>CP135565.1:9982253-10175692 GCA_032401905.1 Swietenia macrophylla | reverse complement strand
ATAGGAATTTTACAATGAAGAATTGCGTGATAATTTAGACTCAATGGACCAATAAGTTGGATCGTCTGTTTTGAGTGTAAACTGTAGTACGAAGTATAATATTCACCCTGCTTAGAGCTCTATCAAACCTAGACCCTTAGCTGGGCAGCCTTTTGATCAATTGATTCCATTTACCATTTGGCTTCTGCTTGTTGTATGCACAGTAGAAACTTGTCGCGATTGAAGAATCCAAATCATTGAGGTTCAGCATATTTCCATCACGGGCTTCGCGACATGCACAACAATCCATGTATGATAATTCTTTTTTAAAGGTAAGGCATGGGCGAACGTTCTTATGATTCGAATTCGGGTGGCCAGCATAAGGTCGCTGTTTTTAAAAGGCAATAAGAAATTACAAATGCATTCTAGATTCTCTATATATTTAGACTGTAAACAAAACAATCCAGATATCATAAGATCTGTGTGTTCACTTATTTTCCACACTGCATGGCAAATCCACAACAACTCAACATAACAAAAATCAGAACACAACTACGGAATGGAGCCTATATATTCATGTCACTGAGTTGGAACAGCTTGGTTTTCAGAGGTTTGGTGAGGAGAGATTTTTGCTTTTGTAGTTTTATTTCCATTTGATGAAGCAGGTCCAGCTGATCCTTTCAAGTCCAGCTGGCTTGCAACTTTATCTGCATTGCTCACCTGCTTGGCTTTAATTTTCTTGGTCGGCTTGGCATTAACCTTGACCTCCCACGGCCGTGCAGCAATCCATCGTTCCATCCAGCTCCAACCCCAGTTTTCTTTGCAAATGGTGTAATAAGCTTGACCCAGATACTGGCTAGAGTTTGCCTTCCACTGCAATATATTTTCATAGATACATATAGTCAAGAAAAAATATAAGTTTTAAGAAGTTAAGACGAGAGTGGAATCAATTGCATGCAGACCTGGTGAGAAAAGGCATATGCCATTGCTCGTTCGCGCTTAACTGCTGCTGCTTCTCTTTGCTGTATTCTGGAAAGAATTTCCTCCATAGTTTCGGAGCCATTATGCCATTCAACCTGTTGAGGAAAGTCTTACTATTTTTCAGAACATGGCTCGCTAATGAAATTGAACGGAGACTTTTAATCAGCAGTTTGGAAACACCTAAATGCAAAAGCTTCTCTGTGTCGTTCCATTATCAGCTGATTGACATACAACTGATCTAATAAACAAAAGAGTTACGAGGAGCTTTAAGCCAATAGATAGAGGTCCACTATTTTGCATTCCAAGTTTAACGTGTTTAAATCAGGAACCCACCTATGCATTTATAAATTGGACTATGAATTAGTTGCCAATGTAGATTGACATTGTAGTTTCATATCATGCCAACCAAAGTAGCTGATGCCTAGATATCTAGTAATTATTATCAGTCAATATATTAGCCGGGGAAGTTACAGGAAATATAATTAGAGGGCACCATTCTACCAATAGACCAGGTTGTGCAAGCTTCAAAGCCATATAGGTAAAGTTGACAGCAGTTAGTACCTCCAATTCATTAAGTTTAGCCTCTAGTTTCAGCTGATTTTCCAATTTCTTTTGCTTAATTCGACCTTCAGTGACCATACAAAGTCTGCGGTTTCTAATTTGTGCCTGTATATTGCACCATGAATGTATATGGCTCAGTGCATTTGATGTTTGCTTTTGAACACTGTGGTCTTGAATCAAGATGTTAAATCTCCCTGCCCCCCTAAAACGGCGTATTGATTTTCTTGCCTGCAAAAATCAGAGAGAAGCCCAATAAAGATGAGACATAATATGCATACCTAATTTTACTTCTTTATTAGGTTACATATGACAGCCATGAATTGCAAGTGTTCAACCAGAGACATCAAAAAGATGCCAAGTATCGTATAATGATGAGCGTGCCAAAATTAGCTGAATAGAAAGGTTGCATATAAATACCGCAATGTGAAAGAGCATACCCTGTACGCCCGGAAAGCTCTTAGAATCCGAGTGGCCGCTTCTTCGGTTGAAATTCTGGGAAAAACAAGACCACTGTGTGGACCACCGTTGGCATGATTGCTTGACTCAATAGGAGACTGATAACCTTCATTCGAGCCATTTAATTTTTCAGGAGTTGAATCGACCTGTGTATCAATTACTTGTGTTAGAGCAAATCCCAGCAGTTGGTTCAGTCCATTTGTGCTACTGGAAAAGATTTACCTTTCCTTTTTTGGATCTCTCTTTCTTCACTTTTTTAAGGCCAATTATTGACCTAAACCAGTTCCCTGAACCCATTTTTATTGAGCTGGGGGCGCTGAAGAGACTAATTAAATTAAATTAACCTATACAGACATTTCAACAAAGGTTATTAGATTACATTTTATATACTTGCCAAGAACCAAGAAAAGCTAACATTGACAGGCATGCAGAACAGTGGTTCCACCAGAGTTGAGTTTCTTAAGTTCCCTTGCAAACTTGGGTCACAACGCCTAATACAGTTAGACAACATATTAAAGACCGCATTCGCAATAGCACAAAAATTTTATATACTACAACATAAGGCCGCAGTCTGTGGCCCTCCAACATTGTTTTCAACCAAAAAAGCAAAAATAAATGGAGATTACCTCCTATTTTCTATCGTTGAAGGACCAGCATTGCTAGCTTCAATATGCTTGAACAAATTTTATCCAACCCATCAAATCATGAATCAAGATGCCTTTAAGGCTTGTTTTTCAGCAGCTAAGATTTCCAAACCTACAAGGAAAGGAAATGTAGATGCAATCGCAAGAAAAAACAAACAAGGAGAAACTGGGGATGAAAGGAATGAAGTACATGCCAGAAAAGAAGACATACCTACCCCTTGATGGTGTTTGGGTGTGTAGTAGTAATAAGCAGATGTCTTAGATTGCAAGAAAAGTTAGAGTGAATGAGTAAGCGAGCAAGGAAGGTGCATCTATAATGGGTTTTCACTTCATCATATGCAGACACCGAACTGACATTTCAACTAAACTGAAGCTGCTGTTTGATCTTTTGGTGGATCAATAGTCAACATAAACACAAAATGCATGTAAAACATCACACTCTTAGCCAATATGTATGTTTGCTTGTTTAATAATACACTCCATGTTAATGATAAATTTTGGCGTTCACATAGAAATCGCAATTGATTTTGCAATCAAGAAGATTTAAATGATATCAGAACTGCATATTTCACTTGAACAATTATGGCCTTTAGTTTGGTATAACTTCTACCGAATAATATCACCAGGAAATAATCTTCATACCAAGGGAGAATTATATCTCGCATTAAAAGAGCTCAATTATTGAGGATTAGCCGATGGCCATGTCTGATTGGTTAACTCTCTGTAATAATCTTCATGGGAACATTTCTCATTGTTGACTGTAATGCCTTAAATCTCAAGGCTCATTAAAGTAGGTCATCCCCATCACTCAATTGGTAGTGATCTTCTTTTTCCTCCACCCTAAATTGAGGTGGGGGTTGCACTTTTTCTGTTATTAGAAATTGAGGTAATTTTATTCACATTTGAAGCTAAAGAAATAACAAAAGAACAAATCACGGTGACTCTCAAAGTTTGACAAATTAGTTGTTGGGAAGGCAGGAGTAGTTGAATAATGAGAAAGAGACATGATCAAATATCTCATCTGGTGGTGAAATTGATGCATGTTATGTGTAAGTTAGAAGACAAATTGGGGGCCCCCAAACGATACCATGTTACTTTGTGTTGATCCAATAAACTGCAAGCAAGAGATATTAGAGATATATATGCCTCGAAATGCAACCAATTCAATACAAGATAGTAGCTAAAGGTGGTGACATATTGCAATAATTCTAACTCATCTCATGGCTGTTAAACTAGTTTTAGAAACTCAACCTCAACCTTAACTCAACTGCACACATCATTTTAGAGAGAGAAGATTCAGAAAAATCTCAGTTGGGTTATAGAGAGTCGGTCTTGGAATTAAACAGAAGTTGCGGAGCAAGGATTTGACCGATAAATGAGACAGAAAAAAAAAATATTCGGTATTATTTTGCATGGTTCTGAATTTCGAATGATACAAAATTAAGGAACGCAAGAAAAGATTTTCGAATTTCTCAGTATACTTCTTTTGCTGCAGTTCATATTTTGACGATATGTAATGTGATCTGTCTGTCCCTCAGACAAAGAAGACAACTGGGGTTTGCAGAAAATTCTGAGACATCTCAGCTTCTCTCTCTACTTTCTTGCTACCTTTGTTTCTCACTCTCTCTCTTCAATCTTTTATGGTGCAAAGTTGCCTAGGCTCATGGGTTTTACGAGATTTTGGGTAACTTTTTCAACTGGGGTTGTTGATAATCTACGAGATTTTGCTCAAGTAATCCTCTTTTTTCTAATTTCAAATTATGTATGCATAGCTCTTTAACTTCCTTCTGCAAAACTGAGATTTGATCCTCCTCCGCAAATATCTGCATGTCCCTTTACTTCTATACTTTCTTCAGGGAGTATGCAACAATGGTGAAATCAGAATCAAAATATTAGGTATTTCTCTAAATCTTTGTCCCTTCTGTTTGTTCCAAATATTTCTTGAAATCTGGTGTTTCTCTTGAGTATAAATATAATTTAAGGAGAAGAGAGCCAAAGGTGTGGAGTCCTCTAAATCCTTGTATTGAGGTCTGTTTTGTATCTCTTTTTTTTTTTTTTTTTGTTTGACTATTTTATTTTGTGTACATAATTAGATGGGATATACAAAAATGGCTCAAGAAGATCAAACCCAAAAGTGTAACAACAACAGTAGTAGAGTTGGTGTTGGGAACATTGTTAAATCTTCGAAAAATCAAAAGCCAAAAAGAGCCCCACAAAGAGGACTTGGTGTGCCATAGCTTGAAAGAATTAGACTAGAACAACAACAAAAGAAAGATGCAGCTATTGCATCAGTCACAGCGTTTCCTCCATCTCAATCATCTACTCTATCAGCAACCAAATCTTCATCTCATTCATTGTATACTCTAAGTTATCATCCCTCAAATCATCCTTCCTCTTCTTCAATTCCATTTTCAGATGATCTTTCATCACCGAACTCAATATTCAGGCCTTCTTCATCAGTCCAAAATATTGAAATATCAAATTCAAACACTGTTCCATTGACAAACCCCTTAAGGTGTCAGGTGTTCCAATTCAAGGACATGGAAATATTCGAAAATCATATAATCTCGTGAGTATAACCTTGAAAAAGAAAATTCTGGTGCGGATTCCGGATCGGCTTTTCCTTCCAGTTTGAATACATTGCATCATGAATCAATCCCCATCTGGCCTCTTCCTAGCTTGATGCAAAGAACACAACAATTCCAACTTCCTTCTTCTTCAATGATATGGAATTTGCACAATTTCTCTTTAGTTAAGCTCAGTTACATTCTCTTGAAGAAAAATTGTTTAAAGTTCTAATATCCATTCTTGTTTTCTTGGTGCATGGAACTTGTATAGGTGTATGAATCATCAGCAATTTCATCATCATCTCTACTAAAGTTTCAGATGGAGCCCCCTTCAAACCAAAGCTATTATAGTAGCAATCATCCGCCCTTGTGACCAGAGGAGGAGAAGGTGTATCTATGTTCACTGTTTGCATCTAATTGTTCAGCATCCACTCTTATTCACCTGTAACTTCTAATTTTTGATTGTTTCTTGGCAAAAAGTTTTCTTGTGACTGAGTAACAAGAAAAAGTATGTCATGCTTTGGGCTGAGTTTTTGGATTTATAGTCTTAGATTTTGGCTTCTTCTCTTTTAAACTGAAACATCTACAAATCATGTTGCCTTTAACTATTGAATTTGGTTAAAATTTAGCACAGATTGCTGGCATGAAGAGGTCATATCCCTTCTCTCCAGACAATCCACCAGGCTTCTCCTCACCTTTTCGCCACAAATTTCATCCCATTGCTCATCCCGGAATCAGCAGATCAGAAGACTCGGCCTAATTGGCAGCGGTCACACACTCTTCTTCCAACCCGGTAATAAGTATTCCAGGTTAGCTTACCTTCATTTTTAGATTGGTTCTTTATATTGTTATGCTATGTACTTCTTGTTTTCTTGCATGTTTGCTGTTTTGAAACTTTCATAGAGAAGGGTCTTCATGCTCAACTTTCCTTTTGGAGCCGAATAATTTAAAGAAAAGCATCCAAGAAAATGGGGTTTTCAATGGAGGTTTTCTCACATTAGCTCCACCCACAACTACTTCACTCAGTCAAGGATCAAAATTCAAGCACTCTCCACATTTTCTGGCTTTCCACAAGAGTAAGTTCCCTGATTTTGAAGCATTACGTTATCAAGTGAGTTTAATCGTAAACCGATAGCCCATTTTTCATTAAACTAATTTTACATTTTGTTCATCATTACCTTCAGCTTATTTTCTTGTTTAATTCCATCATTTTTGAATATGGAAGCGGTGAAGAACCAATTCTCCGGTCGGGACCAACTCAAAGGCGGCCTTACTATAGCTTCTTCCCACAATCAATGGCACGAACAGGTCAAGCAACAAGCACACAGCGAACAACCGTAAGAATGGTGAAGTAGGTGAAAGTGTTGATCTCAATTTGAAGTTAAAATTTTGTTACAAGAAGACAATCCCTGTACCCATTTTTTCACTGGGCCACTTATTTCTCTCTACGCTACAATTCGGTTTTAGGCTTCTTTTGCTTTGAATTTGATTATCATAAGCTATAAAAGTTACACTATTCATAATAATTCTCTTTCTGAAAAGCAACTACCAGTTGTAAGTTGTGTTGACATGAAAATCCGCAGATGTAAACTTGAAAATGATAGCAACCCCGTTACCTTTGCCTAGCGACATGAAGGTTGAGTGAAGAGGAACACTTGTAGAGGCATATGAGTTTGCTGTGGTTGGTGGATGAGTCTGGCAGGGCAGGCACTTGATTAGCAACAAACTTGCGCATGTGATGTTGGGGACATGAGATTATCCTGTCTTCTAACTGATTAGGCGGGGTCCCTAAATTTGACCGTTCATTACGGATGTACATCGTTGATGAAAGCAGAGGCAGAGCCCCGCACTGTAAAAGAGAAGGCTACAGAAAGACAGTAATTGGGTGGTAAAAATGTAGACAACGATCCTGGAACGAGCTCAGCTCATCTCCGTTTATGGGTACAATGAGCAAGAAATAATTAACTCACCGGTGGCAAAATTTTCGAACAAGACAAGTTGGAACAATATTAATTAGAGCCTAGAGCAATGTGATAAAAACTGAGACCCAAGTAACTTCAGTTACAAAACCATATCCATTAGGAATGCAACTAACAAGAAACCTGATGTCCCAAGCCTCAATCCGGATAGAATTTCATACAGGAACCATCCGATTAAGTAATTATTAAGTACATGAATTTTCAGTTCATGATCTATGACCAACCAAAGACATAATCAAGGACGTAAACCAGTGCCAAGGAGAAGGGGTAAAGGATGTACGCCACTGAACACGTCCAGATGGGGAAGCTGGTCCGGAAACTGCCGAAGGCACCCATTACAATGCAAACAATGAGGATAACAAGCACTTCGGATGAAAAGTCCCATGTCAATCCTCTAGCGTAGACCAGAGCTAAGAAAACTGATAAGCAAAGGACATTATTCATTGTTACAGCTCCATATAGCTGCAATGTTCAAGAAATGAAGATGTGAGAAGTAATATGACACACGTTGTAACAGTAGCAGTTATCATCTAATTAACACCACAGTGGCATCTAGCAAAAATGTGAAAGAGACAAGAAACAAACCTCAGAAAATGTTAATGAGGCAGTTCTGATCTTCTTACGGCTGGCAAATATAATTGCTGACACTGCTTCACTTGAGTTGGTGGCCAAAGGCAATGCAATAAATGAGATGAAGAATGAAGGAATACTTGTCGCATCTGAAAAGTTATCAACAGCATCTACAAGAGGATCGGCAAATGCAGCAGCAATAATTGTTCCAATCAACAGCATCATAACCGCTTTAAAGGATGTCCACTTAGGGTTTTCAACACCCTCAACAACCTCGTCACTTTCCTCTGCTCCCAGCAAAGCATGCTCCCTCTTTGTTTTCTGCACATGATTTGCAAGATGTCATTGCCTAAATAGTAATAAGCTCTGGAGGGGAACAGACTCACCATGCTGTAACTTACCATGTGAAAGTCATCTAGATATTTTAATGTGTGGGAACCAGCATCAGCGCCTTTTCTAACTCCCATTGCCTCATTCAGCCATTTTTCAATACCATTGATGAACTCTTTGATATCAATGAAACCATCAACAGAGGTATCAAAGTCTTTCATTACTTTGCTGACAGCATCATCATGATCCAAGTCTATCTCTTCAAACCGAATTCCTATGATCAGTGCTTTCAATTCTGATGCTGAAAGACGTTCATCTTTATTCTCATCAATTGCATCAAAAAGTCTGTCATAAGAACATGGTTAATGTGAGATTATCAGAAAAGTGGCAGGAAGTAACAGTGGAACATACTTGTACTTTTTTCTTTTTTGTGGTGGAAGGAGAAATGAGTAAGGACCCAAAGGTTGGAGGAAACAAATACTAACTTTTTAATAACATCAATGTCAGGTTCTCCAGTATCATCCAGAAGCCTTCCCAAAGCACGCTGTCTTAGATGCCTCAAAATTCCTGATATCACATGCTTGTGCTTTGCAAAAGCAAGACGTCTCCTCTGAATCCAAGGCTGAAAGACCTGCAAGCCGTGTATGGAAGGAAGGTCAAGAACCAATATATAAATTTAAAATTTCCTAAAGTTCGGACCAGTGGAAAATGAAAGGGAAAAATAAACAGAAAAAAACCTCCCAAAACATTAGCATCTAACACTTTGGTCATTAAACATGGCTGATAAATAAGATATCCGATTTTACTAAGGTTGACCAGTTAACAAGGCAATAAATGAAAGAATTCATTCCCAAT
This sequence comes from Swietenia macrophylla, assembly GCA_032401905.1. Taxonomy (NCBI): domain Eukaryota; kingdom Viridiplantae; phylum Streptophyta; class Magnoliopsida; order Sapindales; family Meliaceae; genus Swietenia; species Swietenia macrophylla. The sequence continues at coordinate 10,166,770 of CP135565.1, read as the reverse complement.
TCATCCACAGTTTTCACAATGCGATTGGAGATGAAGTCTTCATATTGACACCTTTGTTAAAGACTCGCATCCTCGATCAAGAATAGTAGGTCACTTTATTGTTAACCTTCATGCTTCATTCCTTGTAAAAAAATTTACAACGTTGTGCATATATATTGGCACCAGCTCATTTACCCTAATGTATATGAAGTTATGAAAAGGCAAGCAACAAGCTTATCATACAAATACCATTGCAGCGTATCTCAGAGTATACAAAATAGGCCATTGACACAATCTCACGTTACCCAATATCAAGTCTGAAGTTCAAACCATAACCAACCTTCTAGATGAGACCAAGAAATTGCACATTTTCAAGAGTTTTCTTATTAAGTGGTAAAAGAAAGTAAACGTATTTGGTGTTCTAAAACAAAATTCACTTGGTTGTTTAATCTTAATAACAATTGATCACAAATACTGAATAAAATATGATTGGATTGTTCTTGGAATGTCAATAAAAAGATACGAGTGTCACATATTCACTAGTAATTAAGGTGTATCTGATTTTGATGAGATGATAGATCCTGATAATGACATTGGCAATCATGTAAGAACACTCCATGTCTTCAAAGCAAATCAAAATACCAAGACAATATATCCTCTATATTAAGCTTGTTAACTAAGAAGATAGCACAAAGGTTTGGATTCAATTCATGCGAAACTCATCATAAGACAAAAAGAAATAATAAATTCTGAGGCTACAACACTTAATATTACTAGAAAGATTATGAATAATGCCAACTTCATACAGAGAAATGTTTAATGTATGGTACTGAGTGATAGAAGTCTTCAATTTATTCTATAAACTTAGTGCTTTCATGGAATTGTGGAGGTGAGATGTGATGACAGAGTGCTTTACTTGATAAAGCACTGTCTGCAGAACCAGGAATCAGGACAACCCATATAACTAAATAAATAATAGAAACAAAGATAGTTTGGTCCCAACATATTATCATTATACCATCATATAAAACTAGAATAATTTGTATATTCATGAACAATTCCAAATAAATAACATAAGGATTGATAGTCTGATAATTTGATATCAAATTCCTTAAACTGCATGATGCAATAATCACTGCTTAGAAGAATGATACCTGATAAAGGCAGTAAGAGATCAACATTGAGACCGAGACAATGAGTGCAATCAAGACTGCTAAGTGTCTTCCTGAAGTTGAATTGAGTATTTGTGGTATTTGAACAACAATAAATGGGATAACAGATATAGCCATTATCCTTGCAGCATAACAAGTCCAAATATCAGTACTAACACCAGTACCTGTTATCAAGGAGAACTTTTTTGTATTAGAATCATCCAAGGAATTTAATAAGAGCTGCTCATCAGTTTGTCAGGTAACAAGGTAAAAACCATAGTAAGTAGAGTGACGTACCAGTTAAGTCAAATCCTTTAGTATTTTGGCCATCTATCGCAACTGAATCTGATTCCCGAAGGTCACACTTGCCAACAACAACACATGATCCCCATATTAAAGTAATAAGCAAGACAGTTGAACCAGCTAGCAAGCCCATTCCCACGGACACCTGACTTTGAGCAGTTTCTTTAGTTCCAGAGAGTCCAGATACTGTGAAAAACAAAAGGAATGAATCAGAGGCAGTCTACAAAATCTACAGACCGTCCGAAATGTATACAATATGTAATGATTCTAAAATATTAATTGTAAGATTTTGGTGAATATGAAGATTAATTGGAGATAAAAAGATGCAAAAAAGATTAAAAAAATTTTTAAAACAAAAAAAATAAAGGTTGAGATCAAATTGAAAAGTATATAACATTTATATTACTTCCATTGAAAGGTACTAAAAGAAAAATCAAACATTAGTGCCTATTAGCATGTTGAAGCAGTTTTAATTTGAAGAAGATCGGATCAGCTCCCAGTTTACTTTCATTTAACCCCAAAACTTTTTTTTTTTGGGTTTGTTTGCCCTCTTTTCTGTCTTCAAAAGGAGTGTGAGTCTTTCCAAACTTCAAAATTAGATTTCTTTCCTTCTTTTTCGTTCGTTTTCCTAATTTTTCTTGGAAGCAAATTTCCATTTCTATCGGTGAAAAAATAGAGAATAAATTTCCCAACTCCAAAACCCCTTCCACTTCTCATTTCTATCCTTCTCCCCAGACTTCATCGGCGTCCAAAACAAAAATTATAATACATATATACAAATCAGAATCAAATTCCATTTTCCTTCACCTAAGTTGTCACAAAAAACGGAGGATAAAGTTTCGAGACTCTAACTATCTTTTATTTTCCTAAATTCTTCAGCTACTAAACAAACAGAAACGTAAACAAAACATTTTACAAAAATTGAAAAAAAAAAAATTGTTCTAACCGAGAATAAGCATTGCATCGGGAAGCGCGCCAAGAATGGGAAGAAAGAGCCCTCCAACCACACCAGGGCCAAGGATCTCGAGCAACAGCTCGCTGCCAGAAGACAAATAAGTAGCAGCCACGAACATAAGATATCCATAAACAATAATCAGAAACAAGTTGCCCAACGCCGTGGTAGTGCAAGGCAGGAATCCGTAGGTCTGCTCACACGTTGATTCCGCCTCTGCAGCAGAGAACGGATTAAGGACAAGATACTGAGGACCCCGTTGGTGGTGGTTTACCCCATCGGAAATCAGATCTGACGGCGTAGAATTGGGCACAGATCGTGAGTGAACGACTGTGACGAAGAAGATAAAAAACGAAAGGAGTAAGAGCTGGAGTCTTCCGTTAGCCATAGCTTCTATGCGAGTGAACGAGTGAGTTAGATTAGAAAATTAAGCTATATGAAGCGAACGACTCAGTGCAGTGAGTGACAGTGAGAGAGCGTCGAAACCGTGTCGTGGCCGCGGTGAACGAAACAGTGAAGAGTAATTCCGATGAAGGTGAAGAATTTTAAATCTAAAATCAATGATATGGCCATGAAATGAATGCTTTGCTTTTACTTTATTGCCCTTGTTATTTTCTTTTATTACATTAAATCTGGTCCGTGTGATAATGATTTCTTACCTTAATTTTACTTTTTTTTTAGTATCTACCTTAATTTTTGTAGTGGTAGGAGCGGAGGAGGACAGGGAAACTGAATCTGTTATTTTTTCTGTACCCTCGTTACCCATGGTGCACCGTGGGATATCTCGGGTACATCGTACGTAATGGTGCCCCGGCTGTCCGAACTTCAATTTTGTACTGACTTGCCCTCCTTTTGTAATTGATTCCTCGTAAATTAACTTGGTATGATACCCTTTATTTTACATCTTCAATTTTATAAATTAATATTCTTTTGTTTTATTACGTTTATATTGGGAAGTAATCATTAACGATGGGGCATTGACGTAATTTTAAGCTATGTTAAGGGGATTAATTTAACTGTTGATTTGACGGCTTTTGGATTTGGTTGTGGATATCGTTCGATGCAGAAACAAACACGTGGTGTAGTAGACGTCGATGACAACTTCGCTCGCTGGTGGTTGGATCATAACTGACACGTGTAAAGGTGGCACAAATTACAACTACCTGTACATGGAGGGTCAAATAAAAAACGAACGACGGTTAGGTGTACGAATCCTACTGGTTCACGCGGCCCCAAGTATGTCAACTCAGGAACTCTTTCGGTCTTGACGGGATTCCTTATCGGCTTTATTAATCCGAATATTAAAAGGGGGCGAACTTAATAATAAATTAAGTAATTAGTTTTCCGCTTTTCTCTCAATTATACTATTGCCAATTCCATTTGAAGTCAACGACAAAATTGAATGCCGTATTGAATTGTTCTGGTAAGTGAAGGAATTGAATAAATTGCATTGAAGGGATCCAACAAAACGATTCTGAATGCATATTGATTGTGAATTAGCGTGGAATATGACAATGACCCCCATTGCAAAAAGTTAATGTCGGCAAGGCCAAGGAAAATAAGATAGAATATAATAATAACAATGTGAGAAAAATATATATATATATATATATATCTATTGGTTTGTTCTGTGGGGCTGGCCCGGCCCTGCCCAGTTGACATTTATGTTTATTTTCGTGTTCCCATACGGATGTTGTATTGCGAATGTGTGTTCTGTGGCTCTCAAACGTAATTGAGGACGTCGTTGAGAAGATAAACAAGGAGCAGAGACAAAGGATAAAGCAGGTAAGCCACGAATGAAATCCAGGCAGGGAAGGTAGAGCGAAAGCTTGCAATCATACCCATTACGCCACAGACGATCACTACGACCAGAACTTCAGCAGAGAATTCCCATGTCAATCCGCGTACGTATATTAGGGACAGTAAAACGGAGAACCCGAGACTATTGTTCATGAAAACCCCACCATAAATCTGCACTCATTCAAAATCTACTTAGTCCGGTAAAAAGAAATCATACTAAACGAGCACGTTAATCTGAATTACCAAAAGAATAGTGTGTGTGTGTGTGTGTAGAGAGAGAGAGAGAGAGAGCGCAAACCTCAGAGAATGCCAAGGAAGTAGTTCTTGATTTCTTGTGACAAGCAGCGGCGATTGCTGAAGTCGCAGCTCTGAAATTGGTGGCCAATGGGAGTAAAATAAATGAGATGAAGAAAGATGATATGTTTGCAGCTTTGGAGAACTTCTCAACGCTATATACAAGAGGTTCTGCCAGAACTGATAACATTACAACTCCAAGTGCCAAGTACATTATAGCCTTAAACCAAGCCCATGCAGTATTATCAAATCCTCCAATATTGCTCCCCTCGTCATCCACCAGCTTGTCAGTTTCTTCCCAAGTTTTCTGCACAAAAAGTTTATTACAGTTTTATGTTCCAATTCAGTTGAAAGTATTTTGATTTTTGAATATTTTCGAAATCAGAAAACTTATACCATACAAAGAATGTATGCGTACATCCTTACTTGGTAGGTATCATCCCGAGTCTTGGTTCCTGAAGGAGTTTCATTATTTGTAGCAGGGGTATTTAGAAATTTTGAGATTCCGGCGACAAATTCCTCTTGATCTATCACTCTGTCTCCACTTGTGTCAAGCGCTTCAATTACTTCGGCAACAGCTTCATCAGCATTCAAAGGAACCTTACCAAACTTAATATCCATGAGTAATTCTTTCAGTTCTTGTTGAGATATGACATTATTTCCATCACGATCAATTTCTTCAAACAATCTACCATTCATTTTAATAGCAATAACAAAAAAGAAACTGTAACCAAACAATCATTTCATTATATTACCGGATAAATGAAAGAAGATCAATGTATATAGATATACAGTCAAACCTCGTAATTGCAGATGTATTAGGCTTGCCATCTTCTGTAAGAAGACTACCCAAGGCATTGCTTTGAACGTGTTCTAAAATTCCTGATATTAGATTTTTTCTCATTTCGCGTTCTTTCCTTCTCTTTTGAAGCCAAGGCTGGAAAACCTGCAAAACATTTTATATTAACTCAAGAAATCAAAATGCATAGAACTCATCTATGGAAATTAATTACCCGATATATATCCCTTAAAGATTTCTGAGAATAATATCGCTTGTCGATTGCATTCTTTGCCTGATTAAGCATTTTTATGAATCCATTCACGAATTCGTCTTTCGTTATTTTTTGGTCAGAATCGAGATCAATTTCTTTGATCACTTCTGCTATTGCCTTGTCCTTGTCAATATGCATTCGTTCAAATTTGACCTCAAGAAGAAGATCCCTCAGTTCTGAAGTTGACATCATATCATCTCCATCTTGATCTATTTCCTCAAATAGCCTGCGATAAGTTTTATATATATATATATATATATATATATATATATATATATTTTCCAGTTTAACAATATTAATGGCCTTCTATTTTGCGGATTTACAGGATGAAATATACTTAGATTTCCAGAAAATTCACCTTCTTATAGCATCAACGTTTGGTGATCCATCATCAGTCAGGATTCTTCCTAATGCATGCTTTTGCACGTGTCTTAAAATTCTTAATATCAAATGCTCATGTTTCACATACTCCAGTCTTCTTTGCTCAATCCATGGCTGAAATATCTGCAGATTAATTTTCACCAGAAATTTGTAACGTAGACATTATGTAGGAATATTGTGCTACCTCGTGCACCGTAGAAAATAATCAAATTAAGAATATTAACACTGAAAGAGAATGAACATTGATCAATATAAATACCTGATAGAAGAAGTAGAAGAGTAAGAATAAAACAGAAACAGTAAGAGCAACCAACAACACTGCATGATTTCCAGACGCTGGTAAGACTTTCAGGAGTTGCATGATCAGAAATGGTATCACTGAGAAAATCATTATCCTTGCCATGTAGCTGGTCTCCAAATCAGTCCTTATGCCAAGACCTGTAATCATAGTAAATTCCCACGAATAACAGTTGTACGATAGCATACATATACTGGTACTCGAGTTTTTCGGCAAGTTTACTAAAATAATAACTGTAGTCAGAAACCTTTGAATGATGACAGTAGTCTGCCCCATGCTAATTTTCCGAAGAATGATCCATCGGAGGCATTCATAGACGCATCTGAAACTCCGGGAAGGACTCGACTGCCGACGATCACACAAGTTCCCCAAATTACTGTGAGTTGCAGAATTGATGATCCAACTAACAACCCAACTCCAGTAGATACATACTCTTCAGCTACCTCTTTGCTGTACAGGAGCTCAGATGCTGAGAAATGTCATAAAAAATTTCCAACGTTTGAATTCAATACTTGGTTTTATTACAAAAGAAAAATCAACATTTTATTCCGTTGCCAATGGAATTGAGAGATTGACTTATTCAATAAAAATCATTAAAACCAATCAAAATCGATTAATTTAAATTTAAAGGATAATGAAATGTTTCAGGAAAATTAAACCAATTAGCATGATATTCCAAGTCAAAATCAATCTACTCTCAAAGTCTTCTGGATATTGAGTTGGTCCATTGATGCTAAGTTGCGTATAAATTCAGAAACCTTGCCAAAATTGACTTGAAATGCAATAACGTTGTAGATTCAAGAGATTATAAGCGACAAACTCTTATCCATAAAAGTAGGACCCAAGCTTTAGAAAGATTTACAGGCCAGTAACGTACAATCAGCTGGCCTGGATAATCACACTCACATCACGTAATACATTCTTAGCAAACTGCTGGTGTCACAATATATAATAACATGTGATTTTGAATAGTTCAAATTATCAAAACGTATCGACCATTACAAGTTTAACTATTATTCAAGCCGTCAACCAGTTCATTTTGTAATTCCTTTCTCTTAAGTGGAATGCTAGAAAATAGATACAAACGCATCCTTAACCTGGCATGAGTGAATAATTCAGCAACAACAAACAAACATGGCTCAAACACTCATTCAAGAAGAAAGACGTTTATGTCTGCTTATTTGTGTAGGACAATTTCCATATGAATACCAATGCTTTCAGTCATCAATGATGGAAATAGCGAAGGAAAGTAAAGAATTCAAAACGGCGTACCAAGAAGTAACAACGCTTCAGGAAGAGCACCCAGAACGTGAAAAGCACTTGAGCCGAAGACTCCGGGGCCAAGAATCTGAAACATCTGCTCTCCGCCGGCAGCCAAATAGGATTCTCCGTGGAATAACAGATATTCATAAACCAGAATCAGAAAGAGATGTCCGAAAATATTGTTCGAGCACGGCAAAAAACCATACATTTGCTCACACTCTTCCTCCGATGAATCAATTCCTTTGAGTAGTAAATGGGAAGCTTCGTTGGCTGGAATATCATCGATGCCATCTGAAACCAGTTTAGAAGAGCTGTATCGTAGCGGCCGGTGCCCCCTAACTGCAACGACTGTCATTAAAAGAAGAACAAACACGAGAAAAGTAATTCTAGAAACACTTGCCATATCTTTCTTGGTGCTGTGCCGAAGAAATGATGGAGGATGAGGAAAAAGCCGAAGGGAAAAAGGACTCGAGAATCAATATTGTCAAACTTTTGAGATTAAGAGAGACATATGTTGAATGGTATGAAGCATGAGTGGAAGTTTATTTTTCTCCAAACCGTAGGAGGTATCTATCAAAGACAAACCAACGCATGGAAGAGTGCATGCATGCACTCAAAACCCCTTTGAAACGTTCCAAATTGCTTGTTGAAAAGACACATCTTGAACAAATACATTTGATCTACATATATGACTACGAAATTCCCATGGAAATTCCAATCTTACCAGCTCTTCGTGTAATTTTGTGGTTGACGTCAAATGAAGTGCTTTTGTCTCTAGCACCGTCGTTCCACGATCATCGGCTGGCTATACATGAAAATGCATGGCTTTAATTCCTATTTAACTAATTCTACTTGCGAATTAATAAATAATTGTCTAAGTCACTTGGTGATCAAAGACAATAATTAATATGCATCCTCTGAGTCCGAAGAGAACAATTAATATGCATCTTTCTCTTCTGTCTCTTGGTTTTGGCTTTGGCTTTGATTTTTACAACAAAGGCGACAGCCGATCATGAAATTGCTGCAGAAGGAGGAGACAATAATTGCCATGTTAAGGGCATTCCGTTGTGTACATCAGCTCTCGTATTGGTATAGATCATGGAGACGGCTGTGGACGATTTTAATGGCTCTGGAAATGCCATGTGTAGGTCTATGCGCGCGATACTTAAATTAATAAAGGCAGGAAACTAATCAACTCACAAGAAGTTCGAGCAATTCTACATGGGAAGAGACATCGTCCGTCATGGAGGTTGCAAGCAACAAACATATTCCAGTTCTTTTTTTTTATTTTTGGGCAGAGGAAATTCCGAATTGGACAACAGAGAAGTGGCCTTTTCTGCTTCAAGCTTCGTCAAATCAGTTTGCACAAATGAAAGCCATAGTTTCAATTGTTCAATCCTGGGACTGGCATCAGGTCACTGCAATCTATAAGACAGAGAATCTTCAGCTGCTGGAGGCATACCACATCTGTCCAACTCCATAAGAGAAGTTGGGGCTCAAATTATTCATTTGCTTCCTCTCCCACCTTTCCCTTTATCAGAAACTTAACCAAAGAACTTGAGAAGCTTAAAAGTGGCCAATGCATAGTTTTCGTTGTTCATTTGTCCTTAGAGTTGGCTGTTCATCTATTTGAACAGACAAAGAAGATAGAGATGATGGAAAAGGATTATATATGGATAGCTACAGCTACCTTTTCCATCAACGTCTCTACCATCTCCTCAATGCATGGATTATTAAGAGTCGGAAGCTACTTTCCTGCAAAAAGGCCTCAGTTGCAGGATTTTTACAAGAGATTTCGCAAATGGTTTGGCTTGGAGTACCTTGAAGAGGAAAACCATGAGCTTGGTCCTCTGGCATTTCAAGCTTACGACGCTGTATGGTCAGTGACTTTAGCAATGAAGGAAAGGAACAAAGTGGGAAACCAAAATTTATTAGAAACCATTTTGCACAGCGATGGTTTAAAAGGAAAGTATCAATTCAGGAATCAGAAGGTAGCTTCGGCACAAAATATCAAGTCATCAACATGATTGGGAATAATTACAGGGAACTTGGATTCTGGACTCAGGGACTGGGATTCTCCTATGCTATCGATGAAAATGCTACTTACAGCAATTCTTCTATGAAAGGTATGGGACACCTTTTTCGGCCAGGGTAGCCTTATTATACCCCTAGAGGATGGACTCTGCCAACAAGTGCTAAGCCATTGAGAATTGGCGTGCCAGTCGGTTCTGAATACAAGGAGTATGTGAATTTTGTAAATGAAGAACCGAGAGATGTCATTCGAGCCCTTGAAAGCAACAGTAGACCGACTGCCATTCGATCTGGCATACACATTTTTCCATTTAATGGCCCATTTGATAATCTAATGAAACAAATATACTTGAGTGCATGAACTCTACCAACTCTTATTTCATTCAGTTTGATACTTATTTGATTTTGGAGATCACACCAGTGCTATTATATTGGCTGTACGCGGATGCAGAAGTTTGATACTGTAGTTGGGGATGTAGCAATCCTAGCGAAACGATGCAAGTATGCGGATTTCAGCCCGCCCTACACAATCAGGATTGTTAACAATAGTCACCTTCGAAAACCAAGCAACAAAGCATTGTTATTTCGTACAACCGTTTGCCAGGGCCACGTGGATTCTAATAATCATTGTCAGCATCTACAATGGATTTCCAGTATCACTAAGCAGAGAATTTTAAGCAAAGTTTCTTCTAATTTTGTTAAACCCAATCACATCATTAAATTAATAAAATTAAATTAATAAAATAAAAAATTATATTTATTTATAATAATTTTAAAAAATTAATAAAAAATTTTATTATTTAATTAATATAAAAAAATTATTATATTTTTTATTTAATATTAATAAATATATTTTTTTTATCTCATTTATTAAATATTCTTACCATATCAATAATACCGATATAATAAACTGTGTTACTTAATACTCTCTCGTGCTAATAGTGTACAAGCACTGTTAGTACAAACAGGCCACAATACTGGGGACAGCATCAAACCGGAATGTATCTGTGGCTATCCTTCAGCTTCCTTTTCTCCTCGAACGGCAGAAACTTTTTTCGAATTGATTCATGCTACAATATAGCAGCCGAAGGGACACATGCAATAAATGCACCAAAAATTGCGAACATGTACATTAAAAATGTTAACCGTGTATCTGGTTTGTGCCATTTGTTTCTAGTTCTTACATGTATCGAATTCATCCTGGTGCATACTGTCAAATAAATGCATTCTCTAGACTGACTAGAAAAGAGTCGTGTGACCACGAACCACCGTAGAAGGAGGGTGGGTAGTTTGAACGCCTTTGCAACGTTTACAAAATTTTACTTGTTGAAAAGTCGCAACTTGACTTGTATAGTTTGTCTTTGCGTGTAATAGATTGCAATTTTCTTAGAAAAGAAAATCTGACCTCTTTGAACCAGTATTAAAAACTCTACACCGTGAATAATACTGTACAAGGAAATTCCCACTACGACTTCCATCTGTCACCAACTGCTAAATATTCATTTTAATACAACTATATAACTCTGTATTAAAGCAATTAGTTAATTAGTTATAAATTTTATATATTAAGGTTCAACGTTTGAGGTAAGATGACGAAGAGACTAGCTAAGCTGGCGCCATCCGCGCAGCTCTTGGTCTTTCCTGAGAAAATTACCTTAAGTTGCAGGAAAATGTTGACTATGACTGAAGTCATTGGGAAATGAAAAAAATAGAAAGAAAAACCTCGAACCAAAAGAAACGGAAGATGTTTCGTGTTATTAGAAATAGGAACTCAAGGCCAACATGTAATACTCCACCGAGAAAAGAAATGTATCCTTCTCTTCTCTCTTTCTTGGCCTTGGTGTTGATATTTACACCACATGCAACAGCCGATGAAGCAGCAGCAGCGTTTGATACAGAAAACAACATAGTTAAGGGAATTATAGGAGCCATTGTGGACAACAGTTCTCGTATTGGTAAAGAACAGAGAGTTGCTATGGAGATGGCTGTTGAAGATTTCAATAGCACTGCTAACCAAAGCTTGGTTCTGTACGTGAAACACTCTGGGAGAGAACCTGTGCATGCAGCTCTCGCAGGTAAATATCATGCCCACAATTGATCTGCACTCGTTTAATCGTAAGGTAAATTAGAAATTTGATGTCATAAGAAGTACCCAGAAACGAAAAACTATCATCTCAACGCTGCAAGAAACGGGGCAATCTGGAGTTCAGCACCCGACCAACTGCCACAGAAACCAAATTATTAAAACTGATGTTGCTATCGCAGGTTTAAATATTTATTTTTTAAAATTTTCATATTGAAATAAGAAAAAACAACATATTCACTTGTCGTTTGAACGTGTTGGATGGTCTTAATTAATGCCTTTTTCGAAATATATGTTATTTTAATGTATAATTAGCAATAATTTCGGTGCTAAAGGAGGAATCTGTTGGCTTTAAAGTGGGAAAAGAGGAAGGAAGACCACTTGGGGTATATTAAACCGAGGGTAGTTTGCCAATACGTTTGATGTTAATTGTTTGCTTACGAAATATTATTATACATTGATGGCCTCGCCCTTTTGTTTTGTTGTCTTAATCCGGTCAGTTGTTAATAATTTAATAAAAATTGATGTCTTCTTCTAATTTTTTTATTTTTATTTATTAAAAAATTTTTATGAAAATAAAATTTAAATACTTTATTATCTTTTATAGTGTGTCATTATCCATTTAAATAGTATTAAAAATTTTGGTCAGTACATTAAACCCATATTTAAATTTTCATTCTCTCTGTATTAGAATTAAAATAATTTTTTAAATAAATACATGATAATAATTTAATAAAAATAATTTTAAAAAAATTCTCAGACTGTCCTAGATTTATTTTAAGAATGTTTCCTCGAATTTGTGAAGATGCTGCCCATAAATGAGAAGTTATTGATAACATACCTTTAAAATATGAGATTCGTGTGCATTATTTATTTATTTATTTATTTATTTTGCCGGGAATATCCTCACCAAAACAATAAGCATGGTTCATATTCATTTTATTTTATAAATAACAGCAATGGATCTTATCGATTCACAAAAAGTCCAAGCAATTCTAGGGCCACAGACATGGGAAGAGACATCACCGGTTGCGGAGATAGCAAGCAACAAACAGATTCCGCTTCTTTCTTTGGCTGAGGCAATTCCGAATTGGGCAACAGAGAGGTGGCCCTTCCTGCTTCAAGCTTCGCCAAACCAGTTTGCACAAATGAAAGCAATAGCTGCAATTTTGCAATCTTGGGAATGGCATCGGGTCACTGTAATTTATGAAGACATAGATTCGTCTGCTGCTGGGGTTGTACCACATCTCTCCAACTCATTAAGAGAAGTAGGGGCAGAAATTATGAATGTTCTTCCTCTTCCGCCTTTTCCATCTTCCGAATTAACCAAAGAGCTTAAGAAGCTTCAAAGTGGCCAATGTAGAGTGTTCGTGGTTCATTTGTCCTTAGAATTGGCTGTGCATCTATTTGAAACGGCGAAGAAAATGAAGATGATGGAAAAGGATTATATATGGATCACTACAGATGCCTTCACAGGTCTTGTTCATTCCATCAATGCCTCCACTCGCTCGTCAATGGAAGGAATTTTAGGAGTCAGAAGCTACTTTTCTAAAGAGATGCCTCACTTTCAGGATTTTTACAAGAGATTTCGCAAAAGATTTGGCTCCGAATATCCTGAGGAGGACAACCATGAGCCTGGTGCTTTGGCTGTTCAAGCCTACGATGCTGTATGGTCAGCTGCTTTAGCATTGAGTGAAAGCAACAAGCTGGGCAGCCGAAACTTGCTACGAAGAATTATGCTTAGTGATTTTGATGGTTTAACGGGAAAGGTTCAATTCACAAATCAGAGGGTGGCTCCATCACACAAATATCAAATCATCAACTTGATAGGACAGAGTTACAGAGAACTCGGGTTTTGGACCGATGGAGAAGGACTAGGTTTCTCAGAGATGATTCATGATTCTGCTATTTACAGCTCTTCCATGAATGTTTTGGGGCAAGTGTGTTGGCCAGGTGCACCTTGGTATACCCCAAAAGGATGGACTCTTGCAGCAAATGATGAACCACTGAGAATCGGTGTGCCAGTCGGATCCGTATTCAAACAGTATGTGAATTTTGTGCGTGAAGAATTGAGAAATGTCTCTTCCTTCAAAGGATTTTCAATTGAGCTTTTCGAAGCTGCGGTGGAGCAGTTGCCATTCCATTTGCCGTACAATTTATTTCCCTTCAACGGCTCATACGATGATTTAGTGAAACAGATTTACTTGAAGGTACGAAATCTACCGGCTCTTGCATTCTTGCCCCATATTCATTTGATTCTGAGTCATTAACTAATAACTGGAACAAAAGAACTTTTTTGAATTGGTTTAAAACACTTCTTACTGAATTATGTGAAAATTCATAGCAGAAAAGAGACCGCATTGGTTATAGATTTCTCATATTGTATTTTATTCGGTTTGAGTTCATGTATAAGATGATGACCATCAGATTTTGCATCGTATACTCATAATTGTCTTGTCAATGTATGGGAGCAGAAATTTGATGCAGTAATTGGGGATGTAGCAATAGTGGCCAAGAGATGCCAGCATGCAGACTTCACACACCCCTATACAGAATCAGGATTGGTGATGATTGTCCCAGTCCAAAAATCAAGCAACAAAGCTTTGTTATTTATGAAACCTTTCACAAAATCCTTGTGGATTCTAGTGGCCATCGTCAGCGTCTACAATGGGTTTGTAGTGTGGGTAATAGAGCGCAATCACTGGCCTGAGCCCCAAAGCTCTGTATTGCATCTAACAGGCAGCTTTCTGTGGTTATCCTTCAGCTCACTTTTCTCCGTCCATGGTAACAACTTTTCTCTAAATACCATGCATCAAATTCAAAATTGTGATACGTCATATGTTCAGTTTTAGTTAGATTCGTACTTTTTTTTAAGATTTTCTGGACTAAAAGTTTTGTCTTCGCATATGTCCTTGTGTCCTGAGAAAATACGTTGATAAATCTTTATTTTATATGTAAAGAGACTAGAGAGGAACTGAGATTCTGTGGCTCACACACTTACTGTCTGGTTTGATGTCACTGATCAAAGGAGAAAAATTACATAGCAATTTATCGCGGGTGACAATGGTGGCGTGGCTGTTTGTGGCGCTTGTAATTAGCCAGACATACACATCAAATCTCACCAGTATGCTCACTGCCCAAGGTCTCGAACCAACAGTTGATAACATTGAGACTCTGAAGAGTAGCAATGCAATAGTTGGCTACTCCAATGCATCATTTGTATCAAGATATTTGGCTGATGTCTTGGGATTCAACCGAAGAAACCTCCAGGGTTATTCCTCTATTGAAGCATATGCGAATGACCTTAAAAGTGCAAAGATTGCAGCCATATTTCTTGACGTTTCAGAGACCAAAATATTTCTCGCAAGATACTGCAAAGGCTTCACCAAAGCTGGGCCAACATATAAAGTCGGAGGATATGGTTTTGTAATTCTCCTTCTCGCTTCTTTTACTTTTCATTTCATGTAGCAATATTACAGCTGATTAGAGTAAGCGATTTTAATGGTTTATTGTGTTTCAGGCTTTTCCAAAAGGATCTCCTTTGCTTCCAAGCGTAAATGAAGCACTGCTGAAGGTATCTGAAAACGGAAAACTACGAGAATTAGAGACCAGCATGATTGCATCCGAAAAATGCACGGAAGTGGAAGTCAATGATGACATTTCAAGCCTCAGCCCCAGTGGGTTCTGGGTACTTTTTGCATTAACAACAGGAACTTCAACAGTTGCTCTCATAATATATCTAAGTCATTGCAACTGGAAATTAAATGAAACTCTGCTTGTACATAAAACAATCAGGATGCTGATGTTGGTTTTATTGAAACACTGGGGGCGTCAAAAACAGCCGTTCTGTCGCAGAGTCGGCAACGTAGAAAGTCCAAGAAACTCTCCAAGCACCATATCCAACGAAGCTAGGTTTGTCCCAAATTTATACATTGAAACCATGGCATAAAACTATATCAATCTGAAAGATAACCATTAAAAGTTCTTGAATACTCATATTGGGACCAAAAATACCCTACACTTGGTATATATTTATGATATTATTTAAGATGTAAACGATAATGACAGGAAGAACTGAGCGATGAGTGATGTTTTTTTCGATCCTTGGCACCTACCGAGCAACTACATCAACAAAAGGTTGGTGATAATGTATGAATCTCTTAACATCATATGTAAATAATGTCGCGTAGTACCCTAATATACTATTCTTAATTCATTCCTCCATTTCTATTTCAATTAATGAAAACTTAGATCAACCATATTTAAGACTCATTCAACTGGTTAGTTGAATCATAAATTAACTAGCTGGCTTAATAAATGAACAAGAAATACAATAATAGAGTACTTAGCAGGAAAATCATATGATAATATATAATAATGTAAGAGTAAACAATAATGCAACCATATGCTCAGCAAGTCATGAAATCAATTAATGATTCGAATATAATCCATGCAACAGGCTGCTACAACTTGGTCTATGGTGAAATTAATTGGAGGGCAATTAACAATTAAAACTTGATCGATCAAGTCAATTGAGAAACAAGTAAAGATATGTATCCGCCGAGTCTTACCCTATTTACAAATCTGATCTGTTCCATATGCCCGCATGTCATGCCTAATCATGCCCAAGCCTCCTCATCGTAGTCTTGATTTTAATGCAGTAATTTTCAACAACTTGGCAAGAAAACAGTCGTGATTGAAGCATGGCATGATGGTTGGGGATATGTTTCAAGAATTCATGCCAAATCTATTTGAAATAGGAAGAGCATACCACATGTACATGTGCATGACCATGAGAACAGCATAATTGTCATGGTAGAATATCCTCACTCTTGTAATTAAATAAAGCAGTTCCGGCTATTTGGAAGTGCTTTTAGTGCTTTCAAAAGCAATTCTAAAATTGAGAGATGCAGCTTGCGGAGAATAAAACAACTTTGAATGGGCATTTCTATAATAACCAATTAATTCGAGCTGAATTCCAATAATCTTTGCCAACATTTTCATGCATTAATTGAACCAAAACTTAAAGAGAAAGCGAAAATAGTGAATCCACCAAAAGAATTTAATTCATATTCATCAGAAAAAGAAAAATCCAACCAAGTCCACCCCCTTCCCAAAAAGAATAATAGCCCACACGATCCACTGCTAAAAATAATTGTCACCGCCTATCTTGACACTCCACGTGTCCTTTCCTACCCTTTTAGGTCCACTCTCACAGGGCTTATCAAGGACCCCACCTCAAAAATAAAAAAAGATAGCAAGTGGGAACACATCACGTGAAAGCCCAGTTAGCATATGCACCACAGCCTCTCTCTCTTTTTTTTTTTTTTTTCCATTGTATAATTTTCTTGGGACCATTTCTCCATCTCGGTGTCTGTCAATTGATAAGCTGCTGATCCTTGTCCGTACATCGGATGGTGTCTGTGTTCATCTACTGGTGATGTGGCGGCTGTTGCGGTGGCGCCGCCGATACTAATGGTGGTGGTGCTGCTGCATTGTTGTCGTTGTTCATGTTCTTGAGATTTTGTTGGTGATAAACTTGCCTTAGTCTCTCTATTTCCTTCTTTAGAGCCTCTTGATGAGCTGAAATTTATGCAAGAAGTGCATATATATATGTGCGTGTTAATTAATTATCAACCAAATGATTATCAATATTAACAAGGCACTAATCTCTATGTGCTTTAGCATGAGGGGATATCTAATAAACAAAGCCACTTTATTGCATTAAAAGGTCCAAAAAAAAAAAAGAGTTTATCCATTTCTAAAGTATAAAAGGAGATTTATTAAAATCCTTCATGAGATTAATCTAGCGTAATCCATAAACATGCAAGAGAAGAACTTCAATATTTATAGATTAATCATGATAAATCTCTTTTAATTCATATTGCCAATATTATAATATCAAAATTTCAGAATAAATGTTTCTTTTGAAAAACTCCCCGCAAAGAGACTCATCTAATCATTAAGCAAAATTATTTCTTGCCAATATCATTTACATTTTGTCTTCGTGAGGATGGAAGAGAATTATGTTTTCTTGCAAATTAATGTTTATAATATCATATCTAATCAACAAAATAGAATAATATGGCTGAAAGCGTAATGAAGATCGTTCTTACCGTCTTTGAAGATCTTGTCCTGAGCCAAAGCAGCAATCCGTTGCTTCAGAGCACTGTTGTCAACATTCAGAATCAACCGTTGATGATCCAAAAATGCAACCCTCGGTGACAATGCCGATACTTCAGTCTTCAGGATTTTCCATTTTAAAGAGAAAAAAAAAAAAAAAGGGGGGGGGGGGGGGGTGTGTGTTATTCATAGTGCTCAGTCATTTTCATGCAGATTGTGAACAAAAAGAGATGGAATAAAAACAAAATTAATGCAGTACCTGCAATGTTGTTACGCTTCGTTCAAGCTCTGAAATATATTGTAGTTTCCTCACTCTTGATCTCTGCGCAGATTGCCGATTTGCCAAAATTCTGATATAAATCCATGAAAAGTTTGTCGGCAAACAATACGAAAAATATTTTTAAAAAGTAAGAATTAATATTGAATGTGGGTTCTCAATTTTTGAAGGTGGATATTAATGTTTTTTTTACCTCTTAACTCTCTTTGGATCGATGATGGTATCGCCATTAGAGGCAGGAGGAGGCTGTGTGGTTTGTGATTCATTTTTGCATGAGCTGTCCACCTCTCCCGGCTCATTCTTTGGCTGCTGTTGTTGATCCGACGGCGTTGTTTTCTCATCGTTGTTGCTATTTTGATCAGAAGGCGTGGAGGGGTTAGAAGAGGAAGCAGTAGGCGGCACGGCCACAGATATGTCGTCCGAGAACATAGACATGAGTTGCTCATCGTCAAGCCTATCAAAACAGTACTTGGTTTCAGGCATATTGTTCATGGCATTAGAATTGCTGCAGTCTTGATCCACCAACGACGGCGGGTCGAGAAAAGCGATGGAGTCGCTGATAGAACGGCGGTGTGCTCCCCGTCGGACAGAGGAGAAATCGAGAAACTCCTCGACCCAAGAGGGTTGATTGTGATTGTTGTTGATAGCCATGTTGGTGGGTGCAGCATTGCCAACGTTGTTGTTAGAAATAAAAGACATTCTTTCGTGAGGGAAAGGAGGCCAATTATGGGTCATATTTGGTATTTTCGGAGGCAATTGTGCCATTCGGCATCAATGTGTGCGTATGATGAACACAAATGGTAGAATATAAAGCAAAATACAATCTGAACCAACCAATGAACTAACAGTCTCTACTAATTTTCTGAAAGCAAATCTAAAACCTCCTAAAAACACTCTCCAGCAGCAGATTGAATTCCATATAAAGTGGAAGAGAGAGAATTAAAACAAGGACAACAGCGGGAAGAAGAGGAACAAAGACATGAAAATATGGATTGCGTAGATTCTGATTTCTCTCTGTGTGTTTTATAATTTTAACTTATTTTAAGGCGATGAAGAAGGGTTCGGGTTTTGTTGGGTCACATGGGAGGGACAGCTAGCAACAGCTGGGGTTGATGACTCAACGGTTTTACTGGAAAGTAGCAGCAGGCATGCATTACTACTGTGGGTTTAATAGCTAGAGGAATCAGTCACCACGTGCCGATGTGACCCCTCTCCTATCCATGCCATCAACCTAATTGTATAATTCTATTTTATAATGACATAAGATACAGTAGTTGCCTTTTTATTCATATATCTTCTGTGCATGTAACCCAAATATATTCCTAGATTCTACATTATTATCAATCCATGACCCGCCCATCTTATTGGATTTTGCGACCTGAATGATGGGCATTTTAATTAACTGTTAAATCGTGTATCAAAATAGTTCAAGGTTTGCATAATTCAATGACAGATGAAGAAAGGGAAACTTACTGTAATAGGAATAATAGAATATGGATGTTGATGTGTTTTGCTGCAATTTGCTTCTCTTCTCCCTCCCTCCCTCCCTCCCTTCCTCCCATGTGAGTAGTGTTTGTAAGAGCCCACCTTTTGGTTTTCCTTTGTCCCCAAATCACACTCACATGGAGGCCTGTCTTTGTCTCAGCTTTTCTTCTCTCTTTCTCTGCTTCTTCTTCTTCTTCTTCCTCCTCCTCCTCCTCACGGCAGCTAATATGTAAAATTTCTCGGTACCCAGCTAGCTTCCATCATTTCATGTTCCCATGTTGTCGTTATTTTATCAAAAACTACTTGGCAGACACTAATAATCATTAGCTAAAAGCAGCTGTAATCTTCGACAGATTATTTTTAAAACTACTACTGTCTGTCGTTTGAAAATGTCTCTGTCCACCGTCATCTTTTACATTAAGAAACTACCAACATTTATTTGAGAATTATAATAATATACAGTTCAAAGAATTTATTAGGGTTTGCATGTGCATGCCATGAAAGTTTAACAACTCATAGAGAACAAATAATACCATTAATTAATTAACCTTATGACTATTATAATAAAACTTCTGTCAAATATTGATTTTTCATTGATGCATCCCAGAAAATGTGGGAATGAAATACCGTACAGAGAGGAGAGGAGAGGAGTATTGATTGTCAATTGCGAGTCACTGAGAGATGTGTATGTATTTGTATACAAAGAAAGAAGCAATTATTGCACGTGGGAGAGAAGGAAGCAAAGGCCCTACTTGTTCTATTTTCAAATAATAATCAAAAAGGGCCAGAAAAAATGGTCGCTCAAATCCATTACCATAAACCAATAAAGGGAAGGAAGAAAAGGAAAGCAGCTCAGCTGCTGTTCTGCGTCTCTGTGGCATCACTTTGCAAAGTCTCACCCGCATGCATTGATTCTTGTGATTATGTTTTGTCAGTTACGAACTACAAGCTC
Organism: Swietenia macrophylla; assembly: GCA_032401905.1. Lineage (NCBI taxonomy): Eukaryota > Viridiplantae > Streptophyta > Magnoliopsida > Sapindales > Meliaceae > Swietenia > Swietenia macrophylla. Next base: position 10,146,346 of record CP135565.1, on the reverse strand, counting down.
AATTCTAACAAGAGAGAGCATAGGGATTACTCTGTAATATGTTAAATTAATTAAACAACAACCAGAAACAAGCAGAGAATGAAAGCTCTGTTACATTTTCTTCTCTTTAGTCCACTGTTCTTAACGACATTACAATCCTTTATATAGGGTGAGAATCAATACTAAAGGATATAAGTGGTGGTGAATCCACTGGTCACTTGTAGCGATTACTTTGTAAGGAGATACGGTAAATTTGCCCGCATGCGTCTGCATTTAATGGTCATTTATCTAAAACTCAGTAACCATGGGTCAAGTTCTTTTGAATGATGCTGTGAAGCAAAGCCATGGCATATCATATGTTATTGTATTAATTGGTTGTGTTTTGGGTTCTGCGTACATTCCTTGCCAGAAAACCAAAAAAAAAAAAACCATATGTATATAAAGTAAGAATAATTGTACATTCTATAATTAAAATTAACTCCAGCATTTCATGAACAAGTGGGTGGCTTAAAAAGTGATAGACAGGATCTGGAATAGTCATAATGTTTGATCACATGCCTGCGTTTAAGTCTACTTCGTTTACCCTGTTGATTAAATCGATAAATTCTAAATATGGTATTCATAAAATATGGTTTGCAAATGCATCTCTCTGCATTTGAGAACATCTTTTATAACAATGCTGTTAAATGTTAACTTCAAAAATATGCGGTCTCATTGGTCCCTTTTTTCTTATTTTTTTTCAAGACCCAGAAAAATTCCAACCGAGAAAGAGTATTGTCAGCCTGAATATCACTTTTCCGGCATTAGAAACCATGGACAACAACCTAACAAGCACGATACAAAAGTAGTGTACTTCGCAAATAAAATTCATTTCTTCCTTTCTGTCAATCACAAACACTCTTGTAGCTAAATCAGAAGAAAAGGGGAACAATTCTTCTTCCTTTTATTTCTATAGAATCGTAAGGAAGAAGAGTGAAGAGTCCCAAGACAGGAAATGATTCAAGAACAGAACCAGAGTCATAACATAAATTTTCTATATATTTCATATCAGTTTGTAGTATGTGCATTAATGTTTTGATATTTTATTGTAAATACTGAAACAAGATGATCAGACACTGACCACCAACAGCCATAACCCATTGCTATACATGTTTATGCATTCCAACTTGTTAATTTATTTTTATATATACTCGCCAAGCAGTTATACAGAGGAAGCCATCATGCCTGGATACCAAATCAGGCAGAGATTTCCCTCTGTTCCATGTCCTTCATTGTTATTTCCCCGTCGCTTTCATAACATGTTCCATTGTAAGAAAAATGGGATCTTAAGCCAATCCAGCACTGGTAATAATCAGGATCTATAGAGGGAGACTCGAGAGCCCATGGACAGATTCTAGGAATTAGACACGATTCAAACATAAAAGCCATGGTATCGGTTATCTTATGTGGTCCTGCCTCATTTCCGCAACCAATAGTGGTCTGTGACAAAAAGAGTTATCAGACTTAGATTGTTCGCTGTGAAGGGGCTGTTTCGAGGCTAGCCCCTATAATGGCTGGTGAAAGACTAAGGAGATTAAAATAACTTTCTGTGATTACTTAATATAGACAAAAAGGAGAGATGCTAAGGGAAATTAGCAGCCATATCAAAAGTGTAAACAGTATACCTCATATGTCTTGGTATCAGGACCATGGGGAGTCATACAGCTGTGAAGGCTTGCACCACCTGGGAGAAACCCATCAGCTTTTGCCTGAAAAGCAAAACAAACATAATAAATAGGTTAACCGAATGGATCATTGCCGAGTGCATAAACACACAAAGCTCCTTCTAAGAAATAGATGATTAAGCTAGGCCATAATCTGGAATACAGCAACTGTGACCATATAAGAATAAAAGTAAAAAAAGTATAAACATATACCTCATATCCACCATAGATCAGGCCCATAAACTCACTCATACAATTCCGATGGTAGTATGGAGGTCGGAATGTATGCTCAGCAACCAACCATCGAGGAGGGAAAATGACGAAGTCAAGCAATGCCACACCAGGTTTATCAGTCGGCGCTGTCAGAACTACCATATGACCAAATCAATTTAAGAAAATCAAAGTAAGTTATCGAAGACAAAGAATTCAAATTTCTAGAGGAAAGAATTATATGGATCAGACTAATTATACCTGTATTTATAGATGGATCACCATGATCAACTAAAACAGTGTTGTACGGGCAGAACTTACTGAGATCATACTGCAAGTGCAAGTAGAAGTTTTATTCAAATTGCTGGCTCATTATCATAATATTAATAAGGTAGTTTCTTTACATTACTTTTAACATTTTGCTGATAAAACTTGTGGAAAACAAAAACAGCTGGCTGAGTGTTTCCTATCACTACTATGTTCAAATGCAAGGACAATATTATGGCATTAACACCCACCTTGTATGGTACATAATTACCATGCCAAGCAGCCACATTAAAGGGAGAAAAACCTTGTCTGGCAGTAAATAACTCTCCACCAAACTTTTGTACAATAGTGTATCCTGGACTGGAACCCTCTTCAAACCAAGCTGTTGGAACAAGGAAATCCCTTGGTGCAGCAAGACCATTAGCACCTACATGTAACCAAAATTATACCTTCCCTGTGTTAACAATTTCATAATGGTTGACAATCCAAGCTACGTTGAAAGATACAAGAGCAACAAAAATTGTATATTGGTTCCTTTGCAAGACACTGCTAAAATAGTGATCATGTACCGATTGGACCAAGATCAGGAAGTTGAAAATGGGTGCCAAAAATCTCTGCAACATAACCACGTGATGGACCATCCGGCAAACTTACAACAAAACGAAACCCTTGAGGCAAAACAGCAATTTCACCAGGAGAGACTTCCAGTTTACCACATTCAGTAGTAATCCACAGCCCTGTGAAACCAGCCCAGAGCATAAGAAATTAGACATAAATATTGGGACATATCTTATTTCTGCAGGAAGGACTAAAATGCTGCAGAAAAATTTCTAGGTACCTAAATTATCCAAGCAGTTAAGAAAGAATTTCAATATAAATTCCAAGTGAAAGGTTCGGGAAATTATAGCAGAACAGAACCATCTTGTGCATGAAAAAATATATATATGTATGTATGAGCTCACATATATACATATCTAAAGTTTCACAATTAGCTAGACCCCTGTCAGACAAGGGGAAATTGGTTCACCTTTGTGCCTAAACACATAGTAAAGACTTATTACTTTCCGCACCAAGAGTGTATGAGCATCCTAAAGAGGGAACTTATATTGGTCCAAATTTCGAAAGGAAAAGTGGTCTAAGTCATTGAAATTACTATTGGCAGAAGAATTCAAGTCACTTACTTCCTTTTTGGGGAACCACCAAAAAATCTCCATCTGCGTTGCAGAAGGCACTGTTGTCCATGGATTTGTTGGCAGTATACCTAACATAAAGATAATTCCCATGCTTATCAAAATCAGCATATAACTTGCACAATTTCAACAACAATTGCCTTGAATATCAGTCATTAGAGCAATTAAGATGGTTTACAATCTACAACTCCTGTAATCTCTGACAACAGTTTTTTCCTTGATTTTCGTGATGAGAGGCTCAAAACTCAATATTGATAACCATTTTAGGTCATGGACCCAAGACTATCATATATATCTGACCAAGACTGGTACCAACCAACATGGAAAGTCATGTTCTACTCAATCCTTTCCTGACCTTAACAAGACTTCAATGACAAAATAGAACAAATAAATTTAATGCACATTACTTAAACTGAATAATGACATATATTATAATAACAATAAGAATAGGCCATTGATATAAACCTTACTAGAACATGAACTGACAAAAGTAGTAAAAATTGAACATGGAATACCGATTACATGTGAATAGCATATCCATGCCGAAGAAATGAGCTGCCAGCCCCGCAGACAGTGTATAACCCATCAATAAAATCAGTCGGTGAATCAGGAATATCAACAGGCTTCCACCGGAGCTGTGTTGGAGTAGTAGAACTGTTGGATTTGTCAAATTCACTCACCAGCTTCCCATGAGCTGGCACTCTAGGCTTAAATGGTTCGTGCGTTACAGAAGGTTTTATCCTATATAGCCAACTGCTCAACCAAAAGAAAAAACCAAGAAAAGAAAATCATTGAGCAACAGAGTTGGAACAATAAAATTAAATGAAATGTGGTTATAAATAAAAGATAATGATCGATCAAGTCAGTTAAATACAATAAACTAAGAAGATATTATACGCTATTATTTTTTCATGCATAATACAAAAGTCAAGTTCAAAATTACAGCTCCAGTTTCTGCCAAATTGATAAATCATTCACAAAGCATAAAACTAAATTGACACAAAAACAAAAGAAATCGGAATCCAAGCTTGTTAATTATAAACAAGGATGATCACAAATAAATCGATTAAACAACTATCTACAGGCGTCACCTCCGCTTATTGTTATTGCGAGGAGAGGTGAAGGACGTGCCAGATATCTGTTCGGCGTACAGACCGTACGGACAAACGAGAGGGCTATTCTGTCCACGTGGCAAGGCTCCGTCGATCGCCTCTGACGAGAAGGAGTTGCCGAATCCCGATTGGTACACCAAATCAGAAAAATCTACGCCGTCCGTTTTGCTGAACAACGACTGAGTCTGCCGCTTCTCCATGCTTGCTCCCTCAGCTGAAAATTTCGTGCGAACTATAGACGACGAAGTAATATTTAAGTTGGGACGATAACACATAGTGACGTGGCATTGTGATCACTTTCGGAGACGTGTTCCGGTGGAATATATCGGGAAGACACACATAATGACAATCTTAATGGATAATAACATAAAGGTCCCTAAATTTTTTATTATCATACATAAAGATACAAATTATTTATTTATATTATTTGATTAAATTCGATAGAGATGAGGATTAAACTGTTGAATTAAATTGAATAGAATGAATTGTAATTTAATTTAATTTTTTAATTCAGATTCATTTCTTATTCATTAGTTAAAAAATCAATATATTCGGATCAATTTTTGAAAACTGACAATTGAATTAAACAGGATTAAAAATTAATAAATAGAATCAAACCAAATAGATTGAATTATTATATATCCTTCATTAGGTTGGTTCAGTTGGTTTCTAACAAAATCGAATTGGCTTGAAAAATACTATCCTTAATTTTATTAAGAACTACCAAGTTATGGACCAAACTAATATACATAGGTAAACTAATATATTATTCATAAATATTTGAAAATCTAAGGATCCTTAGTCATGATGGTCCGGAATCAATTGGTCTTGCCACGTAAGCAAAACAATGAAAGTAAATGATTGATTCTCGTGCCATTACTTCGGGCCCCAACAGCCAACTCCGCCGGAGTTTTCGTAATGTCAGGTGTATTTTGTAAAAATAGAAATGATGTACTATATAATTACTCACCAAGCCTAGGTTACCGCTCGGACAATTGGGCCTTGATAGCCAATACGTGGCCTGAAATAAATATCCAAGCTCAATCAAATATCGGGCTCAGTTAACTGACCCAATAACCTCCGAGGTTTCGCGTCCGCGGCTTTCTTCTTCACTTCTCATCCGAGGTTGAACTCTGTGTGTCTCTCCAAGTCTCTCATGTCAGTTTTGCGTTTCAATATTTCCTGAACCAATTCTCTGTGTCGACCGCCCGAAAAAACAAATGGCAGCTTACAGAGCTGACGAAGACTACGATTACCTATTTAAAGTCGTTTTGATCGGCGATTCGGGTGTGGGAAAGTCGAATTTGCTATCGAGATTCACCCGCAATGAGTTCAGTCTTGAGTCCAAATCGACAATCGGGGTCGAATTTGCTACCAGGAGTGTTCGGGTCGATGATAAGATCGTGAAGGCTCAGATTTGGGACACTGCTGGCCAGGAGAGGTATGTGTTTACTAATTTCTTACTCGAGTTTATGGTTTTGTAGTCTTTTTATTGATTTTGCTAGTACGGTTTTCACTTGGGAATTTTTGGTTGATGGAAAATGTGCCAAAGAAAATTTTTTGGATTTGGGCCGTTGTTGGTTTTAGGGAAGCTGAGATTAAGTTTGTTCCTTTTGGCCGAACAAGTTTTGGAATTTGGGTTTTTTAGGCAGTTTGGTTGATGAGAAAGTGAAGGTAAGTGATTGAATTTTCAAGGTTTTTCTGTTTGGTTGATAGGTAAATGTGGGATATTTCACTGCAGTTTAAGTGTTCGATTTTGGTAGTGTTGATAAAGCTTCTTTGTTTAATCTTATTGACTTTTGGAATTTAACATTTGATCCCTTGGTTTCTTATCAACTGTGAAAATAATAAAATTTCGATTTTTGTGTGTGTTAAAAAGATGTGGGAAGAGATATGTGGGCAGTTGAATTATATATTGAAGTTATTTGTGCCTAATAAGAATTTAACTTTTCTCGAACGAATTTGACTTTGTTTGGTTTATGGAATACTGTTGGAGAGCTTATATGGATGGACGACTTTAGTTAGATATGCCTTTGTGTTGATTTAGCATTGCTACCTGAAGTGAGAATTTACTATTTCAATAGGATATAGTATTTCTTATGGTCACAGCTTTCTAAGTGGACACGTTTATTTCTTGTTCATTTGCTCGAATGGGGCTAGTAAATGATTTCAAACTTTCTTGAGATCCTCTATCCATGTAAAACTCCTAAGAGAGGTAAGAATGGTTGTTCACAGATTAAAGAATTCAAGGTCAGAAATGAGAAATCAAATGAGATGTTTGTAGTCAGTTTTTATTTTTTCTTTGTTTTTGGTGGAAGGGATTCCCGATTAGATTTTGAACTTCCAACAAATAGTTCATTTACGTATGTACGAAGTTTCTGATATTTCGTGACTCATGAGTATTTTTTCAATAAGATGACCACTAATATGAATAGTATTACCTTTTTATTGGCTATATAAGTTTTAGGTTTGTTTTACTTTGAAGTTCAGACTTATAGGGTAGCACCATCAAGAGACCAAGTTTACAGAGTGAAAAAAAATTTGTGTGATTTCTTGTTGTTCATTTCTGATTATTATTCCTTTACATACACCCACTGTTAGCCCCAATCCTTTCTGCTTTATGGTTTTGAGATGCTATGATATTTAGATGTACCAGGTAGCAGTATTTGGTTTTTGCAGGAGTGAAAAGGGAGGGGGGGAAAAAAAAAAGGAAGAGAAGCGTAAAAGTAGTCTTTCATCAATGTTTTGCCATGATAGTTTTGATTATGAATTTCGAAATTACATTTTCTTTTTGGAACTAATATGTATATTTTTTTGCGTTAATTTTTTGAGCAACTGTAACAAACTTCGAGGATATGGTTACTGATTTATTTACTTTGCTAAAGATACCGGGCAATTACAAGTGCATATTACCGAGGAGCTGTGGGTGCATTGCTTGTCTATGATGTTACACGACATGTCACATTTGAAAATGTTGAGAGATGGTTGAAAGAATTGAGGGGTCACACAGACTCCAATATAGTCATTATGCTTGTCGGTAACAAGGCTGACTTGCGTCACTTGCGTGCTGTTTCTACAGAGGATGCTGTCACCTTTGCTGAGAGGGAAAACACGTTCTTTATGGAGACATCAGCGCTTGAGTCTATGAACGTTGAAAATGCTTTCACAGAAGTGCTAACTCAAATTTATCATGTTGTCAGCCGGAAAGCACTTGATATAGGAAACGATCCTGCAGCCTTGCCTAAGGGAGAGACCATTAATGTCGGATCCAAGGATGATGTATCGGCTGTTAAGAAAGTGGGTTGCTGCAATGTTTAAAAGCTAGCGATGATGATTGAGGGGGTCATAATCGCTGTTCTTACTTTTGTTCTCATATACCAATCTGAGAATTCTGCGAGTCACAACATGGTCCCTCGCCTAACATCTGGCTGTGACAATGTAATTAAGCTTGTTCTCGATTTCCATTTTGCATTTGACATCACTAGTGGCTTTTCTTCTTGTGTATTGTTTTATTTATTTATTTATTTATTTTTCTGCAGGAGCCATAGTTTTTGATGTATTTTGGTTGCTCTAGAATAGGGAGTGTTTTAGCACCAGAAATGCTGTCTTTGTTGTTTGCAACACATTATAAGTGCATTAAAATCACCAGATGCCTCAAAGCCTCAATGTTTATAGTTTTAACATCGGTATAATAAATTATGCGATACAAATACAGCGAGAAGACTCTGCATCATCATAAGATGCTCTATTTTGCCAAATTATTGTTTATATGTCAACAAAACATCTTTACATTGCTCGCAGAGTATCTCCAAACAATGCGTAAACTTCTTGAGATTCGTAAGATTAGAAGCTTTTGCAAGCATTTCTTTCCTCCAAGCTCTCTGTAAACAGTAATGTCTATCACGAATGTCTTTCCCTTCATCGTCGAGAATCAAGCAGTGCAGTATATTAAGTACTTTCAGGTGCTTCAATCTCCCATCCAGGAGAATCCCCAAAACCTTGCTAGACAAAGAAGACTCGGATATATCTAACACTTTTAGTCTAGGAAAGCTTTCTATAGCACAAAACACTTCTCTTTCTGTCAGTTTTCCATGAACACCAAGCTCAATAAGATCCTCACAGAAATCTGCCAGTTGAGATACAACAGCAAACCCTTCTTCAGGATTCAGTCTTGCATGAAAAACCCTAAGTTTTTTCCAATATAACAGGGATACGCATATGGGCAAAACGCTTAATGGAGGATTAGAAGACCACAGAACGGAGGAAACATTAGGAGTTTTTTCGGCTATGTAGACTGTGGCGAAGTATCCGAAGACAAATTTACTTGGAAAATAGATTGCAACCCAACCATCATAGCGATCAATGGCTAATTTCAAAAGGTGGGCAAATCTTGAACGTTGCTTGTCATCCTGGAGTTCATCGATCACGCGAAGGTCCAGTACAGAATTCTGAAAGAGTGTGAATAGGGTAGCTGAGAGCCATGCACGGCATACATAAGGAAGGCAAAACAACTGATCCCGGAGGCTCAAACGTGAAAATACCATGGATAATATAAAAGGGTTTAGGTCCTCCCATGGCGGCTTCTGCTTCGTCTTCTTCTTCTTCTTCTTCATGATCTGGGTTAGCATGAAGATACTCCAATAGTTATGATTAGGGCAAGGGTTAGAGGTAGGACAGGTATTAGATTCTCTACTAAATAAATAACATTTTGATGTTGTGATGAAATGGAAGTCTAAATGAGACCTAAGGGTGAGAGATTGTGAGTTGTAACAAAAAGGAAAACAGAACAAGATATTGATAAATAAGAAAACCTTCCAACTGAAGAATCTAGAAGCGGAAAGTAATAAATCCAATGAATGCAAACTTGGGAAAGACTTTGGAACAGCTAAAAAGTAGCGGTTCAAAGCAATGAATCCAAACTAGTGAAAGACTTTGAACAACTAAAATGGAGCTGTTCTCATCGACAAGAACTTCCAACGCATGACATGAATCAGTACTAGTCTGGAGTCTACGAAGTAGACAAATGACACTTTATCTTGAGTAATGGCTTGGCTGGCAGGAAAGCAAATAGTGTAATGATCATGCCGACAACAAATAAATAAAATGGGGTTGGTTGCAAAAACATTAAAAAGGCTGGCGCTGATGATGATACTACTTTGACAATCAATTTAATTGTAACATCTTCTTTGACAGGCGGGGCTTGACAGATCATTCCAGGCTAACTAGTAAATTTTTATTAAAATAATAATATTTAAATTATAATATTTATTAAAATAATAATATTTAAATAATAAAATATTATGAAATCCACTTATCCCTGCCTTTCGGCGCTTTGACCCCTTTACGTGAAAGCATAGCTTGGCAACTTGTGTGTGGTAAGCTTGGTGATCGCTGATGTTTTGGTTGTCATTCCACTGTCAACACTATAATTAGGATTGAACGAATTTAGTCAAATATGTCTTATTTCTTAGTTTAAAACAGAAATAACTTCCACTTTTGTTCAGATTAGGGTTATGATTCCACATCTTAGCAGGTAGAAGTGACTTCCACATCAGCGCAGATCAAAAAAGAAAGGCCAATACTAACTGAAAGTTCATATTACAGCAAGGCAAAGGCATAACAAGAAAGTCTGTACAGTTTCTGATTAAATACAGAGCCAACAAATAAATGATTTCAAGTCATTGTGACTGTTAGCAAATATATATGCAAGTAAATGTACAGAATACATACCAAAATGTCCAATTTGTTGTAATAAATAGATCGGTTGAAAGACTGCAGGAGGCAGCATTTACGAACTGATTTGCCCCAAAAAGGGGCAGCCGACATTTCTCCACTTTATTTTCTTTGCTCGGTAAGGTCATCCCATTCTTTGTGCATCCTTTCCTTTTATGGCTAATGCTTCAGATTTGCAGACGGGACAGACATTCTTCACCAATAGCCACTTCTTCAAGCATTCTGCATGGTACTCATGTCCACAATCAAGAGTTCCAATCTTCTCATGGTCCCTATAATCTTCCTGTGGCACCCAAAATGTTGCGAGTTAGCAGGGAATGAAACGTGATAACTGATAAAGTATAAAATAATTTTCAGGGATTATGATAAGAAATTATGATTTAACAGTGGGATTCACGAGTTTTATGGGGAAAAAAGTATAATAAATAATGCAACAGATCTTATTACCTGGCATATAATGCAAGAATCAGGTTCCTGATCCACAGATGCTGGCTCTTCCAGATTTACATTAGTTGCAGATGATAAATAAAATCTTGTCTTTAACCGACTTGTCACAGCTTCCTCAGACAACCCAGTGTTTACATTGCCAATCCGCTCCCCCAATGCAAGAAGCTCCTGTGATTAAAATTTGAAGGAATTCCATTGTATTCAGATTAATGTTCATTGAAAGTATATAACAGACAATATTGCCACAAAGAGGACAATATTGCCACAAAGAAACTCTATTTCTCTCATTTTGTAAGGTAGACAGTCAAGGATATCAAGTAAAAGGCCAAATAAAAGTAATGGCTTTCCACTCTTCTATTCAGATAGTTCCACTAAGCATTTCTACTTATTTCATTTACCGTGACAATCAAGCTTTTTAAGGTAAAATATTAAAAAATAAGTGGCTCAACTTACCTCATACGACATGTCTTCAATATCCAAGCGCATATCTCTATGATGGTCAATAAAATTCCCTACTTCATAAAACTCTGGGATGTCTAGCACAGCAACACCCTACACATCAATTAAAAGATCTCATTTAATTCATAGATAGTGCAAATGGGAAAGTCCAGTAAGCACACTGTAGACTAGTCAAGAATAAACCAAAAAATACAAAGATATTTCTCATCGAATTATGCACAGCTTATGACCAACAATGGTAAAAGAGAAATTGCAATAATAAAGTGCGAAAATATTACATCCATTGGCAATACTCTCAGGTGAGGACGGTTCCGCTGCCTTAATGTTGCCGCAGGCATGGGTCCCTCTCTTGGAGACTGGTATATCCTAAAGCCAGCTGGTGGAACAGGTCCCAGATGTCTAGGTACCATTTCCAAACTATCCTGAGAATGATTCATGGTACTGTGTGTAGCATAACTTGATGGAAATCTATATGAAGCTGCTGCTACTTGAGGGCACACATTTGTATTGTGGTTTCTAACTCCTAGAATAGGAGGTGATGGGTGATGGTAACTCTGATGCTGCATGTTGAGAGGATGAGGATGCAAGAAAGTCGAGGAATTTCTGTTGCTAGCAGTCTCAGGAAATCGTTGTACAGCCATGTTACCAGACTCCATAGAAGCACCATTAACATTGCTCCCTGTAGGTAAACATAAAATATCTCTTTTTTACTTCGCACCATCCAAGTCAATCAGCACATATCATGCATACCATTACTCCTTAAACTCCATTTTATGAAAAATGCTTCTAAGGAGAAAGGAGGGATCAAAAAAAATGTTGCAGACCAAACAAAGATTCCCAAAGAGAGAGTAACAGAACATTGGTTTTCTGAGAGGGAAAAAGTTCAATTAGTACAAATGAAGCCCAAAATAAGGACAAACAACAATCAGAGAATTTACCATGCATATAGGGTAATGCAGAGGCCTGAGTCCAAACTGAAGCACTGCCATCACCCTGCTGGTCCAACCAGACAGAGCCAGGAGGTTGAAAGGGCTGACCAACAAAGTTTCCTTGAAAAAAGTGGTTGTGGCTATGAGCCAGAACAGGGTCCCTTGCTGTTGGAACTAATCTGTTTCTCACACTTCTCTGAGTTTCTACTTCCCTGATTGATGGAGTGCCATTCCCTCTGTACTGAGGCAGGGAGAAAGATGCATCCATCGGAGCTACTCCATCAGGATGTCTAGTATGCAAGGGAGCAGCCAAAGAAGAACTAGAGCTTGCTGAGGTATTAAGATACTGAAAATTCCCAGGAATTCCTTCAGTATTCTTTCTCTTGTAAGAACCTCTGACATTATCCATAAAGTTGCTGTACCTTCCAAACTCATCTGCAGAAACTCCAATGACTCCAAAATTGCTTGACAATTGCAACTGATCTGACCCATGATTCAATGGCATGCCAGATGATGGGTTCAACAGGTAAGGAACATATAAGTTGGATGCAGTTGCAACGCCTCTATCAATGTTTGCAGCATGATGGTAATGTGGCATCCCATAGAACATGGCACCATCATAGTGCTGGTGAGCATCAAGACTAGATGTGTTCCCTGAAACTCTTAATATTGTTTGCATTGGCTGTGGGAAGTTTGTTACACCCCCTACAATGACACAGGGCTCTGGACGCAGGTAACCTCGACTTCGCTGATCCATTTCCAAATCAATCATCTGACTAGTGCATGGCATATTTCTTTCTCCCATCGTCCTAAATCCCTGCATTTAAAACAAATATTCAAAGAAATGAGTCAGATAAGGTGGGAAAGAAAAACAGAAAAATAATTGACTTCCAAAATGCAAAACCAACATTATTATCCATCGCCTCATCCTCTGATAACATAACATACGGAATGTCTATCAATCAATATAATAGACTAAATAACCAGGAAAACAAAAGCTAAATACAATAAAACTGAACTTCTGCACATGTTGTGCCTAGAGAAGAAAAAGGCAAGAAGATAATGAAGGAACCATTGTAATAAACTAAGTTCACGTGCCTCTTTAAGAACAATTAATTATACCAGATGATACCCATTCTCAGTTCAAAATTGTTTAGTATCTAAAACTTCCTGCAAAGCATTCCATGTGATTGCATAATGGACGATAGCAGAACTAGTCCCCTACAGCATCTTCATAGAGAATGCAAAGTTCTCTGCATGTACAACGAAAACTAAAAGCAGGGATATGACATCAAAGTCCTCTTGCATGTTCAACAAGAAGCTCATACATAAGAAATGCTATGCAAAAGACCAGATTACCCCTTTCCGCATCTTAAGACCGTCACTACTGCTTTAAAAATATATAACAATCATCATGCTACAACTGCAAAGCATCACTTATTAGCATTCTACGTAAAAACATAGTACAACAAACACCAATGACTACTATCTAAATTCACAAATTATTTCTCACTTTATAATTCCATTCTACACTCTATAAGGTATAACAGACAAATAAAACAAACAGCGTGTTCAATAAACATACCATTTAAAGATTATAAGGGCAAAAACCACTAAAAGATCTCAATGTTTAAGTGCTATCCTAGCCTAGAATTTAGTTCAGAAAATGCTGCCTCCATTATCAATAAACTCCATGTCCAGGATGAAGTCAAAAAAACCAAACAATATCAAACTCTGCTAGACTGTTTTAGCCATTCATTTGGAACATGTTCTCCATGATACTTCCAAAGATAAGACTTCAGAAGCAATTCCACTTTAGCATCTAATACCCTCTAAAAACAGGCAAAGATTCAAAAAATCATAATTGCACCAACCCTCTAGATGTAAAGATTGTTACATAATCCTCCAAACACCCCATGGCCCAATGCTCCTGAAAAACAACAATCAACAAGCACCTTGAGAATACCTTAAGAAGCATTTCAATGAGATTAAAGCAGTCTCACAAGTTATCAAATGACAACATCTTCAACTTCCGTGAGGACTAAGTACATGATGAAGTGAGAGCTAAGTAAAATACAGCAAATGTACAAGCAAGCCATCATTACACGGTCACTTATGCAGACAGCATAAGTATTCAAGCCTTCAATCCCACCATGCATTGACCCTTGGAATGGATCTTGGTCGACTGAACATCTTTAATGAGATAAAGGATGGTGGGAAGGAGGGGAGAGGTGACAGATTCTTAGAGAAGGTACTCAAAATCAAATAAATTATTAGAAACTTACATGAACAAACAATATATCAACCAGAAAGACTTTGTCATTCAAATAATTGCACTGTACAGCGGCAGCTGAACAATTATCTAAACAGAGAAAAAGAATTGGAGATGACATACTCCCCTGATATGTATCCTATTTTACGGGAAGGAATGGGTATATGACACCATTTTCAACCAACAACAAAAGCAGCACTGTCAATAAACTGTGAGTAAGATTAACTTGCCCGCCACAAATGTATGCATTATGCATAACTGTAAGACACAAATCAATTCCTTGACACATTACCTTTTGACAATTAATAACATCAGAGCAAGTGACATGCCAATTTGACTTTAATGTATCAGAGGAAAGATAATTTTTAACGAAGGGATAGAACCCTAATTTCTTTACAAGGAGATTTGTTAAAGAAATTTATCGCCATCATACCACAGGCACCACCAAAACAGGGTTCACCTACATTATTTATCTGATAATAGATTAACCACACTTAAACACGAAACAAACCAAAAGACAGGAACAGCAGAAAATTGCAAAACCAGTCGTGCTAATATATTTTTCATTCATAACCCATGAGACAGGCAACTTAATGTATTTTAAAACTTAAGATGACTCTAAAAAAACCTTCTTTTCTGTTTTTTGGTCCAACCAAAATACCTAGTACCAAACCAAATGAAAAAGAGCTCAAGAACCAATCATCAGCTCACATTCATACAAATACGCACAAAAATGATCACCTCAGACATGCATCCGAACTCCCACTTTGGGGGATAAAGCCACACAAAAATTCCATTTCGCAAAAAATTCTCAATCAACTCCAGCTTCTTATCTATGAAGACATAAAATAAGATCACTATCTGCCATGATTTGACACCAAATAACTCCATTCTAATTTTAAAATTCCAAACTTTATTTACCCCAATGTCACATTGAACCACATACACGCATCTTCAAAACTAACTTGGTCAATCAATCATGCTTAAGCACAATTTCCACACATAAAAAAAAAATAGTACCCACTCGGTTGAGGATAAAATAAGACACCTAAAGAAATTCAAAGCTTTTGAACAACCCCTCAGAATTAAGCCATACCCACTACGTAATATCCAAATTCCAATACAAACTAACTCCAGAAAATCACACAAAATTCAAAGAAAAAACGTGTACCTCGTTAGCATGAAAAACTTTAAGAGCTTCAATATATATATATATATATATATATATATCAGAATTCCATCAAGTAGAAGGACTAAAATTTGTGAAAAATATGTTTATTCGTCGATTAACGTAAAATTGCAACTAACATAATCATAATCCCTCAAGTTTTAAATTTGACGAAGAGTTGTGAGTTAATTGATGAAAAGAAAATTCAATGAGAAAGGGGGAAAACTGACCTAATTGAGCATTAATTGAGAGATTGAAGAGATCAGAAGAAAGAGAGAGAGAAAGAGAGAGCGGTTTCTAATCGTTTATAGTCGGGAGTTTTGTGGGTTTTCTTTTATATTTTATTTATTTATTTATTTATAAAATATAAAATACCGTAATAAAGTAGTAAGCTATAAAATATTGTTTTGTTTATTGGTATTTACGAAAATACCGCTTTCAGGAGTGTTTTTCTAAATATACATATATATTTAAAAATATATTTAAAAAAAAAAAATAAAAGAAAAAATCAATGAATCTAAGATATACTGTATTATTGGCTTTACTTAAATGCAGTAAGTACTATTAATAAAAGTAAACATAAATTAGTAAAATATTGTGATTTATAAAACTGTTTTTTTTTTTTTTAATTATTACAGGCTAATTGGAATTCCAAGGGCGGAATTAATTTGATAATCCCAAATTAAAGAAAAATACAATTTGCTGACTACATACATGACAACAAGAAAAAGTGTTTTTCTTGTTGCCACTTTTTTGACTCCAAAAACAAAACTAATGATCAAATAAAGAAAGCTATGGGCATTGTAAGATTAAGCTTTGATTATAGTGAGGGATTATGATGATTAGACTCAATGGGGAATGACTATGATTCCTGTATGTATTTTTATGCTAATTTTTTATTTTTGCAAATTTACAATAATTTTTATAAATATTTTAAAATATTTAATAATGAATTTAAAATATAAAATCAACAATACTTGAAATATAAACAAAATTTTAAATTATAATTTAAAAGATAATTATAGAATATATTATTAACATTGTTATAATTCAAGGGAATCATTACAGCTTCCCCTGCAATTTTATTGTTTTTCCAATTTTGTGCAGATTTTGTAATTTTTTTTGCAAATGGGTCCTCTAGTTTAGATCCGCCAAAACACACAGGATTATGTTTTCAGGGGGAGCCCACGATTACAGGGCACGTCAAAAATCAACATGGGCCATGTTCTGCGCTCAATCCCATGTGGTGTTTCCGCTGCTTAGAATTATGCCTTAACCACGGTCTCACGGTTCTATTTCATGCATCTTACTCTAAATTATTATTCATTTAACTAATCATTTGTGAGCTTAATAAAAATATGATATTCTTCTTTGTAAATAATTCAATACATGCCCACTAGATTTGCCTAAAAGCACATTGACCTAAAAGCAAATGGCTTTGGAAAGTTTGAAGACAACCTTGCCGCCCACCCGAAACAGACACAGCCTAATTAACAAAGTATCTGCCTTCTCCAGCTTGTTGTTTGGTTAGGGGTTAGGTTATAAACCGAATTCTTTCACTATCTTGATGCCTACAAAAGAGAAATGTGCTGGCTTTTGTCTTTTCAAGAAGGTTACGTACACAATCATCCATAACTTCCTCTAAACCTTTTGTTTGTACATTTGTTCATAGAAAAGGATCAACGAATACAACAATCCTCAACTTCCTCAACAGATTCTCCACTTCTCTATTTGTTTATAGAACAGGATAGCTTTGAGGATTGGCTTTAGGTACGTAAATTATTTGGGCAAGTTCCCAAAAACCCAAGATAGAAATAGAATCATTCACACAAGGAAAAACATGCGCATTGGATTATTGAAATGGAAAAGAGAGTGTAGGCTCATGAATGGAACTTCTTCGTCTATTTGATTCAACAAAAAGTTATATTCCATGCAGACACAATGTTCTTAGTTTAGAAGATCAAGAGATCTATGTTCTTACAGTGGTACAACAGAGATAACTCGGCCCAATTTCAGATGCCTCAAAAGTTTAAATATATATGCAATAACTCCCAAGGAAACGTGAAATTTATCAGCTTTAGCTTCTTTTTATTTTTCCCTCTTGCAGCACAGAAGCTTCAGTATACAAACGACAAGGTTCATTCTTTTAATAAAGAAAACGATATATAACTTACTAGCCTCTGGGTTCTTTTTCATTTGCGAGCTTCGGCCTTTTTCTGCTCTTTGGCTGATACATAAATGGATCTCATGTTAGCTTCCCAGGAAAAAAGAAGGGGAAGAACAATTCTAAACTAAAAATTACACAATTTCTGCACACAGTCTGATGCTTCCCATCCAGAAAACTCGATAAAAAATCATTGCAGGTGGAGAAAATATCACAACGTGAAGCAAAGAAAGTCGGCATAAAACACAGGCTAGACACAGGAAACATACCAGCCTTCTCTTCCTCTCGCTTCTTAGCAGCCTCAGCCCTCTGTTGCCGTATCAGAGCCAAGCGCTCTGTAAGAAAAATATAGAGAGAATCAAAACATTTAAGATAAACGCAAAGGAAGGTGCATATACAAGAGATAAAGGAACTATAATCATCTGAAATAATGCACAAGTTTAAAAAAAGGGGAGAAAAATAGTATCAGAACTGATCACTAAATGACCAGAAAAGCACGAAATGTAAAGGTGTATATGCATACAGGGAAAGATTATAGTCAACAGATACCGTCGTGGACGTGGAAATGGGTTCATGCTACAATCACTCTCCATCTTACCAGAGGTGTAGAAAGTTAGCCGGGGAGCAGCCTTGTGGCAGTAAAAAGGTTACCTTTGGATTTTTCAGTAAGGGTAGTGGGGCAAGTAGTACACTTAACATAAATATCAGTGCTGTATGAAAAGAGAAGTAATGCAATGCAGTAACCAATTACCCAAATCCTTTCTTGCTTGTTCTGTTTTTCCTTGTTCCTGAAGCCTCATATATCGCTCATGAGCTTTTTGCTTCTCTATCTCCTCTCTGCAAACAGATAATACAAGTGAGACAACACAAACAACAGAACTCCTCAGCTGAAAAACTGGGATGCTTGATTCATACAACATATCCATTTACAAAATAATGATTGTGCCAAAAGCAAGCCATAGGAAGAATTCCGTGTCATTTTCTATATTTCACTTCCTCAAATACAAAGTAAATAATAAATGTCACAATTTCAACCCACCACCAATCCCATCAGTAATTGTCTCCAAATTCAAGAAGGAATTCCATCTGGATGAACTTTTGAGCCGCATGGAATAACATGCTAAAAAAGTTATCAATGAATCTTTATTTCTTCTCTCTTTGTTAATAACATCATTAAAAGAAGTAAAAGACATTTATAGAAAAAGCAAATCAAATGAAGTTCAGTTAAGAAGTCATGTATAAAAATTTTGTAAAGAGGCAATGGAAACAGATAATATCATGCCAATTATGAGAGCAAAATGCAACTGCTTCCCAAATCAAAGGTTTTCTGATTTTGCATGAATAGATTTGATATAGTTATGACAAGTACAAACCTTTCACGCCTTGAGAGTTCAGTTGTTTTCCCAATCTGGAACGTGAAATTTTAATTACTCAAAACAGCTTCAAACCTATAAGCAAATGTACTATAGAAGATATAGATTAAAACTTACATCAACATCTTTGGCCTTCACATTCTTAGGTTTAACTAAATTAGGATTGTCAATCTCAATAATTCCCTGGGTGCCTTTCCTCTTCTGCCAATATTGAGAACCGATTTCAACCATGAGAAAAAAGGAAAATTTTTTTTTTTTTTTGTGAAAAAGTACTGTAGGCTGAATCAACTAATTCACCAAAAGGAATGAAAGCCAAATAAATACCAACCTCATGGTCTTCTTCCACCTCCTCTTCAGACTCTTCTTCTTCCTCCTCGTCCTCCTTCACTTCAGCTTCTTCCTGATATGATTAGAAAACAATATCCTTTTCTAAAATACCGAAGCATATGAACACCAACAGTTTTTCTACAATATTCTTTTCCCTTTCTTTTTTTGGGGCGTGGTGGAAAAGAGGATGGGAACATAGCGACAAAGAAAAATAACAGACAATAGACAGGGGTAAAGCCATTGCTTGTTGCACTTTAACAATTATGACCGCTGATTCTCAATGTGTCAAATGAAATAAAGAATGAATCCACTATAAAGCTAAAAGGTTATCACCAAAAACCATTGCTCAAATTTCAGTTTTCCTTTTTCAAAATGGTAAACAACAATACTGAGAAAAAAATTGTTCATCAATTTGGTAGGAATGCCAATGCAAAGTTTTACTGATGAGTGAAATCAGAACACTGAGCTTGAGATTCCTTCTAAACATTTAAAATTACGCTGGGCATATATATTTTCTCCAAATAGCAAAATCAACCAAAACAAACAGCCATAAATCTAGAAATAGATAGAACATAAAAATTCAAAATTAATTTATCTAAAAAATTAAAGCTATGTATACTCAAAGGAAACAGTAAACTACATACAAATACGGTACGTAGTAAAGGGAAGTTGATAAAGAAATACCAACTGAATGTGGCATTACTGTGTATCATGCAATGTGCAATTCATAGAACTCCGAAAAGATTCAACAACATGGGGCAACAATATTGGATTCCAGAATAGAGAAAAAAAATGAAGCATACCTGTTTAAAAGTGCGGGGACGACGATTAGAAGTACCAGCAACTGCAACCAATCAAAAGGCAAACTCACAAAATCAGCTTCTATCATTAGCATAATACAGCAACAAATAAAAGCAAACCCGTCAAACTTAAGCTTTCCTTTTAAAATCCATATTACATAGTTGACAATGACAACAAATAGCACTATAAGAGTTTTAAGCTGCAGATTTTTTTCCTTCTCCGAAAGAGGAAAAAAAGCTAATACACAAACCATTCCTACGATCTTTTTTACCTGAATTAGATGATTTCAAAAGAGATGAAAAAGGCCAAATAAATGAATGAAACATTGCATCAAAATATTAGCAAATAATAAAAGAAACCCAGTTTTCTAATTAAATAAGAAACCATGGAGCTTGTTAACAGTATCTGAATATCTCCAAAACAGAAAACAAAAACATTTCAAATTTATCGCCTGAATATTTTGAGAAAATGATAGCAACCCTGTTTTACAGCTCATAAATCAAGGAAATAAAATAAAGACGACACCGATGAATCAATCCAAATTAAATTTGAAGGTGCTCAGTACAGCACAAACAGAATATATGTAAATACAAACATACAGCCAGATATCAGCACAATGAGAGTTACTAACAGATCTAATTAAAATCCATTCTAACGGCTGAATTCAGACAAAACGAGAATGAACCACAATCAGAAACACTCCTTTAAATGTGATATAACAAGCATATAAAGAGAAAAAGAGAAAAGAGGCGTACGAAGCTCTTCGGGGGTGGAGAAGTGGCGGTGACCAGTGGGCTTGCCCTTGAACTTTCCTCTTCCCATTTTTACGAAAACCAAGAGAGGAGGAGGAGGAGAAGAAGAAGATATTTGTTGTGGCTTCTGCTCTTGTCCCTGATAATTGATTCTCTGACTCTCTGCTCTGTTAGGGCGTAGTGTTTCCGTAGCTTCCGAGCGTTACTGTCACGCGACAGTTAGAGCGCGTCCTTCCGCCATTTTCATTTCTTCCTCATTTTTAGGTAATTACATAAAGGTCCCTAATTTTTTTCCTTTATCTCGAATAAGAACAAAGTTTATCCATTTAAATCACTTAGGTCTCCAATTCCAATTAAAATGACTAAAATACTCTTATAACATAGAATCTATGTAAATGAACATTGAAGGATATTACAGTCATTTCAACAGAAAGCATGAACCTATTTAATACAAATAGACAAAGTGAGTGAATTGTTTTTAATTATTTGATATAAATAAGTATGCATTTATATTGATTAAATAGTGTAATTAGTGAAGCAAGTTAATTAAAAATACCAAGAAGTGGCCACTTAGAGGATTGGGACTTATCTTTATTGAGAATCTACTTTATAAAAACAAAAAAGAAGAAAGAAATGCATTATTGATGAGTAGTGTATGCTTTCATTATTGTCATTTGGATGTCAATTTCATTTATTCTTTGACACTTCCACTTCCACTTGGAAGAAGATTTTTTAACGAACAAAGCATAGTGTAGTGTAGATTCTTTGTAACTTTGGAACCATATTTTCTGTAAATAAAATTAAAATAATTTTGGGGCATAAATTTGAAAGAGATTGACATTAAACTTTACGTTAATAATATATTTTTTATTATATTTAATTAAAAAATAAACCGCATCAAAATGTAATTATTTTATTTATACTTTTATTTTTAAATGATATTTTATTCTATTAAATTAAAAAAATTTATTTTTAAATTATTTACATAAATAATCAACTTTTTTTTTTAACTTAACTAATTCTCTAATTTTTAGTATGTACTCCATAATTGAACAAGTTGTTATGGGTTCAAATTCAACTCATATTGTTTGTTATAAATAAAATTCGAACATGAAATTTAACTTTTAGACGAGAATTGTTGAGAATCAATTATAAATTTTATTTTGTTATAAATAAAATAGAAAATACAATTGTTGATAATCAAACTCAAGACTTAATGCGATACAACACTTACCACTTAGTTTCAATGACATTCATTACACAAAATGATATTTTTTTAAGAAAAAAATAAAGCGTTCTTTAATTTTGTATAATTTATTATATTATATTTTAATTATTAATTTAATATATATTTAGTATTTAAAATTAAATTAAATTTATATAATTAATATATTATAATTAATGTATGTATTAAATTTAATTTTAACTATTAAAAGTATATTAATCTAATTTTTAATAAATTAGTGTAAAAAATTATATAAAATTAAAAAATTTTGATTTTATTTAATATATATTTTTTATTATGTATATTGTTTTAAATGTAAATAATTATAGAGGATAAAATTATTTGAAGATTTTAAAATTGATTAAATTATTTAAAAAATAAATTTAAGTAAATAATCTTAAAAATAAGATTATTTTAGAATTTTTGCCTCAACTAGAACCCTAATAACCATCTGCAACTCAACTCCAACTGGGCTCAACAACGAGTATCTCTCTTTCTCTGTGCATAATTGTATTCTTCTCTATTTTTTTAATTCACTGATTACTTTAATTTTTATTTTTGTTTTAATTGATTTGTAGAAGCTGAAAAGCAATGGCTTTAAAATGTCTTCAAAACCCACGATAAACCCCGAGTCGGTAACGCAAAACTCCATATTGGGTATCTATATTCTTGCTTGTTTACCACTTTTTAATCCCTTTTAATGCATTCACAAGAAAAATTAGTGCTCCTGGCTTCAGCGCAAAGTGCTGTTCTTGCTTAATTACGGCTTTGGAGGTTGAGTTTGCTCTATTGTGTTCAAAGATTGGGGAAAGTATTTGGTGATAGTATTCTCACATTCTCTTGTTTGGGTTTGTGGTTTTTTTTGGTTGCTAATAGGCTGAGTATTGTTTCGGCCTTCCTTTTTTGGCGTTTTGGAACAACTTTCTTTTTTATATGGGCTAAAACCACTGCTTTCTTTTTTTTTTTTTTTTTTTTCTAATGAAACATCTGGGATTATAAAAAGAGAAGCGCTGAAATATGTTGGTCAAAGTACTATGCTTATGTTTCCTTGTTTTGTGTTGTACTGTAGCATTTTATAATTGTCTGATTTTGCGTTGGATTTTTTTTCTGTACAGGTAAGCGCAAAGAAAGGCCTGAGGCAGAGTCTGATGATTCTAAGCTTAATTCTTTGACTCCAATCATTGGCGATATCAGGTATTTCTGTCAAGTCTATGTTTTGATTTGCTATTAAGTGGTGCGGGGGACATGGATTAGTTCTTTTCTTCATCATTTGGCTTTAACACGAGAGCATAATGGTCAAATTATGTAGTTCAGTTAACTACTTTGACAAAAATAATAAAAACCTCTCCATCTTGTGGTTATTCATAAATTACTACGGTTGTTCATATATTTTACTGTTTTGCATTGTTATGGATGCAACAATGCTTACACATTAACAATTTGACAGTTTGACAGACGTGGTGGCAATGGATTGTGAAATGGTTGGCGTCGGTCTGGGAAATAAATGTGCTCTTGGAAGAGTTGTGCTGGTATTTGTTGGTTCTTGTGGCTGAGATTTCTTAGTTTACCGGTTATGCTTTTGATTGTATGATGATCTGTTGGCATCACTTTAAAGCTTTTAAAGTTGAATGATTTAACAGTTAGGTAGAAGTATGTTCCCTTTGTATTCTGGTGGTTGACATCACAATCAACGAGTTCAATGTAGATAATCTTTCAATCTATTGCATTTTTCAATATTTATTATAGGTCTAGTTTGATTTTCAAGGGAGTGGAGCCTTCTCTTGTTATCTCCGGGACTCAGATTTGATAAGATTTGTGTGTTCAAGATGTAGAGAGCCATCAATAATCTGCAACACAGATTTCATCTATCATTTATTAAATTTAAGCTCTTAGATTGCAAGTTCATAGTTGGACCTCTTTTCTTTTTGAAGGTTATTGATCACTCTGGTATGCACTTAATTGCAGGTAAATAAATGGGGAAATGTCATATATGATGAGTTTGTCCGCTCCGTGGAACAGGTTGTTGACTTCCGTACAAAAATTAGTAGATCCGGAGACTTGAGGAAAGGTCAATATTATCTCCACATTTTTATGGCATGTTTTCATGGATATATTTTGTAAAATGTAAACTGTAGTTGTAATTAGACCATTGGAGTTAGTGTTATTAATACTAATCATGAGGCCATCGCATTTGGTGGTGCATTGACAGTTGTAGAACATTTTTTGCATCTTTTATGTGTTTTCAGCAAAGGAGTTCCAGGTTGTTCAGAAGAAAGTGCAGAGCTGATTGCAGGAAGGATTCTTGTCGGCCATGCCTTGCACAATGATCTTAAGGTTTTGCTTATCTATTTTCTTATGTCGTTTGTATTCTGAGTCTGAACCTTAGCTTTTTATCTGAGTTTTCTTTTGGACAGGCATTGCCACTAACACAAACCAAGAAGGAGTTGCGGGATGCCTCAGAGTATCAACCCTTCTTGAAGTATTGTTTCTCCCTCTGGCTGAATTGGGACTAATTTTTGCTGTGTTATTGAATTTGTTATTCATATTTATGATGTGTTGTACTGTCTTGTGTGTTCTGCAAAGCAGTGATTGTTGTAGAAAGGGACTTCGACATGTTGTGGCTGAGATTCTTGGTGGTGAGATCCAAAATGGGGAGCACTGCCCAGTGAGTTTTGACTTTATTGCTTGATTTTTTTTTTAAATTTTTTTATTGCTCTTCATTTCAGATTCTTATTGTTATCTTATCTGCCGAACCATAACTACAGCGTTATATTTGTGGGGATAAGGCTTCTTGCCTACTTCCCGGTGTCATGAGTCCAGAATCTAGACATTGACATCTCATATGATTCTCAATAATTGAAATTGATGGTATTTATCTCAGATAAATGAAAGCCACATTTGCAGTATCTGCCATTTTAAGCAGTGTCATGGGAGTTGCTGTGTCATTTTCTTGATGACCGAGCTGCTACAGAAGCTGTCATGTTATTTTCTCAATGATTCATAAAATGCTAAAACTCAGTGTCACTGAAAGTTTAAGAAAGAATTTCAGAACAGTTTTGTTCTCTTTCTCTCTATTTTTGACTTTTGGAGTATCTTTTCCTGCAACTTCAGTTCACCGCACCCAGAAACTCCTATATGATATCTGGTTGTTCATAATATTTCTTCTCTTTCTGATTCTTTTGTAGTTTCAATGGTTAATTTTTATTTGGAAATAACTATGTCTTGACAGATAGATGATGCTTGTGCTGCAATGCTGTTATATATGAAAAACAGAAAACAGTGGGAGAAGTGCCAAGGATCAAATAAGACTTGAACAGAAGCAGAAGAAACGAAAGCATAAAAAGAAACCAAAATTGAAAGATGCTTCTTGTATCAAAGCTGTTGCCCCTGCATCTTATCATTAGTTGTGCTCGTGTTTCTATTGAAGTCACGGTCTAATTGGAAAAGTCTTCTCAACTGGTAAACGAAAGAAGCAACAGTCAATAGACGGGCATACGTTCGCCTGAGCTGGGCAGCTGCTGTTGTTAGGACGATTCCTTCTTTCACGTTGCTGTAAGGAACTGCATTCCTTTCACCATCTGGTAAAAAAGTGATCGCCAAAATATTGGAATTGAATTGAATTGTTTCTTTACACTTTCCAATCTTTCGGAAGCATTGATTTACTCCGACAAGTGAATTTTGTTGCATAATGTTCTACATGTCCTTCTGTTGCATTTGTATCCATTTCCAATTTGCAAAAATGAAAGTGCTTCCACCGATAGAGGATCCAAATGGATTTTACTGTTGAACAATCTATGAGATTCATTTATGAATTGTGTTAAGCTGGATCAATTTCCTATGTAATTCATTCGTTAATGGCTGGCTTTTAAATTATAATTAATTAATTAAACATGCAAGTAAATTTTTTCATATCAGCAAAATGCAAATATTATGAATGATCAATGACAATTTTCACTAATCACTAGGGCTGTACGTGCGGGGGACTTGCTACGCTTGAATTAGAGCGTGCGAAATTTGTGATTCTTGAGCGCGGCAAATTACGTACGGCGGTGATTAATCGAAACTCGTCTCTTAATTTAAGAAAAGAAAAGCTTAAAACAAAAATCAGTTTCCCTTTCTCTCTCGATCTCCAAACCTTCAGGCGTGACTGAATCAGGTATGCTCCTGATTCTTTGCAATGCAGATAATATTATTTATTTATTTTTCTGGTTTTAGTCCGATTGGTTGATGCATAAGCTTGACTTTCGGTGAGTTTAGGTTATGCTGTTGGTTGAAAATTAAAATTACTGTTCCTCGATCTTTCCCGCTTGCGAGAAACTGCCTTAACTGTGTTTGATTCAGGTATAGTTTAGATTCTTTATAATACTACTGTTATTGTCATCTTCCTTTTTCAGGATTAATGGTTTATGATTTAGGTTTTTGTTTAGGGTTTGGTGTTTCAATTGCGTGATTTTGTTTTTTGTGTAACTTGCTTGTTTGGATAGGGTGAGCTGATAATCTATTTTGATTTGATTAGTGAAACACAAACTCACATTTAGTTCCAATCAACTGCTGATCCCTTTTCCCATATTTCTCTTTGGTTTTTGGATATTAGATGTTTTAATCAGATCAAACACCAAGACTGCTTGCTACTACAGAGAGAACACATACGCTTGGTAGAAGCCTGGGAGATATTTCTTTGCATGCCAATAAGCTATTGGTTATTGATGGAAAAGTTTGATTTGTTTATTTTCCTTGTATCCTTTGGTGCAACGTCTTTCTAATACGGCTTGTTTTTATGCTTGTTGGCAAGATAAACTAATAAGTTGAAATATTGATGCAGGACAGGCTTGAGTTGAAAAATGGGGAAAAGGAAGTCAAGGGCAAAACCTGCCCCTAAGAAGCGAATGGACAAACTTGATACTGTTTAGTTGTCCGTTCTGCAACCATGGCACGAGTGTTGAATGTCGTATGTAAGTACATTTGGTCTTATTTCCTGTCAATATATTTATGTACTTTGATGAAACATACAATTCATATGAGATTCCATGTCTCAACTGCACCTAAATGGATGCTGCTGCTACCCAAAAACCTCAGAATTGTTTCAAGGCATGCATATCATATCTATATTCAAAACCAAGGAACAACACCAAATTATTATTGTTGATGGGCCACTTATCTGTGTGCAGTTGTTTCCATCATAACTGCTTGAATATGTAAATTTTGGCTTCACAATGTTCTTCATGAAATATGGTGTCGACTTTATGCAGTGAGGATAGTAAATTATTTTTCTTTTGCTTTCTCCGTGTCTGCTTTTCAAATCTCATGCTTTTAGACTATAGATTTATTCTATTAAGTAGGGAATGCGTCGACGATTAGTGGGGTCCAAATTTGTGCCTTGCTTTTAGCGGTTATATCTGGAGCTAAAATGATAAAAAAAAAACCTTGGTTACAGTGACATGAAGAACTTGATTGGCGAGGCAATATGTTCAATTTGTGGGGAGAGCTTTAGCACAATGATCACAGGTATGTGTCATAGTTTGTCGCTTTAGACTTTTATGTTATGTGATATCTAGCATAGGTCATCAAGATTTTCTGAGCATGTTTCTGAGAAAATTATGTTCAATTGCGACAATCTAAGCATTGAATCATTTAGTTCTGTATCAGAACTAAAGGTTGCATATGTATGCTCAGAGATGTGGATGTTTTGAATGCAGCACAGTTGTTGATAAAGCTTGCTCGTGGAATTTTAAAATAATTTGTTGCTATCAAAATTGAGAAAGAAAAAAAAAACATGTTAGTGATGTTATTTGTAGGCTAGAAGAAAATTAATCATCCACTTGAAACTGGCTCGTCATGTTCCATTCTGTTAGGCAGTCCAAACTTGCTTTTTTAATCGTTATTGAGAGCAAGACAATGTAAGGTTGTTTTTGTGTATGATGGGCATGGTAAACTATGGTTCTCAAACTGACCAAAGAATGCTCTATCCTGTTGTGGGTGATTCTTGCAGAGTATATTGTCATTTCTCATAATTATTTTTGACTCACGGAAGTTTTTCATCACAAATTCATAATCAGAGTTGAACTAATCTCTCTCTTGTTCTGTTTCTGCAGCTTTAACTGAAGCTATCGACATGTAAGTTGAAATTTAGGCAAGAGTTCTTCTGCAGAAGTAGGGATTTATCCTTTTGACTTTGTGTTTTATCCGACCAGGGATCAATCTTTTCTTTGACTGCAGATACAGTGAATGGATTGATGAATGTGAACGGGTCAACAATGTAGAAGACAACGAGTGAACTTTAGATGATGATAAAGCATCAGAAGAAGATCAATGGTTCGTAATGGACTGAACTTGATATAAATTCTTGTCTTTTAAACATGAGAAGTTTGATGTAATCTTTCTTTCCCATCTCCGTTCATCCAACCATAGAAACTGTAATGCATATTGCAGTATGTGTTAGAAATAACTAATTGAAAAAAAAAAAAAAAATTTATTTGATTATAACGAAACATTTTTTTTTGTAACATCTACTTCAAGAACGTCTAATTCTACGTTTATTGATAAAAAAAAAAAGACAAACATATATGACAAATACACTCGCCTAATCAATAATTAACAATAAAACAAGTTTGATTATCTTAAGAATCTTCCTTGATTCATTTTATTATAGCTTAACCTTTGTGTTATTAATATGTATAAAAGTAAAATTCTATTTAACAAAAGATGTGTTACCATAAAATATACGGGTTTAGTTATACTATACTGTGTATTAATAAAATTTAAAAATATATTTTTATAAAAAATTAAAATATTAGATATATAATTTTATTTTAAATTGTTATAAATAATGCTCTAAATTAATAATTAAAAAAAATAGGGGAGGGCATGCTTCTTTTTTGGTTGGCTTCGGATCATAACCATACTCACCGCACGGGACACCCCTGACCGGATTGTCTGATTCGGCCTCTCGCGGACAAAACTACTGAAATCCGAATCTAAAAGAACATAGTTAGTTCTTCCCTTTTGATAACTCACTTGTCTTTGCCCAAACAACATACATAATAAACCATATTACTTCTTCCGTTCTAATTTCTTTCCTTCTTCTTTTTCAAGTGCTTGTCTCTCTGCTTTTTCTCGTAGTTTGACGAGAAGCAGAGAGAGGGAACTGCCGTAACATGGGTCGACCTCCGAGTAATGGAGGTCCCGCCTTCCGTTTTACTCCCGCTGAGGTATTCTCGTCTTTTTTCCCTCCATTTATGTGGATGATTGTGTGTCTGTCAGTGATTCTAATTTTTGATTTCAGTGTCGTATCTGTTAATTGGTTCGATTTGTTGTTAGGTTGCTTCTCTTTGTTTTTTTCCGGATTTTATTTTTTATGTTTATGGTAAATGTACTGCATCTATGAGTATGCGACTGTGAATGTGTTTAAGTACTTCGAAATTTTAATCTATCGTTGAAAATATCGATTGGGTCATTAGATGTTCTTTTTATTTGTAAAATTTTCTGGGTTTTCTTGTTATGTTCTTCCTGTTGGCTTTTTTGATGTTTGTGCAACGTTTGACGCATGTATATGTAAGTGTGTAAGGGCAATTAAGTTAGCGTTGAACGTAAGCAAACTTTTCGTTCGATTTCAGGTATTATATGCTTGATTTTCTGAATTTTGATTTTCTTTTGTTTAATTTGTGCTTGATTTATCATTATTGTAATTGAAAATTACAAGTATGGATGATTTTTTTCCATCGATTTCTTATTTGAGGATTTTGGTATTTGATTGTGTTGAAGCCTTTTTTTTTTTTTTTTGGCATTTAAAATTGTGATTTTGACTTTAAGTAGTTTAGGTGTCTTACCTTCCACTTTTAAAATCATGCTGCTAACATTGAAGATGAAAAGAAGAGAAAAGTTTTGAGGGTGTGCCATTGTTGTCGCTTGTTTCTCATGAACATAAATCTCAAACTGAAAACTAGAAACACTTATTTAATGGTCTTTCTTGTAGGAAGTTGCGTGTTGGTTGTTAGAAAGTAGTTTTAAGGAACAAATTTTTAAATAAACTTTTTGCACCTTTTTTTCTTACCTTATGTTTGCTTCTTGTTTATAGCTATAACTTAGATTAATCTAAACTAATTTTGATTGGTTCAGTTATACTGTAACTTGTAATTCCTTTTTTGTGTGGTCATAATTCTGGACAATACCTGAGATTCTTGACACTTATGGCAGTTAATAAGTTACTGAGGTTGTTGTCGGGAAAGCAAATTCATGCAAATTAAACTTTTATGTGCTTGAGTTACTTTATTTCTTAGCTATTCTGATTGGTGGCTGACTGGCTTCTACTGTTTTAGTACAACTCAGTCAAATGACCATTTCTGTTAAATTGAGTAGAAAACTAATTTTGTTGCCATGAATATTTTTGCTATAATTATTTCTCTTAATAATGAGTTGTACAATTGCCTCTTTATTAAGGTCGCCGAGATGGATGGTATTTTGCAAGAGCACCATAATACGATGCCATCTCGGGATATTCTTGTAGCACTTGCAGAAAAATTCAGGTGTGCTTTATTTCTACCTGGAGATAAATATATTATAATTATTGTTATTGTCTTTATTAGATTGGAATTGAAATATATAACATTTTCATTGTAGTGAGTCCCCAGAACGAAAAGGGAAAATTATTGTGCAAATGAAGCAAGTAAGTGTATTTATTGCATGTTCAATGATGATGTGTCATTTAGAGTTAATATATTAATATTTGAATTTTGTTACAGGTTTGGAATTGGTTCCAAAACAGGCGATATGCAATAAGGGCTAAATCAATTAAATCTCCGGTAAAGTTAAATGTAACAACTATGGCCCGGGATGATTCTGCTCCTGTGAGAAATGTTTCTCAGCCTCTGGCTACTCCAATTCCTGCTCCTATGCCTGCCTCCGTGCCAGCATCCACGGCAGCTTCCATGCCTGCTTCTGTGCCTGCTCCTTCAGGTAGAATGGGCTCTGATCTAGGTTTACAGTTTTAACCCTCCTTGCCTCTTCCTTTTTTCTTTTACTACTACTTCGGTGATTACCCCGTACTTTTTCTTGTTCTTGATATCACCACAATGAAAATTTGCCAAGCACTACTTGTTTGCCTTTTGAATTCTCACTTCTTATCAGGAAGCAACTTGTAATTGTCCAGTAAATAAAAGACTTTTCTCTTGATGATGCATTGAATCTGATGCTTTTCGTTTTTGGTGTTTACTTGGAAATTAATTAGTGCATGATCTTTGGTTGCATAATTGACAGAAGGTTGATAAACTAGTTTCAGTGAAATTTTTCCCAGTTTGACTTGTAAACTGGAACTTGGACTATGAGTGACACATTATACATATCATGTATTACTTTCCATAACAAATTGGAATGATAGAAATAGCATATTTTTTTTTCATGGAATATCATTTGCAGTAACATTTGAATCTTCTAGTTTACAGGGTTGTGAGAACTATATATGTCTTGCACTTATTCAAAACATTCAATAAATCCAGCACATAATTGTATGTCTTCACCGTGTTTGACTTAAAGGTATCCTTTGTTTGCACTGTGATGTTTGACATTATGAAGAAACTAAATAAGTGTGAAGGAAAAAAAAAAAAAACCTAATGTGGTACAGACCTTTGTCACAAGCTCTTACATATTATAGAAGCACCCTCTTGGTTTGAAACTAAGAAATAAAGAAACTAAATAAGCGAATAAAAAAAATACACTACTGAAGCACTCTCTTGGTTAGATATATTACAGAGCTGGTGTCACATTGACTAAATATATATGTACCTTGATATTATAGTCCAAATAGGGACGTGTAGCAGCCTGTACACTCGTCCTAAAAACCACTACCACTATCTTTCACTTTTTTCTTTTTCTTTCTAGGGAACATTTTATTACTCACTCATTTGTAATCAAGAAATATAAGGCTGGGAAAGGAAAATTATATGCATTTTCTATTAACTTGAAGCTTCTTCGTATCCTTTCTTTATACACTTTAGAGAACCAATGTCCAGTAAGGATTTTGCTGAAAAGTAGAAAAGATTGTGCATGCAAAGCATTCCCTTTTTAATAGTCATTTGGAGTCCTGAAAAGTCATTAGGAGACCTCATTCAACAGGATCTAGATGCAAGCTGAAGAAACAAGCCACAGAATTTCAAGTTGACCTTTTTCTCTATGCTTTCTAGTTTAAATAATGATGCTTCTCATTACAAAATTTTCAGAATTATTTTGCCTCAATTGTTTTTTTCTGGCCAGTTTCAAGTGCTGGAAGGGTCACATCAGAAAATTCTTTTATGGAATTTGAAGCTAAATCTGCTAGGGATGGTGCATGGTAAGTCCATCCCGTGGTTCATGATAGGAATTGAGGAGGCTGTTTGTGTGCTTCCTTTCATCGTACTTGATAGTTATCATTTTATGGATGTAAAAGTCAGTAAATAGTTTAATTACCTTGTCTTCTGTGCTCAGGTATGATGTAGCAACCTTTCTAGCCCATAGAAATTTAGAGACGAGTGATCCGGTAAGATTTTGAACTTCTATCGCTGCATATTGATGCAGTATAAGTGATGAGACGCGGTTATTTTACCTTGTTTATCATAAATTTAGTGAATGCTGGCCTTCTTTATATAAACTTTCATGGTATTTGGACTTCTTTAAATTCTAACCACAACATGGTTATAAAAGTGGCCTCATTTATAAATTGCTTTCATTTGGGCTTCCTTCTGCTTTTCGGATGTTCCGTTGAAATATTGCTGGTTCTACAGGAAGTACAGGTAAGATTTGCTGGTTTTGGACCAGAGGAGGATGAGTGGGTTAACATAAAAAGGCATCTCCGGCAGCGTTCTCTCCCGTGTGAGGCATCGGAATGTGTTGCTGTTCTTCCTGGAGATCTCATACTCTGTTTTCAGGTGGCAATATCTGCACTTTTAGCCAACCTGTTAGAGGAGCTACTTATAATTAGGTCTGCACACACCACCTCTATCTAACATGATTTGATTTCTCAGGAAGGTAAAGATCAGGCTCTTTACTATGATGCCCATGTTCTGGATGCACAACGACGAAGGCATGATGTAAGAGGTTGTCGATGTAGATTTTTGGTACGCTATGATCATGATCAGTCCGAGGTATAAATTGTTCATCTTCTTTTGTTTTCCTATATTTTTATTTTATTTTTTGGTGGTTTGACTCCAATGAGTAAAAAGTAATATAATTTGAAAATCCAGTATGATGATAGGATGCTTATCTAGTAGGTCTGTGTAACAGATCTCGCTGGGGTCATTCCCCCTATGCCTAGAGATGGTCTACGTTTCATTGTTCTTTGTGATCCATTTTTATTTTTGTTTGCCTACATACATTACCTCTTCCTTTGGTAGCTTTGGCTATTGTGCTGTATTTTTGTGATTCAATTATGCGACAGGTTGGGTCGGGGTGTTGGTAATTTAAATACTTTGTTTCCTGCAATTCTTTGGCAATTAAGCTGAGATTGTATGTTTTTTTGGTGTGCTATAGAATAATAATTGTCAGAGCAGATATGCAACAGTCCACAAAAAAATGCCAATTCAATTGATGCATATCCTTATTTTGTCAAGGAAAATTTCACTTGTTTTAGATAGACGTTTAATATTGACTTAACTTGGCAATGGTATCTTGTCAACTTCTTTTTACCCTTGTTGTTTGGAGGTGCATAACTTTTTGTATGTTATTCTTTTAAATGTTTAAACTTGAAATGGTCATTTTCCAGTGTTGTGGGTTTCAGGATGTTCTACAACAAAAATTTGCAGCTTTTCTTTATTGTTCTTCAACTTTAAGTGGGCTGGGAAATACTCCTAATTCAAACTACTTGTTTATGAGAAAATAATTTAATTCTCATGCTGAATCAATTGATTTTCATCACATCTTTGGATTGTTGAATGAGTTATTTTGGTGGGCTTTATGATAAGTGACATAGCTTTGGTTCTTAATTTCATTCCTCAGGAAATTGTGCCTCTCAGAAAGGTTTGCCGTCGGCCAGAAACTGATTACAGGTTGCAACAACTTCATGCTATGAATGACTCGGCAACTTCAGACCAGCAGAAAACTAGCACAGATCTTTCTGCAGCAATTGCGCCTAGGGTTATTAGTTCTTCCGCCGAAATTGTGCAGAAGCAGGGCAGTTCAACCGTAGGCCCAGCCGCCCCAGTATCTCATTCTATTGTTTCTGCACCCATCCAAACTACAACTATTGAAGCCGAAAGCACTGGTGCCAGCAGCGCTATCAGCTTGAGCAATCTTGTTGTTCCTTCCAGTGGTGATGCCGCGATGAGCAGCACCGCCGCAACAAGCGCCGCAACTGGTGGTTCTAGTTGAAACATGCAAGGGAAGTAGGGGATTTCTCTGACAGTTTTTGACATTCTCTTTTCTTGAATAGTTAAATATAAGCTTCAGTTACATGAATTTTTCATGTTCAATTAATTTTATCCTGGTTAGGGTTATCTCTTTAGCTTTTTTTTTTTCCGGTGTGACCTACCACTTTCTGAGAGCCAAGAAGGCAAGGCAAGGAGTGAACAGGAAAAGTTCATATCTTAAGAAGTATAGCATCAACCCTAAGCTTTGAAGGGGAAGAGATAATAGAATTTTCATTTCTTGCGTTTTCTTGGTCAGGAAAAAAAGCATCATTCCCGAAAAAAGAAAGGAACAAAAGCAATTTTTTCGTTGATATGAAATGATAAAACTTCTGTGAGAATAATTTTAAGCGAATAATAAAAATTAAACTAATAACCGTTCGCGATCGTTACCAGAGGAGAGAGGATTTAATCTGAGAAATATATATGAAATTAAAAAAAAGATAAATAAATCGTTTTAATTCATCAATATTAACAAAGGCATTACGCTGATACAAAGAATTCATAATAAAACGAGGGTTGAAGATGAATAGACGCAGGACACGTAACACAATGACCTTCTCAGCGGACAGAACACAAACACGTCCGCTCATTCTCAGTCGCATTTCTTGAATTCAACATACAAAAAGCCCTTACACACTAACGCAGGGATGTACGCAATACAAAGCCACACCAGAAACATATACAACAGAAAGATGAACGCGAGAATGCAAATGCTAAGAGCTCACAGGAATGTCAGTAATTGGGGTTTTTCGTTACGCTTCATTCGGTGCTTGGTGACCAGCTGCAGGGCTGTCGTCCTCCCGCGGTTCGGCGGGCCGGAGGTGCTGGAGGTTCGGCCTAATGTAGAGGTTCCAGATCTCGAGCCAAATGAGGTCCTCGTCAGAACCCGGGCTGTCTCTATCAATCCACTCGATACAAGAGTGAGTGACTTGACCGATTCTTGTGTTGCGTATTTTCTTTTCTTTGGTTCTTGTTTGCCTGCGGAGAAATATAACAAATAGAACGAAATGATGAACTGATTTTGGCTTGGTAGAGATTAATAGATTTAGAATTTTCTTTTTAATGAATATTGAGCTCAATGATTGCCATTCAATTGAAAATTTGGCTTCCGTTAATAAACTTAATCCTGAATCTTATGGGATGAATAGTATTTGGTAAATTTAGTTTTTTGCGAGGAGATGATCACGGAGAATTGCATTAAGAACTGCATAGTGAGTTCAAATGTGTGGCATAAAGCAGCTTAAAATTGTTATCGGTAATATCTAGCATTTGTTCTAGAAACAATTATTGGACCCCGTTCACCTCCAGATTAATGAAAATTTGCTTTCTGGGACAAGATTGTTATTGATTTAGCATTGTTTTGGTTCCTATTCCAGTGTATTTTCCAAATTTTTCTGTGTGAAAACATTTGGTCAGGCCATTGAATCATAATATGTTAAATATTCTAAATTTTAATTCTTGCAGATGCGATCAGGCTATGGGCGTTCCTTATTTGAACCTCTTCTGCCTCTCATTTTGGGCCGTGATGTTAGTGGTGAAGTTGCAGCTGTCGGAGCTTTGGTGAAGTCACTGACTATTGGGCAAGAAGTTTTTGGTGCATTGCACCCGACTGCTCTGAGGGGTACATACACTGACTATGCAATTCTTTCAGAAGATGAACTTGCCCCAAAGCCAGCATCAGTTACTCATGTGGTAAGTTTAAATCTATTTGTGGTTTCAAGCTGAATATATACTTCGTTTACTGTTGCTAGCCTTCTTGTTTTTCATCTAATGTTGGTTTTTTTCCGTCAGTTATTTGTGACTGCTCTATGTGTTAGCCTCATTTAAAATAATTTCATGTACTCGTATAGGAAGCAAGTGCAATTCCTTTTGCTGCGCTGACTGCATGGCGTGCTCTAAAAAGTACTGCTAGGATAACTGAGGGGTATGTTGATTTTGCAGATTCAATAATTCCTCCTTTTTGGATAAATGGTATTGTTGTACTTTCAAAAGTAAAATTCCATAACTGTGCTGTGCATTCTTTCTACTGCTGCAATGAGGTTGTAAACAGTAAGTTTCCTCTCTGTGTGTGGATGTTATGTTTTCCATTTTGTTTGGTTCCTCCACCTCTACTAATTTTTTGGCTGGTTATCAATAATTATGTCTTGTGTTGTTGCTTTTTTTTTTTTTTTAACATCATTGCGTTTAATGCTTTTGTTCAAGTCTGTACCCTTTTTTATTGTAAAATTTCCATTCTTAAAGTTTCTGAATATTGGGAAAATTGTTATTATTAATTTGGTTGTTGTTAATCATTGTTCTCATCTCCACAGACAAAGGCTGTTAATTGTGGGTGGTGGAGGAGCAGTAGGTTTTGCTGCAATACAGTTTTCAGTAGCTTGGGGATGTCATGTTACTGCTACTTGTGGAAGCAAAAGTATAGATCGAGTGCTGGCAGCTGGTGCTGAGCAAGCAGTTGACTATTCTGCTGAGGTGATGATATGATCAGCTTTGGTCTGCTATTTTTATATTTATCAGCTGTTTGAAATTTTACATTCCATGTCCAGACTATCAACTTGACTTGTCTTTTGTGGTTAGATTTTTTTTTTTTTATAGGTTTTTGGGTCTAATCAACTAGCAACAATGTTAATTCTCAGGACATTGAATTGGCAATAAGGGGAAGGTTTGATGCAGTTTTGGACACTATTGGTGGACCAGAGACTGAAAGATTAGGCATCAATTTTTTGAAGAGGGGTGGACATTACATGACACTTCATGTAAGAAATAGAAGCTTTTTGTCATTGCTTTTCTAAGAATTTTTTGGTTGCCCTAGTCATGACTGCCTTCACATAAGCAGTTAATGAATTAATTCACTTCTGGTTATAGGGTGAGACAGCATCATTGGCGGATCATTATGGATTAGCAATAGGACTTCCTTTAGCTACAGCAGTTCTACTGAAGAAACGGCTGCAATACTTCTCTTCTCATGGAATAGGTATAGCAATTTGTATACAAAAAAATTATTTATTGAGCAGGCAAACTGTGGATTGTTTTACCCAAGTAGTTTATTTAAGTTTCTTCTTTTAGCCTCATTGTTGGTTGCTTGTAAGTTGTTGAATATGACCATCATTCAATGTTGAGCTGATTAGATAGTTGCTGACATATTCAGGCTATTTTGGAAAAATAGTGAACACAGATATCTGGTGTATAAACTTGTAAAAAGATGTTCAGTAATTTACATGGTAATTATGTGAGTTGATCAGTGATGACAAATTATCTTATTTGTGCAACTTGAGGATCAATCATCTGCTGGGACTTGGTCATCCTTTTCTTTTCCTGGTGTTTAGATCCAAAAATATGTGTCTCTATTTCTGCCACTGCTCTTCATGACCAAGTATCTTCCCCCTGTAGCACCTACGTGGAAGAGAGTCATAAGTTGCCAGAGGCTGCCCCCAATCCTTACCCCATATCTCCATATTGGTGAATTTTATTTGAAGAAAAATCTTGTGAAAGTGTCTAGAGAAACTTCTTCATATGATAAGATGCTTCTGTGTGTTTGGCCTCTTGAAACTGTGCAAAAGCTTTTGTTCTAATCTATGCCTTGTTATGCTGCGGAAAAGATGATATTATCTTCTTATTGTTATAAAATACATGTTAATATGTGTAAACTTTCATGGAATTAGATGATTGAACAATATTTGTTTTTCCTTTGGTGGCCCAGAATATTCATACACATACATGCGGGCTGATGAAGAAGGTTTAGAAGAGATTCGCAGACTATCTGAAACTGGAAAGCTCAAAATACCAGTTGACAAAACGTTTCCCATAATACAAGTAAAAGAGGCTCATGAGGCAAAAGACAAGAGGCTCATTCCCGGTAAAGTAGTTCTGAAATTTGACTGATGTAGTTTCCAAACCTAATACTGAGGGTCTCTACCTGTGACTGAAAATATTTATGCAAATATGCCATAAGCATTCCTACAAATGTTATTTTAGGAAGGTCAATACAGCATTTTAGGACTGCTTTGTTCTGCAGTCATTGCCAGCGTTATGTCCAGAAAAGGAAGTTTTGTGAGTAATGACTACCAATATCAGTTAGAAAAACTGTAAATGGTTTGAGAAACTGCCTTTGGGCTTAAAGCCCTGGGTGGTGCTAGGATACGTGGGGTTGAATAGGTCTTTGGTTCAGAAATTGCCTGGCAAAAACGTAAAGTAAAAGTATTTTTATTTTTTAAGTTCTTTTTTCATTTTTCTTTCTTGGTATAGATGTCTTATCTGGAACTATTTGATTTTATAAGTAGATGGGGGACCATTAGTTCCACTCCCAAATTGACTTTTGAGTAATAAATTTGAGTTGAAATTTGTAGACATCAAACAAATGCAAGTAATGGTTTGCTTTGTAACTTCAGTTGGTCATATTTCCCTTGTGTCTTATGATGTTCAGATGTTTCTGGGTGTATAGCCAAAATTTGAAGATTTTATAGAGAGACTTCTTCTGCATATGCTATTAGATGCACATGTCAGTGTAGTATAAGAGTATCATAGATATATTGTATTACTAATTGACCTTGAACGTTTAACATTACTGGTAGTAAAGGAATGGTGCAAGTTAAAGAAAAGTTATAATCCTGGGAAACAATCCTTTTTTATGATTTGATGTCAAAATTTGAATGATTGGGAAGTATCATGTCAATATATGTATGCATGACATTATCCCCAGCTTTATGCAATTGTTGAGGCCGCATGCCTCTCTAATAATTGTGTTAAATTATGTCCCTAATACATGGTAGAAGATTTTCATCAGTGAGGAGCATATGGGATGTCATTTCTCATTTGGCAATAGCCAGCAAGCATAAAACCGTCTATTCTGTAGTGATTAAAAGCACAATTATATTAAGTAATGAATTGAAAAGTGTGGTCTGGCCAATACAATGTCTTTGGATTTGGGTAATGGGCATGATTGAAATTTAGTAAATTTTCATTATTTTGACATTTGAATACTGGTTTATGAATTTTGCCTTTCCAAATCTTATTATATCTGTATTAATATGCTAGCTAGGTAGAATAATACCGTAAATAAAAAGATGAAGTTAGCCTGGGATGGATAAATGCTAGTGACGGTATGGCATGGGCAGGGATGGGAACTGGAACTCCGTAGGCAGGACTGGTGATCTGACGAACCATCATCCATTAGCGAACCATTGACTCTCCAATGTACTTGCACCTGCAAACGCAGTGGTCCAACATCCATGCCTAAGGCTCAGGCTTAGGCTCATGCTTATGGTCATCTCATCTTTAGATCAGTTGAAAGGAGGGTGACTCCCCACCAACGTAATAACTCACAACACAAAATGTGACATTACAGATGGGTTTGTGCCCTAATTAGAAAGCCAAAATGTGTACTCTAGAAAAAGTGATTGTTTTGTTTAGTCTTTCGAATTAGAGCGCAGACAAGGTGCTCCTAATGGTTGTTTTTGTCTGGTTGTGATGGCTAGTAAATGTTTTCTTTGGTCAAATTCCTTCTTTTCAAGTAAACGACAAACCACACCTCTCCCCCCACCCCACCATCCTTTTATAATTATTTATTTTTTCTTCCTTGCTTCGTTTCATCTTTGAAGTTAGGGTTTCTATTCATTCATTCATGCAGTTTTGACCACCTTTTGGCAGTCTGGGTTGCCATTAATTTAGAGCTAAAGTGACATGAGTCTGAGCATGTACCGTATACTTACCCACAGTCCCTCACAACCAGACAAAGGAAGTCGATTCTTTATGACGTGGCGATAGACCGTTGGTTGTGAGGGCCCCTGGTTCTTTGAACAGTGGATGAGAGTTTCTTTAACCACTCACGCGCTCTTTTTGTGCGTTTCTCAATGTAACGCGTGGGAGCATAGCAGTGTTAGTACACAGCACAGGTCTCTGCCAACGAGGCACTCCTGTCCGTTGAATTCTTCACATCCAATCTCCCTTCAAAGCGCGTGCCATCACCCGGAGAGATATACACGTAATTATAAGTTGGGGGTCGGGGGGAGGGGTGGGGTGGCCGTGATTGGCTGGAGAGTAATAAGCACGCACGAAAAGTGGCGGTTGGGTTGGATGTTGAAAAGCGAAAGGTCTCATCATTCGATTAAGCGAACGTAATCACTTAAACTCACCCTCGGAGTGTGGTCACGTGCATCCTTTGGATTCTTCTCTATTTTCACCAGCACCATGTGATCCCTCCCTCTCCACACCCCCCCCAATACACCCTTCCTTTTCGCATTTAATTTCAATAATTGCCACTTCGCCTCCCCCCTTATTATATATAATTTTATATACGGAGATTATTTAAAAATAAAAATAAAGAAAACGGCTAGTTGGTTGTCGCTGGCTTCTTGTTGTGTCGTGTAAAGTGGCCGGAAAGAAAATGCCAGCGCCGCACACGGATGCTATTTGACATTCCCAATACCCACTTCACCCACTGTGTCCTCTATCTCATCATCTTCCGTTTGCTCTTGCTTTTGGCTCTACAGGAACGGTCCTCTTCCATTATTCATTCAATTAGCGAGGAGTGACAGTTTTAAATAAAATAATTTTTATTATATTATTATTATTAAACTAAAAATAATAATAATATTTAATTAATAAAATTATATATATATATAAATAAAAAAAAAATTATATTTTATAAATTTTTTATTATATTAATTAAATAATAAAAATTTTATCAATTTTTTATCATAAATAATAAATATAATTCTTTTAACTCATTAATTAAATAATTTTATCACGTCAACAATATTAACGTTATAAAATTGTTCTACTTAAATCAATTTTATTTATGTACAAATGTATGTATACTCTAATTTTATTAATTTTACTTTTACTTATAGCTCACATAAAAAAAAAATTTCGTAAAATGATTATTACTATTATCAAATGAGGGGACAAAATTTGTTTGTGTTATTTTTTGCATTTGAGTGGCCAACTTATTTATCTTTTTTATCACCTTTCTTCTTTTTGTAGAAAAAAAAAAAGACTCCTTTTACCGACTTAATACCCTTTCTTATGTATAAATGAAAAAGTGAGTGACCAACCAATCTTCCATTCCATAATACCATGTATCATGTGTAGGACATGCCACTCACTCATTTAGTATCATGCCTCAGCATTACCTCTTTGTCACTATTTGTGACATGTGTGGTCCTATTAAGGTTTTTCTTTACAGGCATGTTGCCAAATATATGTATCACATTTTATGTTCAAAAGCCTTTATTCTACCTTATTTGTTTTTGGGTTAATACATATTTAAATAAGAAATTACAATATATTTTGTAAAATGATAAAGGGTATAATTGTCAGTCCAATAAAACCATGGGATAGCACAAGCATATGATAATGCTGTCCCAATGGAATACTTAAAAGCAAGAGTTGGGTGCTATCATATGAGTTACATTTTGCTGCTAAAGACAAACGGCATATCGTCATCTTTCATTGAACAAATAA
This sequence comes from Swietenia macrophylla, assembly GCA_032401905.1. Lineage (NCBI taxonomy): Eukaryota > Viridiplantae > Streptophyta > Magnoliopsida > Sapindales > Meliaceae > Swietenia > Swietenia macrophylla. The sequence goes on along the minus strand of CP135565.1, from coordinate 10,104,406 downwards.
ACCCCACTCTCCGTCCCCCTTCTTCATCTCAATCAATTCCCTCCCTCTTCATCAATCCACCTGCTACTGTACACATGCAAACACAACACAACGCACCCCACACTTCAATACGGCCAAGCTCTGCCTGTTTCTTTCTTTACCCATAAAAAAAAAAAAAAAAAATCTCTGAAAATCTTGTTTCGTTGAGGTTCAAAACCATGCAGTAAAAAGGCTTTCGAAAAAGAAAAGAACAGAGCAGGAAATGGACACAGACAGACCCCCGCACCGCAACATAAGCAACAGCAGCAGTACAACAACAAGCACTAGCGAACTCTTCATTTGTTTCACATCACGCTTATCTTCTTCATCCTCCATGAAAATCTCTTCTAAATCTATTTTGAGTCCCGGCCGTGCTAGAGATTCTTCACAAATCTCTCTCTCCACCTCTCTCAGTAGAAGGTTGAGAAACAGTGGGAGCATCAAAGGCGGCCAAGCTTCACCGATGTTTCCGGCTACAAATGGGAAGAAACGAGGTTGTTCTTTTGAGAACCCTGAGCCCTCTTCGCCTAAAGTGACCTGTATTGGTCAAGTGAGGGTTAAGACTAAGAAACAGGGGAAGAAAATAAGGGCGAGATCCATGAGTAGAAAAGAAGTCAGTTTTAGGAAAACAGAGCAAGCAACTAGCATCAACAGCAGCAGCACCAAAGGTCATAATCTCGATGCCACTCATTTTCAAGATTTTGGGCACATGGGTCATCAGTTTCAGCAGCAAGAATGCTTGCCTCATAGAAACCAGAGATGGGTTCACTTGCCCGTGACAATTTGTGAAGCTTTGAGAGCATTTGGAGCTGAATTTAATTGCTTTTTACCGTGTAGATCTTCTTGTATGGCAAACAACGACCACAGAGAGAAGGAAGGAAAGGCGGATGCGGCGTCGAATGTTAATGCTGATGGAGGTTCTAGCTCTTGTGGGGCGGTGTTTGCACGGTGGCTCGTGGCGGAGAAGATAGAGTTGGTGGTGGGAGGAGAAGATAGAGAAGAGGAGGACGATATGCCGCGGAGGAGCCAGAGAAGGCATGTTTTCGAGGATATTGTGATAGAAGGAGATAAATGTGAGCCGAAAAGTGAGATCTTGGAGGAAGAAGCGAGGGTGAGTGTCTGTATTCCTCCTAAGAATGCTTTGTTGTTAATGAGGTGCAGATCTGATCCCGTAAAAATGGCTGCTCTGGCTAATCGGTTCTGGGAATGTCCTCCTCCTCAAGATGAAGTTGAGGATGCAAATGACGAACATGGAGGAGAAGAGAGCCAACAAGATAGCCAAACGAAAATAGAGCAAGAAATGGAGCAAAAACAGGAAGTGTCGTCTGAAAAGTTGGCTTCTCATCAGATTATTGAAGAACATAAAATTCCAGAGGCAGAAGTAGAAGCGGAAGCGGAGGGAGAAAAGGATGCAGAATTTGTTTTGGATAGAATCGAAGAGGAACAGGCAAGCCAAGATATCAATGAAGTAGAAGACGGAGAAAAACAGAAGCAAGTACAAGAAAAAGAGCAGCCAGTGTTAGAGGAAGAAACAGTTCCAAGTGATTCTTCAGCACAAGCTCTTGAAGATTCAGATAATGAAGAAAATGTAGCCAAGTTGTTGCTGAAGAATGAAGATGTTATCAACGATGAACCTGAACCAGCTCAAGAAGTACAAAATACAGAGGCTTTTGCTGACATTGAGGAGAAAAGACCTAGCTTTTCTTGTTCCTCTGAAGTCTTTTTACAGCCCGAACAAGAATTTCAAGAAGATAAGCAAAGGCAAGAAGATATAGTTGCAGAGGATTCAGCAGAAGAGGAAGAGACCGCAGAGAAGAAGAAAGAGGAAGATGAAGAAACAGAGTATACCGATGAAAGATCCGAAACCGGAGACCCGGAAATGATCCTAGAACCGGAAACGGGTCAAGAGTCAAAGGAAGAAGAAAGTCAAAAACAAAAGGACTTGCTGCCTGATTGCTTGCTGTTAATGATGTGCGAGCCGAAGCTGTCGATGGAAGTATCCAAAGAAACCTGGGTCTGCAGTACGGACTTCATCAGATGGCAACCCTCGGAGAAAAAGCCACCGCTTCAGATAGTCAACAAAAAGGACGGCTGCTGCGACGAGCCCAAAAAGAGAGTCAGTATAGACGCTAATCCTACGCAGCAGCACCAGTTATTGATGCAGCCGCCAAGGTCGTCTTGCTCTTTTCCAGCGGCTCCTCCTCTACCTCCGGCACTGGGCGCCCCGTCCGTGAAAACGATGAATACCATGATAGAGCAGAAGCTTGTAGGAGGCAAGCCTCCTTACGAGCCTTTTGCTCTCACGCGCTGCAAGTCCGAGCCCAGAAAATCATCAGCTAAGCTTGCGCCTGAGACATGTTTCTGGAAGAATAGAAAGATTGAGCCGCATCGCCCTGCCACGCTCGGTGTCGGCGCGGCTGGAGTCGGGTTTTGAACCGGGTTAGTAAGAAAGGGTCAAAAGTACGGTAAGTTTGTGTTGTATTGTATTGTATTGTATGGGTAACTTGTAGGCTCTTACTATTAGCTCTCTCTGTCTTGTTTGTAAATCTTCTATATTTAGTAATTCCCAAACAATTTTTTTTATTTATAATTAGCATTATTTTAAATTTGCCCTTTTGTGCTGTGCCTATAATAGGAGAAATTTGATGCTGAAAATACATAAATTTAATTAATTTTTATGAAAAAATACATCAATTAAATTGTGGGTGGGGTCAATTGTGGCCGTTAGATTGGTGTGATTATGGAAAGATTAAAAGGGTTAAGACAAGGATTTGATGGTGAATATGATTAAAGTAGTAGTGTGATTGATTGTTTGAGGCAGTGGTCGTGTTGGTTATGATTAGGATGATGATCTTTTTCCAACCATGACCTACCATTAACCTAACATTGAAGACTTGGCGACCTGGACCTCACCTCATTGTCAATTAAGGTCTTGGTTTGAAGGACTTTATTATGTAATTCTGAACTTGTAAGTTGAGGAAGGTCAACCAATCTCTGACTCATGGAGGACAATTGATGAGCTTGCTATTCCGGCTATTATTCTGGGCCGTTTTATTTGTTAAATCCAACAATGATTGAAAGAAATTTATTATTGGTGTGACTACGGGAATTGGAGTGTGGCTCTGTTCTGTGAACTGCAGAATACTGGCATTGCAAATACTGCCACAATTCACAAAATTTCAAGGCCACTGATGTATCATTTCACAGCCTTTCAAGGCCTAGACTTTTCGTCATCCATTCCAAACACTCTGTGTGTGTGTGTGTGTGTGTTCACTTTTTAGGTAGGGACAAGCAGAAAGGTAAAAAGGTTAAAACCAGAAAGAACAGTTCATGCGCTTATAATGGATCAAATATCCGGGGGCTAGCTGGTGAGACTTGGCCAGTTCTCATTGTCCTGTCCTTTTTAATGTAATCTCTGCATTCAGTTTGTGCATGACAGCTTAGTTCTGATGCTTTACTTGATGGAACTATCTTGAACATAGATGCTTAAACATTTTAGAAGCACTTAACCTTCTATTAGCTTTACTCATGTCTTGGTAATTCATAGAACAATGTAAAAACTTTAATGGATGGTGGATGGTTTTCTCTTTTCTGTTTGAATGGGGACATACATCATAGTCATTTAATGGAAAGAATTTGAGATGTCTGCCTAATTGGGGCTGGGCTCCATGCAGGATTCGGAACTTTTTCCATGGGAATTTTCTCGATAACTTAGCTGTATTTTGCCAAGAAAGCAACCATTCTGGGATCCATCCACACGTTTACATTTGAATGAATGACAGCATGCTAGAATTGTGAAAACCAAGAAACTGTGACACAAAGAAGAGTTGGCCAACCAGAAAGACGTTATTTTTAAAAATGTTTAAAGAAAAAAGGGCCTCCTCTTGGTTTATTGTTTCTTTTGTTTTGTAGTGAGATTATGAGCAGAAATGCACTCACCTGTATGGTCCCAATAAACAAATTCCAAACAAAAATAAACAAAATGGAGAAGATACTCAACTTTTAGAAAATGTAATCCCTAAACTTAGGTTGTGACCGTGCAGCATTATTTTCAGTTCATGAAGTTATTTGTTTTTCCTCTTTATCCTGCTTTCTGATATAAAATGACTAAAGAAGTCTTTTAACCACTGATTATGTGTCCTAAATTTTCAGAATTTAGGAGAGTTTACTAATTTGATGAACGAAAAAAAAAAATTAAGCACGAATTTGCAAATTGCATTTTTAGGTTATCATCTTCAACAAATCGTCTAATCCCATACAGAGACAGGATGCTAAAGCCCTTTTCGTTGAACCAAATCCACTATAGTCTTCCCTGTTTGTTCTGATTCTTGATTAGATGTTAAACTGATTGCAATCTTATGTAGCTGAGAAAGAGAATGGTTTGGAGGAAGGAATACTTGGATGTAGCTTTAGTCTCAAGTGGGTTACTCATCATGTTTGGTTACCATCTCTACTTCTTTACAGATGCCTGAAATTTCGGAAGACTGCAGTTACTGGCTATGAGAACCGCCACAAAAAAAAAAAAAGAAAAGGGGGCTTGAAAAAATGTTGCAGGTTGAGGGCCTAGCAGTTACACTAATCATTTCAGCATCAACTTTCTTATATGGTGCTCTGTGCATGCCAATGTCCTCATCAGTAAGCCAAATATAGGTGTTCCTGTGAACCATGTGCAGAAGGCAGAGTGACAAGGAAGTCTTTTCTGGTCAGTTGGACTCCTTACATCTACTTTGCCACAACTTGGCTACTATGGGTTTTCGGTCCAATACTGATGTTTGCTGCTTCAGTTATTATGGTGACGGTTCTGCATATTCCTGACACAAATTCAACTCCGTCGCATCAGTCCGAACCAGACAAGTCATAACCTGTTCATGAAGATCGGTTAAGACATAGTTAACACCAAATAATTGAATAGAAGATGATATGTTACTATGACAATAAAAACCGATTCAAAATTTTCGTTTAATTTCTATATTTTTTTTGGACAATAACGTGTTACAGAAATCTATTTCTCCAATGTCAATTTAGGTTTCCTCTTCCCTTGTTATCTGAGCTTTCATCCTTTTTGCTGCTATTCAATTCAGTGCTATCTGTGGCATTCGCAGCTGTTGTACTCAGTGAGCCTGATTGCTGTTCAACTTTTTTCTCTGTTTCGTTGCTACTAGAATCTTCCATGAAGGAATTAATGGCAAGCTGGCCAGAATAAAGGAACAAACCAGTAGAGTTGATTCCAAAAACAAATGTGGGAAGGTAGCACAAACCATTCACAATAGTCCTGAAAGGATTGAGTGCAAAGTTAGCAGAATAAAGAAAATAAGGAATAAAAACTTCATATGAATTTACAGTTGAAAGTGAAGGAAGGCGGTAATGGCAGCTACCTTATGGTTATTGTTATTTGACGAACCGGAGATATCAAGAATCTAAAATTAATACGAGAAATGGATGGTGGCGATCTTGGTAACACCCATAAACAATCTGAAAATTTACTGCCAGTAGCACCAGGTTCAATTAGCTGGAAGTAGGATAATAGTGATTCAAAAGTGTTTCCAAGACCTAATCATTCTACATCGGGTAGTTGTCAACTTAAATAAGTCCACAGCAGTATTTCTAAAACCGACATAAGAGAAGTTAAAACTAACGTGAAAGGAATTGTAATTCAAATTCCAAAAAGAAAATTGAAGAACGAACGGAGAAGTTATCTGAAACTGTCCGTCGGTTGAGAGCTGCCTCAATAGTAGTGGTAGACTTATAAAGAATGAGTGCAATCACACCTGCCGATATTTCGCCCAACAATGCCTGAACAGGTGAAGGAGGGGTCCTTAGCTTCAATTGAAGATGATCCCATTGCTTTCAAGTTATCCAATGCCTCCACCTTCAGTGATTTCTTTGCCTTTGTAGACCTAAATTTCTAGACCCACCAAATCTTATTTCTCTCAGAAATAAGGAAGTGAATAAAAGTGCAATTAAATCCTGTTCCGCAATACATGAATCGAGATACAATAGGACAGAAAGATGTAGCATTGGACAGAAGCACAGAGAAACGATTTAATAGTCCTTCAAAATTCATATTGAAATAAGATAATCAATGGTTTTTAACTAAACGGTGAAACCTGAAATTCTTCAGAATATTTAGCAAAACACCCAGATAATTAAATTCTACGCGGAACTATAACTACGATCGATATTCAAAACTCACTGTGAAAACTGAAGAAATTTTAGAGCTAACACTGAATTACACTGCACATAGTTCATTGCATTGTATATTCAACTATAAGAACAATACAGAATACTCTAAAAACATAGAGAAGCAAAAGAAAAAAAGAATTGATTGCTGATACGAGTTCTTTAGCACGCTTAGCCCGGCGGCTAAGAGAGCGAAAGAGGAACACAGCGATGAAGCCAATGAGGAGAACACTGATGGAAACCTGGAGAGGAGAAGGGTCATCTGTGTTTGCAAATATAGATTGTGTGAGCTCCCTCCTCTGGGGCAGCAGAAGTTGTGGGTGCGCTGGTGGTGGTGGGTTCTTGAGCCTGGGCGAGCCATGGCCCGATGATGGGCCTGCGTCGTGGAAAGGTTGAGAGAGAAATGATAGGTTTGTGGAGAAAGTAGAACTTTTGGAGGACGGAGAGACGGAGAAAGGGGAAGGTAGAGGATAGAAGACAATGAGCTTGCTACATGTTTAAGCACTTTTTCGGTTTAGTTTCTGTTGGATAGTACGAGTTGTTGTCTTTGTGTGGGGAATTGAGAAAGTGTCTTCTATTTGCCTCTGAGTTTTGGATAGCAAAGGGTGTATAGCCATTGTTACAATGATTAAAAGTTTCTCCAAATGTGAATTTTTATTTGAATTAAAACATAATATCAAGTTGATAATCGTACTTCATAAATTTTGTAAATCCATTTCTCAAATAAAACAGAGTTACTAAGGAACCCTAAAAATCATTGAGATAGGTACGTTATTTCCAAATATTAGAAGGGAATTTATATCATTAATTCCTTAAATCTTGCGTCGAGTATGCCCGGGACAAACAATACACCCATAAAAAGAAAGAATCTCTAAAATTGCAGAAGGACCAAAAAATGGATTAGCAGAGGGCATCAACGCTCAAGATTTACAAATTCCAACATCATGTAACATTCTCATTTTAGTGTCAGCTTCATTTGTAATCAATAATTTGTGTGTAAGTTACTAGCATTTTTGGTGCACATTAGATGCCACAGCTCGTGCCCAAAACTTGAGTTGTGCCTTCATGTCTTCTGCAGAATTCTTCGGAACCCAATTTGGAACTGAAGGTGCACAACTCTGCAGAAGCCATGCCTCAGATAAATATGGTCTGCTCGTCTTTTTATTATTGTCTTGGTTCAGTTCTTCTCGTTTTTTCTCTTGCAAAGCTGGGAGTATGTTAACCACACTTGGGCTCAAGTCTTTTTTCTCAAATATGAATCCCAAGTCCTTGAAACCTTGCACTTCCTCAGTTTCAAGATCATTTAAGCTCTTTTTGATCGTCTTCTGTTGGTTGAGATATCGACGGCTCATTTCCTTGATCCCACATCTGTTATTGCTTTCCACCTCCGAGCTTCTCGGCGGCCGGGCCCTTGGAATACTGCTATAACTCTGAATCACGCCCTGAATTCGAAAGACTCATGTTTCAGCATCAAAGTTGAAAAAGTTTTTGGTTTATAAGTTTAAATGAATTTTTACTATTACAAGAAATAGAATGCGGAAAACAATATCTTTCCAATAGAGAAGGTTATGAATCAGTACCTTTGAGGTGTGCTGCGGATAAAAGCTTTCTGAAGAATTGGCAAATGCCTGCTGAATCAATCTGCTCATTCTAGCATCGCTATCTTTGTCTTGGCTGACATCTGCCCTCCCTATATTTGGTGGTAGAGAAGGTGCCCTTTGCAATCTCCGGCGGGATTGCCCGGACAGTTTGCTCCTAATTTCACTTTCCTTCTCCTTATTATAACTTGCTTCTTTCTTCTCTTTACAACTTGGATTTTGTGCTTGAAGCATACTCTGATGCGACGCTTGCCTTGTCAATTTTTTAGTTCCATTATTGCTTTCTTTTACTTCATTCTCTTCTTTCCTCCCTATACCAGGTGGCAGAGATGGTGCTCGAATAAGACCACGATGAACAACACCATCTCCCTTCTTCTCTGTCGTTGATGTGTTTTCGAATTCACTATCAGAATTTTGTGGCAACAAATCTTGGAAAAGCTTTGAAGATGAAGATGAAGATGAAGAAGAAGAAGGACAAGGATCAGAATTACACCTTAACATCATTGTTGTTCTTCTTTTGAGCAAATTCTCAAAGAACCAACACTCTTCCAATAGATCATCAACAGCTTCCACCTTCTGATCGATAACTGATGAAGAAGATGACACAAAAGAGTCACCGTTACCATTCCCATTATAGTTACAATTACTCTCCATAGCTAGCTTTAATTTTACAAACTTCGCACGTCAAATCTTAACTTGATAAACAAACTAACTAATAGAAAGGCAACCCACATCCAGATTCGTATGAATGTACGCCTGAACTTGATAGCAGCAGCGGCTAGCTAGCTAGCCATGTGAGACATGAAACCATGTGCTTCAAGCTCACAAAACTTAATATTTTATGTTATGGTCGGGGAGTGGGGGTGAGATGGAGCCAGAATTGATCAAATTTTCAAGTGAGGTTTGTGGAATTTAATTCCGACAATTAAGAAATGTGGGGCTGATTTATTGATTCAGATATAGAAGGCTTTGTCATGCCAGCACACAACCCATGTGCCGATTCATTTGTTTATGAAACAACAGAAAATTGTTCATTTCTTCCTATTATTTGACAGCTAAGTTTATATGTTAACAGCCAAATGGGTTTTTATTTGTAATGTTTGTTAGCCCAAAATAGTCCTTACCTTGCAACAATTGAGCTTAAAGGGTCCTTATTTCATGGAACTTTTGATGTCATCCGGCTTAAGTTCAAGCCGTTTAGGCCTTGATAAAACAGAAAAATATAACAGGAAATGATATGTTACCGATCCTGTGAGATTGCAAATCAAATATTGACAAGGTTTTGAGGAAGACATAATAGTGGACATAATAGTGGATTGCAAATCAATCCACGTATCAAATCGACAAGTATAGTGTCATAATTTGATATTTCATTTTAATTTTAATTTTTTTCGTACGATTTGATAATTATCTTTGATGATAATTCAATCTTATTTGAGTCCGCACAAATCCATCCATGCGATTTACTGTATTCGCCGTCTTCAACGTCAACGTCTCCTTCCAACCCAACATAATTAGAGCAATTGGATGTCCAAAACTGTACGTCTTTTATATTTGCAGTCTCTTCTTGTTCATACTCTTAAACCTTTTGATCTAATTCTACCTGCGAAAACAACAGTTAGTGGTACTCCAGCATTAGCCAAGAGAAAATGGCAGAAGGACTTGTCTTGGGCGCTGTAGGGAAGATCATGGAAGTGTTGGCATCCCAAATTTTTCAAGAAATCGGATTGGCTTACGGGGTTCAAGATGAGATCAGCGAGCTCAGGGACACTGTTGATAACATCCAAGCTGTACTTGCTGATGCTGAAGATCAGCACAACAGGAAAAATCACGCCGTGACGGTTTGGCTTCGAACGCTCAAAGTTGCAGTTTACGCCGCAGAAGATCTGCTGGATGATTTCTCCACTGAGTTCTTGCGGCGGAAGACGATAACTGGTAATAAAGCGATGAAAGAGGTAAGCATCTTCTTCTCAAAATACAACCAACTTGCTTATGCTCTCGAGATTGGTCATAAAATTAAGACTATCAGGAAGAGACTGGAGTCGATAAAAAATAATCGGCAGTTCCATCTCACCGTGCATATTGGTCAGCAACAAAGAGTGGAGAATACCAGTAGAGAAACTCACTCCTTTGTGCAGGCAAAAGACGTCATTGGGAGAGATGATGACAAAGGTGAAATTATAAATCGTTTATTGAACTCAAATGATGTTGATGTTGATATTGATATTGATCAGTCTGTCTCAGTCATTCCCATTGTGGGAATTGGGGGACTTGGTAAAACCACGGTTTCTCAACTAGTATATGATGATAAGAATGTTCAAGACTATTTTGACTTGAGAATGTGGGTGTGTGTTTCCGATGACTTTGATGTGAGAACAATTGTTGAAAAGATTATAACATCTGCAACCGGAAGGGAATGTCCAAAACTTTCTATGGACCCACTACAACAACACCTTCGTGGAGTAATTTCTGGAAAGAAATATTTATTGGTTTTGGATGATGTCTGGAACGAGAATCGTGATCGATGGCTCGAGTTAGAAACTCTGTTAATGAATGGTGTAAGAGGAAGCAAGATAATAGTTACCACCCGTAGTGAACGCGTTGCAAAAGTTACTAGCATGCTTCCATTTCACGTTCTCAAAGGCTTATCAGAAGAGATGTCTTGGTCTTTGTTTACGAAAATGGCATTTCAGCAAGGGTTAGAGCCAAAAGAGTCAAAATTGGTACAAATTGGAAGAGATATCGTGGCAAAATGCGTTGGTGTTCCGCTTGCCATAAGGACAATAGGACGCTTACTTTATCATAACAACACAGAAGCTTATTGGTTGCACTTCAAGGACACTGAACTATCAAAAATACCTCAAGAAGAAACTGATATTTTACCAAAACTCAAGCTCAGTTATGATAATCTCCCATCACCCTTGAAACAATGTTTTGCTTATTGTGCATTATTTCCTAAAGATTACTGGATTGAGAAAGAGCAGATAATTCTGCTTTGGATGGCAGAAGGGTTTCTTGGATTATCAGACGAGAACCAATGTCTAGAAGATTTTGGTAATGAGTGTTTTATGAGTTTAGTTTCGAGGTCCTTTTTTCAAGATGAATATGGTGAAGAGGGCAATATAACCAAATGCAAGATTCATGATCTCATGCATGATCTTGCAGAGTCAGTTATGGGAATTGAGTGTGTCAAGGCTAAACTGGATGCACCAGATGTTGATGAAAGAACTCGTCTTATTTCATGTGCTTATGATTTTGATTCATTTCCGGAGTTTCCAACTGCATTGCTTAGAGCCAAGAATTTAAGAACCTTTCTTTCACTTGAAAGCCAATTAAACGAGTCTTATTGTAAAAAAATCTTGTCAAGTTTTAAGCGTTTGCGGACGTTGAATTTAAGCAAATCAGATATTGAGACAGTGCCAAGTTCTATTGGGAAGCTGAAGCATCTAAGATATCTCAACCTTTCTCATAACAGAATCGAGAAACTCCCTAAATCAGTGTCGAGGTTGTTGAATTTACAAACACTAGATCTCTCTTCTTGTATTGATATTGTGGAACTGCCGAAGGATATTGGGAAAATGGTGAGCCTCAGACATCTTTTAATAGAATCTTTTCTATCTTTGACTGATATGCCAAAGGGACTTGGGCAGTTAACTAGTCTTCGTACTCTACCCTTATTCGTACTGGGCAGGAAGACTAAGCTGAGCCAATTAAATAGGCTGAACAAGTTGAGGGGATGCCTCCGAATTGAAAACTTGGGTCACATGCAAAATTCGAGTTCAGCCAACTTAGAAGCAAAGGAATATCTTCACACTCTGGAATTGGAGTGGGATCCGAACAAGACAGACGTTGAGACTAACGATACTTTGTTAGAAGGCTTAAAACCCCACCAAAATCTACAAGCCCTTACTATTTTAAGGTTTGGGGGTGCCAGACTTTCTAGTTGGCTTTCGGCTCTCACCAATCTGAGTCGGATTGACATATCCAACTCTATGAGATGCCAATGTATCCCACAGTTGGATCAATTACCTTCTCTAAGGTGGTTGAGACTCTTTAAATTATCTGCTTTGGAATACATTTCTTCTTCTTCTTCTTCTACCCCACCAACAACAATATTCCCATCCCTTGAGGAACTCCGAATCTTTGCTTGTCCTGAATTAAAGGGATGGTGGAGGATAGATGACACTGAGGATGGATCAACAATCAAAATGGCAGAGCCGTCTTTTCCTTCTCTTTCTATATTAACAATAGAAGATTGCCCTAAGCTGATTTCTGTGCCGCTGTGCCCGTCTTTGGAGACACTGTATTATTGGTGTACCAGCTCGAAGCTATTACATCGGACAATCAGGTTGAGGGCTGGCTCTGCAGCACCACCACCATTCTCCAAATTGAAGTCTCTGTCCCTTGGCTACATTGATGATATAGAATTTTCGCCAGAGGAGTGGATGCGAAACTTATCTTCTATCGTGCAGATACAGATTTCGTCATGCCCAAGTCTAACTTCTCAGCTGTCTCAAGGTATAAGACATCTCACCTCTCTCGAGGGAATGGTGATTGAAAATTGTGAAGATCTTGACTTGCTCGATAATGATGATGATGACAATCAACGCAGATGGCATGGCCTTAAGAGCCTCCGAACGATACAGTTTAATGGAGTTCAAAAACTGGTTGCTCTCCCAGAGGGGCTTAAAAGTGTCACCTCACTACAAACTGTATGGATTCAGAATTGTCCTAATATGATGATTCTGCCAGAAGGATTGCAATTACAATCCCTGAAAATCATGGAATGTCCCCAGTTCTCAGAGAGATGCGGAAACAACTTAGCTGTTGATTGGCCAAAGATTGCTCACATCCCAAATATTCAAATTGATTACCGGTGGATTCAACTGCAGGGATGTTACCTATTGAATGGATACCAATGATTTCTCTTTCAATTGGTTGTTACTTCTCTTCGCTACATATATTTCCATTCTCTAAATTTGTCAATCAACTTTTCCTAATACCCCCTCTCTTGTTTAGTGTCAGATTTTGTGTGCTGTGGCGGTTGGATTGTGAATTCTGCAATGGGTAGCTTAAGATCATGGAATTATTCCCATTGATTGCGGCGCATGGCAAACGTTTTCCATATCAATGCTGAATAAATTCCAAGTCATCTCCTTTTATTATCCTTGCACAGGTAAGCTTCAGGAAAGGTCCGAATTCAGTTATTAGCTCTTGGTGAAGATGGCGCAGTAGAAAGCTTTCCCCGTTTTCCACTTAAGAGAATGAGCTCGGGAAATTTTTGAATGATTATGCTGTGGATCCCCTTCGCAACCAGCTTTTCACTTGAGAAGATTGTCATTCAGGCTTTTATGTTCTTCAGCTCATGGCTAATTATTCATTTCAGTCATTCCACGACGACTATATGATTGGATTGCTCGGGGCTAATTTGTAAGCTGCGCATATTACAGAGCTCTAGTTGATTTTGTATTCATGGATTTAAAGCCATGAAGCAATTTTATCTGAACATGTTCAAATTTAGAGAATACTAGCGTCTTCTGGATATGTAAATACTGGGGAGTCCTAAGTTATATTACAAAGCTTCCATACCTAAAATTGATAGTAATTGAGTTCAAAGGTGCACTAGCAGTGGAAAATACTGCTTTTAATTAAGGTTTAAACCCTTTAAATCCCAACCCGTGATCAAAATTTTAGCCATTACAATGAGCAATTACCAAGTTCATAATCTTTATTGTTCACTGCAACAAGTCTCGGGCAAAAAAAATATAGGAAAGCTATTTGAATGAAACAAAAAGCAAGCAAAAAATGATGGTCAAGAGAGTTGCACGATTATGGTTTCCATCAGTAAAGCAATAAACCTCAAAATTTTTATTTTCTTCTTCAACTAACATCGTCAGCACCGGGCGATTCAAGATTAGGAAAAAAGACAAATCAAGCAAAAGGCTGCTTCATCATTGCTATCGACTTAATGAGAGAACAAAGGCACAATCTCTCAAATTTACAGTGAAAAGAAGCATCTGTTTTTGTATCTACAGAAACCAGTACGCCATCTCTGAAAACAAATTTTGGATCAAACCCAATACGGGGTATTTGATGAGGTATTTGCTTCAGTTACACCTCCGCTAGGAGAGTGACAACTGCATTCCATTGCTGCAACTAAACTATTTCCTGAACTTTTTCAATCACAATTGTTCAATTCTGGACATTCAGACAAACTTCCCAAGATTTTTTTCATGTCTCATGTCTTCCTCAAAAGCATCGCCTCTACCTCCAGCAAAATAAACTTTTTCTACCTCAGATAGAAGATCCAAATACAATGATGCAACACCATCATGGACATCCTCCGCCGTCCAATTGCTCCCATTCAGTCCCAATGTATGAATATGAGAATTTTTTTCATCAAATTGTGGAGGGTGCTTACACATTCGCAGCAACAACAATACAAACATGCAATCCCCGAGTCAGCTGAGAGACTAGTAGTTTTTCTTGAAGAGAAGTTGATGTCAGCAGTAAGCTCACAAGGATCAGTTTCGCTATCGTTACATGTGGCTTTGGTCTCTGTCACGGACAAATCATTAATCTGGTCACAAGATTTTTGGAAATCAGTGAACGAAGCTAGCACACAATTCAATTGAGCTACTGGGGCGATTCTCTGAAATAACAACAGGTTCTTGGGAAGCAAATCCATTGGAATGTCCCAAGGACTCAGAATTTATATCAACTTCACTATTCACAGTCCTTTCCGAGGCAATACTAGTCTCATTTAGATCATCTGTAATGTTACCCACTGATAGATCAGCAACAGCAGAAACGTGATGACTCTTATCCAGTGAAATATCAGGACCGAGAACATACTGCTGTGCACACCATTGTTCCAAAACTAAAGCTCTCCCCGCAAAATCAGGGCACCCAGAACCATCTTCATTGTTCAAGATAAGACCTTCGAAGTTTTCAGCAGCAGCCACCTGACGCCTACCTTCTGTCCTTCTAGGTCATGGGAGCTTTTCTCGGAAACATTTGGCTTGCATTTTTCAGTTCAAACTAAATTGTCCACACATGCAAGAATGCCTGGACATCCCACAAAATTAAGTTTAGGGCTTGCCACTTTCGCCCGAGCGTCTGAATCCAAACTGAAAAATAGAAGCACTAATTATCAGAAAACAATTTGCAAATAAAACCGGGACCACAAGCATAAAACGCCAATAACGTATAATACCTCTGCAGGGCGTATGCCCCGCTATTGACCACATCTTCTAAATAAGCCACTTGCCCTTCTCAGATGCTTATCACCACGCCCGACTAAAAGACGCGTGTGGGATAGTTTAATAGCTTAGGTTAGGGAGGGTTCAATTAAATACGGTAACTGATTGATGGGTAGATTAGTAATTTGGATACGATGGATTGACTAATGAGATTGGTAATCACGCGCATGGAAGGAAGTGGGAGTGATAATTTTTGATAGATATAATTAATTTATATAAATTTGTAAATTTAAATTAATATAAAATAATATAATTATTAAATAAATATAATATAATATAATTAATAATTCTATTAAATTTGAGTTTAAAATTTTTAATACGTAAATTTATTTATAACACGATTAATTATTTAAATAATTTAATGTAATAATTTATTTATGATTAATAATTATTTTTAAATTTTTAAATAATTTTATTATATTTTAAAAATATTTAATTATATTTAAAATAAAATTAATTAATATTTATATAATATTATAAATATTATAAAAATATATTACAATATATTTTTACGTAAAAAAATCTAAGTAAACTAAAAATAGTCTCAACATTTTACATTGTTAAAACTTTACTCAAGACTGTGGCTAGCAGAACATTCAACCGATAAAACAAAAAAAGAAATAGGAGGAAAAGAAAAATACTAATCTCTGCAATCCTGCAAACAACAAAATGGTCTCTTCCNAAAATTAATTAATATTTATGTATATAATATTATAAATATATTACAATATATATAAAAAAAATATGCTTAACATTTAATTATTTAGTAATTGTGTTAAATTAATATTTTTAATTTTTAATATAATTATTAAATAAATTAATTTTAAATTAATCTCTATTTAATACAATATTATTATAATTTCATATAATAATTTAAATTATTACCTCATGAATATATTATATACAATAGAAGCTAGTTAATTTTTGTGTCATTGGTTTCCAAGTTGTCGTCTGCAGGCACGAGCCAACGGCTCTTTAAAAAACTGAATTGGATGCTTATTTTCCGTATTTTGTGTTATATTTTTGTCACACCTTATATTGTATTGGAACATTATATTACGTGTTATAGTAATTAGTAATCAGTAAAGATGAGCTATTTATTCATTCAAAATTAAAATAGATAGGACTGTTCAGAAGATGCATGGATAAGAATACTGAAGATGAATACATAATACAACCTCTGGGTCAGAAGAGAATGAAGATGTGCAAGAGAAAGTAAAATTTGCACTCTTCTGATCTAGACATGGCATCTGTGTAGTTCAATTAGCTCACAACTGCAGCAGAGAATCCAAAATGCCGGTATTGACTGTAAGACTTCACTGCACTAACCAATTTCATCACTCAGCTTTCGTCTTCATCAAGCGTTGTAAAATCTTCGATCACATCAGTCCTAGAAGATTGTTTATTGATTCTTCCCATTTCATCAATTTCGACTAGTAACAATGGGTCGCACACAACTTGTGAAGCCTGCAGTTTCTTAGGGCAGCCTAAGAGGAAAAATAAATTGTCAAAGATGAACCAACCACTGAAAAAAAAAAGCTCAGATTAAAACTGAAACCAAAAAAAAAACCACAACAAACAATGTACCTGCTACCGGGCATCGAGCATTGGCATTCTTGGATTTTATGTAGGCCATGATTACAGTCTTGTCATATATGTGTTTGCATTCCACACTGCACAAGGAGAATACACAAGGAAAGAGGTCATTCTCAAATTTCAAAATAACTAGATATGTTGAAGATTTAGAAGGTCTTCCCAGATATGGGTTATTAGTAGATCTTGCAACAGTTTTGATGGAGTATGTTAATCCAGGGCTAGTGAATATCCATTCATCAATTATTTTCATGCTGTCCATCATAGAAATTTGTAGTTATCCACATTTGTCACTTTTCATTCCTGAAATTAAGAGTACGATTAAAACAATCTCACAAACTTTGCAGTTTGGGAAAGCTTAGTTGTGTCCAAATAATTTGGACTTCTTTTGATAAAAACATATCTAAATTCTACCACTCCCTTTATATAACATTTTCCCCACTAACGTACATTTAGATGTATTATCTCATTAAACAACTGGCAAAGTCACAGGAGGATCAAATATGGCAGCCTCAATCCCCCAAGTATTATACAAGAAACTTGCACAAATGTTAATTTGAACACTGCAGTTCCTATAGTTATAATATAAAAGCCAGCCAATATGTCTAGCAATTAAAAGAAAATAATCTAAAGGACCGAAAGGAAGAAAAAAATGTTTGGTGTAAACCTACAGTACCTGCGAACTGGTTCCACTAATTCAGTGATAGGTTTTCCACTCAGTGGGCAAGTGATATTCAAAAGGTTGCATTGGGTACTGGTCATTACAATGTCCTCCTGCTCTTCACCGGGCATTGGTTCTCCTGCATGATGAACATTCTACAAGGAAACAGTGAAAACAACACCAAATACAAAATCAGAAAAAACACAAGAAAGTAATTAGCGGAAATACGAAAAACTGATAGACTTGGACATGATTTCTATAATATTTTTCGAACATGCAAAGAAAATTTGTGTTAACTGCAGCTGAAGAGTTAAAGCTAGTCAACTGGAAAATAGGATGAAAATTTGCATTCCCATATATACAACTTCCATTTCTAGTTCATAAGTATACTTTTACAGTTTTTGTTGGTTGCCAAGAGAAGAGTCCAACTGTTGTCCCTCTATCTCTCTCTACGCCCATATATTCTGTCTAAACTGGTGAACCCAAAAATATAATTGGCAGCATCTAACCTAAAATATCAGAATTTTGTCCAAAATATAAGGAAGCATACCCAGACAGCTTCTCTGAATTGACGTATATGTGGATCTTTCTGCAGAACACAAGATGTACCAGCCCTGACCTTTGCAGCCTCATCCTCAAGCAACTTCTTAAAATCAGTTAACTGTAGTTCAAAAATTAAATCAACAAAGTTTATTAAAGAGAAGAGTTGCTACGCGTGAACAAAATCCATCAATTGAACAAATAAAAGAATATTTGTGATTGAAGAATACGAGCATTAGTGATTGTAGAATACAAGCACCTCTGTCCCAGGCTGATATGTATTCCCAATTGATTCAATGGCTGATAAATGGTGCGTACAGTCAGCATAAGCTTCCACCAACTGGATTGCAGTATCTTCTAGCTCCTTCACCTGCAATGGTGACCAATTATCAATTCATTTGATATGTCAAAACAAAATCCCATTGCACCATTCTCAACTGTTATTTATCAAATTAAACAAATAATACATCCAACATAATAAAACTAGGTTATCCTTTTTCGTCGAATGTCCCGGTCCCAATTTAAAGTAAAGAAAGAACTTTATCCTTCAGAAGAAAATGGAAACCACATTAACAGCAAAGAATAATTCATGACAGAGCCAGTACTGAAAGCAAGAAACCAAAACAGAAGTAGTTGGATATATTATACACAAATCACAGACAAATGACCTAAAATAAACATGAACGTGGTTGGAAGGAAGCAAAGAACTCAACCAGTAGTAAACTCTTTACAAGGCACCACATCATCCAACCTACAAGTACTGTCTCTAAGCAAGATGTACTAGTCAACAGGAACCAAATCCCAGCTTCGTCAAATTAGTTGGGGCTCGTGGATTAAGGAGAGGACTCAAACCCAACTTGTAGTCTAATTCCTCTAACCAATATAAATAAACAATTAAAAAATAAAAAAAAGATCTTATACAGCAATGTGGATGAAAAATTGTTGTTACTATTATTATTATTATTATTATTATTATTATTATTAATAAATGCACAAAACCAAAAATCCAAACATTGGTTTCTTTCTACTTTTCATATCTTGTGACAACCAGAGTGCATGTGAACACACACACACCTACAACCAAACACATTGCCCTTTAGATTATCATTGAGAATACCATTTGAGACTGATTATCTCTTTCCATATCAACTGCAATTTCCTTCATCAGACCCAAGGCCCTTCGAATTTCCTGCAACAAACAATGAAAAATTCAAATCATAAAACGGTTGCCTGAGCTTCACTTGAAAGTATTTCAACTTTTTAGGTGTTTTGCTAAAACAATACATATCCGATGCAATAAAAAGCTTAAAATGATTATGGAAAAAAGCACTTATTAGCTTTTGCATAAAACACCTACACTCAAAGGCGCTTTTATAATAAGCGCTTCCAAATGGACCTTATTACACTTAGAAGCACCAAAAGTATTTCAATAAGCTACAGAAACACTGAAACCCACAGCAGGAGCAACCAATACGTTTTTGTCACATCATATATTCCACGTCTCTCTGCGGAATTTGATCGCTCACCAAACACAGCCTTAGGCTTCCAATATGAGTAATCGTTATCTATCAATCAAATAACAATCTTACACAGCACTGAGTTTCTTTTGTTGTGTTTCTGAAAACAAAAAGGTAAGAATGATTTTGAATTTTCGAAGACAAGAAAAGTGATCAGAAGGACAACAGAAAACTAACAGTGACGAGAGAAAAATTGTCATTGTAAAGCGTTGTAGCGGCGTTTCCGATTCTTCCCGTGACGCCGTCGTGCCGCGAACCGGAGGAGGATGCCATCTTGAGGGAAAACGCTGCGTATTAGCGAACCGAATTAGTGAATCCGTCCTTTGCCGCAGCGGTCGAGGGATTCTTATTTTTGGAGGGAGAACGAACGGGAGACTGCGAGTGCCGCCGTAGAGGGAAAATCTTTCATGAAACGCATCGTTTCAGTGAGTGTTCTGTTTTATAATTTGAAAATATATATAAAATATTAGACGTTTAAAACACTCAAGGTCAAAAATATTTGCGGCCCATAAAGCTGAAATTTAGGCCCAAAGGAAAGGATGAGAAGGTCCAAGTCTAATTGATCATGTTCAACAACACCGAGATCCAATCGATTCTCGCCACATGGCACGTCTAATAACAATCTTATAATATATAATGATATTGCATACACAAAATTACAGTCACCCTTAATTAATTTCTCTAGCTACGCTGCTGCTTGCGTAATGATTACTATTATTAGCATTAGCCATAATCTCAGCTCCACGCAGATCCACCACCGCCGTCACCACCACCAATCAGACAAGCATAGAGCTCGTGATCAATTTGCAGAGGTTGATCATCACGATTCCGATGCACAGAGTTATTATCCTCACGCAGCAAGCTAAAGATGGAGCAGCAACCTTTCTGATCACTGCAACAAGTTGTAGCTGTAGAGTAATTGTTGCGGGAAACAACGGTAGTACTATTTGTTTCCATTGCTTTCTGATTACTCAAAGCAAACAACACCTCTTGAGTCTGCCTCAGCTCTTCTCTGAGCTGCTTCACATCTTTCTCAAGCCTCCTTTTGTCAGCCAATGCAATCTCCAGCTTCAGTTGAATTGTGTTGTAATCAAGCTCTAGGCTCTGCGTCTTCCACCGGGCTCGCTTGTTTTGGTACCAAATGGCAACCTGTCTTGGCGTAACCCCCAGCTGGTTTGCCAGCTTCTGCTTCAGCTCTGTGTCGAGCTTCTTGTTGGTGGTGAAGCTTCTCTCAAGCAGCCTCACTTGGTCTTGATTTAGCCTCTTTTTGCTGTGAAATTTTTGTGGGTGCTTTTCCTCTTGTTGGGATTGAAAGATATCCATAAATTTCGATAATATTGACAATGGAAATGATTGAAGAATGAGGCAATTGGGTTAAGATATTGGTGGGTTTATATAATCTTTTAAAAAAGGAAATTCCAAATTATTTAGGTCATGAATTGTAGACATGGGAGAAGGGACCTGGTAAGTACCCTACTAAAGAAAAGAGAAGAGGGAGAAATTAATGAAGATGACTTAAAATATTAATAATGATAGTATTAATTAATACTTAAGTATATCATACATGAGTGTTGGTCTTCACATGAAGTTGGGCCTACTTTCTCAAATTTAAAACAAAATTTTTTATATAATTTAATTTACTTAGGATTAAGACAAAGTTAATTTGATGGCTAAAGGTAGTTGAAAATTGAAATTAGTATCCATTTTATTAATTATTATTAATTGCAAAATTTTGAAATTAATTATTATGTTGGGTAGATAATTAGTTGCAAATTGCAATCACTTAATTAACTCTAAACCAGCAAGTCAAAGGGAAAGAAAATGAAAACTCCATCATACTTGGCAACTTGCTAAATGTAGAAATTGTAGAATAAATTGGAATAAGACTTTAAAGTAGACAGCTGCCCTTCTTGAATTTGACCTCAACTTAATTATCCTTCATCAGCTTCTTGATGTGAAGTAGAATGATAGTTTAGTCAAGAAGTTTGTTATTAAATTGGTGAAATCATTAATTTGAAACATGTATTATATTGGTAAAATATAAATAGGTCCAACATATCTATTATTGTATTTGTAAAATAATATGTGAATTCTTGTTCAAGATAATCAAATATTATCTTCTACAACTACCATGTTCGATTAATATTCATTTCCTTTGATGGAGACCATACATATATGTATACATAGAGCAACTACTAAGTGCATGTATGTGTATAGATCCTCATCCAATTTGCATGGACTAAGAACCCTAATAAGGGTTTTGATTTAGATGCTTCAAATAATTTTGTGTCCCTAAAGGTAAAGCTAAAGCTGAAAAAAAAAATGGATAGTTATTGCAATTGGAACAAGCAAATTGATACAAAATTTGGATAGTGGGCATCACCGATTTGATATGGTTGTTGAAGTCTCTATTCATGCACCGATGAATTGGTATGTTAGCCATTGATG
Organism: Swietenia macrophylla; assembly: GCA_032401905.1. Classification (NCBI taxonomy): domain Eukaryota; kingdom Viridiplantae; phylum Streptophyta; class Magnoliopsida; order Sapindales; family Meliaceae; genus Swietenia; species Swietenia macrophylla. The sequence continues at coordinate 10,082,589 of CP135565.1, read as the reverse complement.
AGCAGGACCAGCAATTCTCTCTCTGGTCTCATGCATGAAAACGAAATGGTCATTGCGAAACCGTTATGGGATAACTAGGGTTAAGGTTGTTTTGGTTTTGGACGATATGCTTAAAGTTGTGAGTTGTGACTTCACAGTACACAAATTGTTCAAGATTGAAATTTGGACAACATCAACATGGAAATCAAAGAAGCCGACCAGACTTGTGATTGAAACTTGAAGGTGATGACAGAAGAGACATGCAAAAGTGCGATGGCTCGAAACATTTGAAACGACGAGGGGTCATGACGCTAATAATTTGTGTCCTAGCTGCCGGGACTTGCATAGCACCGCCGCCGCTTCTAAAGGGAATAAGCTTTCAGTCGGGAGACAGGATTAATTTACGTTAGCCACAATCAATGGCTAAGAGATAAATTCAAACTCATAATTCAATAGATGTGGAATCGGCGAGGCTTGTTTTGTATACGTTCCGACTTGCTCACGATTACAAGTATCATCTTGTCTGTGTCGCTTATCTTAACGCAGAATAACATACCCACTATTTTATATGATCATAGCATTTGTATCAAATATAGTTTCAATCAAAGGAATGGAAAGATTAGTCGAACTAATTCATTTATTCGATAAACAAGTAACTGATCGTATGAATAAGATTGGTTTTAATTAAGCTTAACAGTGTCTTTTTAATTAATTCATCTTGCCCAGATGACTTGCCAATTATATAATAAAACATTAAACCTTCCATGCCAACTAATGATTATAAAAAGAATTAAAAGAAGAAGAAGAAGAAGAAGAATCTAATTAGCGTGAAAGAATCAATCTCAACAAGGGATAAGATCAATAAACCAACGAATTGTTTTTACAGGGAGCTTAATCAGGAACATCGCTGAATTTGCGATTCCGGCGCAGCATATGCAACAAGGACAAACACAACTCACGAAGCTCCTGCATGCATTCATTTAGGTTCAATGATTTGCAGCATTAATATATGTAAATAATGTAATCAGAAAATCAATTGATGATGAAATGAAATGAAAAAGACTTACCCGACAAACCAAATAACAGCTCCAGTAAGAGAGAGAACGAGAGAAAGAAGAGCAAAGGGCAAGCCTATGATAAAACCAAAAGGCTTACAACCTGCCATGATTCTCTCTCTCTCTCTTTCTGCTTATTTTCCTCTCCGTTTTTCTCTATTTCCCTCTTCATATACCAACCCAAGAGCTATTTCCGCTAACTAAATTCCTTTTTTTTTTAATTTCTCCAACAAATATTATTCCATTTTAAGCATATTCGAGTTGTCGAATCCATCCATTTTCATGCTAAATAAGTATTCTAACTTCGATTATCAACGGTAATTTATTGAATTATGATATGGTTTTCACTAGAAATATCAGTCAAATTAAATTCATTATGATGATCATTCATTTTGTGACGAATGTTAACATGTTACTTGTACTTAAAACATTCTCAATGTGGCGTTGGTGATGCTAATAAACAATGTAGATGATGAAAAATTATGAAAAACTATACTGCATTAATTATTTAGCACTCGATAAATTTAGATGCTAAAATGATGGGTTTTCTTAACATTTAAGTCTAATATATCAGCTGTTCATCAACAATAATAATAGTAATAACATTTCAATTCATTCAAATTTTAAGTCTAACACATCAAATTTTGGTTAATGGATTAATGATAATAACAATTAACACAGAATAGTTCTTTCAGGCTCGGCAAATTGCCATTTCTGCATGTGATGATTGAGGTGTATGATGAATTAGTGACATCTTAGCATAGTGAACAGGGGATGGAGTTTCTATCCCATCACTGACAAGTTATCACAAATAATCTATCAGGGCAAAGTTTTAATCAGAAAAATTGGCAACCAAAAAGGGTTTCTCTGTGTTGCTACTGTGTATTGAAATCTTGTAAATTATCCCAACAAATGACTCTGTTTGTGCTTCACTTAGACGATAGAAAATTAATTGAAGGAGAGAACAGTTCTTACTACTTTTTGCCTTTCCTTCTTTATTGTTTTATAAAATTTTTCAATGATAGACTTAACTCAGCTGGATAAAATAATACATCAGCATCGTTTCACCATGATCAAGATATTACAAGCACTGCAGTTAATTCTTTATGGTGTTTTTGAACTTTTGGAGCATTATCAATTGTATGAAGTGGAGTGAATGGTGAGGCACGTTTAGTTTATTTATCTTTTTGGTATATATTATCGTGGAACTGCTCTGTCTAGTGGCTTGTAGTTAATGTGTTCTCTTGGTGCTGGCCTCGGTGATTCGTTGGCTAAAAACTTTTTAGATTGTTTTCACAGTTATCTTTGACTACCTGATCCACTTACTCAACCTTGTGCATAGATGAGGAATGTTGTAAATGAGATGTTTGTAGTTTGTCTACTGTTACAGTAAACTTTTTCTTCTTTGATTTTTTATGTTTATGACTTTATTGTATTGTTAGTCGCTGTATTGAAGCCTGATACAGGTATTATTTTCCGGAATGCAAAGATTGACCGGTTTAGGGGACAGAGGTCACAGAGCCAGCAAATTTTGACGATCAAAGGGGATGACAATCTCTCTCTCATGTTGAATATGAGCTGGTAAATGTTGTGGATGAGTGACTGGGAGCTTTGGCAACATCTATATGGATATAAGAGTAACTTTCAGAGTTATGAAGACAAACTTGTGATAGTTGTATTCCAATTCCCCGGGATTGTGCTGCTGCTGTGTTCATATTCTGTTAAGTGGGTGGTATATGTAGCTTGTAATTTGATAATAGATGATGTTACTAAAGCCAAAACAAATGTTGTTCATCTAATAAGTAGTTTGATTATGATCAAGTTTAACAACCAGCAGTATTGAAGAAACAAAGATGTTATCCGAAACCCAACAAATTTATCTTCTAACATCTCCTTTAAACGAAATTATTGGCATTCGGATATGTTAAACTTGTAACTGGAAGATGAAACATTCAACTTACAATCTTTTACATTAATGCTTAGCTTGTTAAATTTGCAATCTTTGTTATAGTCACTTACAATTAGGCTATCCAAAGAAGGGAGCCGTGCTTCTGCTGCTACAGAAGTCGTAAGAAGTGAAGAAACACGTGGTAAGCAAATCAATCCAAAGGTCGCAAAAGCTGGGTGGCAACTTGAGTAACGTCATCAGTAGTGTGCACTGCCCCTCACAAGATGATGTAGTCTTAAAGATAAGATTGGGCATAACAATACAGCATAGAAGAAAAGTAAGATGCTTTTCCCACGGCGTGAGTCTCTGTACACCATTCCTCAAATCTCTGCCGTTTTCAGAAAGAAAAAGAGAATAAACAGAATCACTGGCAGGAATGCACTTATGGGGAGACCCTCTCCCTGGAAAACAAAATTCTTGAATCGACGCAAAACTTCTTCTGGAATTTATGGGAAATAATGTTTTCGAGTGAGTGAATAGTAAGAGGGTAAGATTTGATGGAAATGTTTCCAGAATGACCAGACGTAGCCAATTTCATATGGAATGAAGGACAAAATATACAGTGAAAATGTTTCTTAAAATTTGCCTCTCAATGAAGAAACAGAAAGGACTCTTCTCACAAAAGGCGATCTCATTCAGACTCCGCAAAATTTTCTCATTAATTGATAGTTATCATTCAGACATTCTCTTCTGTTTGTTTAATGCTCAGATTACACGGCTAATTCTGAACAGAACAGACACTCTGTATGACTTTTTGCATAATCTCTTTGCTGCTCTTTTCCTTTCTCTATTCCAATTAGTCAAGTAAACAGACAGCTTTTGCAACATCTCAAGTAACAAAGCAAAGAAGCCATTTTGACATGGCAAAGCTATTGAATGAATGACTGTCACCTACTGCTAAATTAGTAACAAAGCAAATCAAGCCTCTAGACTGTTCAATTCAAGCTTTTCATATTCATTAACAACAAAAACAAAGATGAAACATCATACAGAAGGATTTAGCGAATACACGCAATGAGAATCATCGGCAATAAGTTAACTAACCGCAAGATGTATGAACAACAGTGATGTTTTCATTTGTGGCTAAGAAAAAGTATTGAAAGTGCTTTCCAAGAAAACACTTAATATGATTTTCTTTTAAATGCTTTTACAGACACTAATTTTCTTCCAAATGGCATTTTATAAAAGCACTCTCAATCATGTTAACTCTTGCAGTGACCTTAAGAAAGATGGAATACTGAACCCATTTAAAAAGTAAACTCAGTTTCCTAAGTGATTGTCAAACTACTAATAAAAAGCTTCTTGGTTGATGGTAAGCAGACTAGAGGAAGTGGAACATTAAGCTGCTATTATCCGTACAATTAGTACAATCACTAAATCATTCAAATTGTTGAAGCTTATAGAACCAAACCAGAACTATGCTGTTAAGTTCTCCTGTTGTCACAGGGGTATCGGGATTGAATTCCGCCGACACAACATTGATATTAGCCGATGAAGTCAAAGTGATTGTGTATAAAATGAAACTGTTATCCAGTACATAAACCATCTGTGCATCAGATCAATAATCTGACATACTTTCGCAGCTGCTTTGGCAATAATCTTAAAGTCTGAAGTAAAATTGTGGTATACATGTATATCAATGTTGATGACTAGAAAACAAGGCTGTAGTGATTGATTATGTTATATGTCGATGTGAACAAAAATATAAAACAATTGGACATCTGGAAAAGCAAAATATTTCTTCGCAACATACATATACCATGGCCAAGGTTCTGACATAGGATGATTATTGGTTGCTTTGTTGACAGACTTGAATTTCTAATATCACGGCGATCGTTTCGCATGCCTTTTATAGAAAGATTTTATCCTGCCTAGACCTTCTTCCAAAGAGTATGGATCAACAGCAAAGGTGATTCGTATCCAATTCTTTAGCCCTACACCAGTTCCTGCAAGAGAAATTGATGTACTTCTCAATCATTGACATTTATGATGCAGCTAGAAAACCTCAACAAGTACATAATGGTAAAGTTCTGTGGAATCCAATGGAACAATAAGATAAATGAGGGTCTGCTTGTGCAAGTCAAAACTGATATCTAAAGGAGAAGCAAGACATATGTCCTAACCTTAAATCTTTAAATTGTTTGTTTCTTACCAGGAAGAATGATCACAGATTCCTCTTTTGCTAGCTTGAAACAGAAATCAATATCATCGGTTATATCATCCAGGAGGGAAAGATTTAGTTTCAACTGAATCAAATTAAACAATAAATGAATAAATCAGCAAGAGTAAATTAATGAAGTCATTCATTTCAGCCACAAAGAGCTGCTCATTCTGCTATTTCCTTACCATTAAAGCCATAGATCCCTCTGGTTTGTGGGGACAACTAATGCAGGGGATCTCCTTTATCCTATCACAACAAATTTCTGATGTCCGCTTCAATAAAATAAGATTTTTCTTGAAGAAACCCTCATCAGTTTGCTGAAGAATACTTGGAACTGCCGCCTAACATACCAAATATATTGTACTGATGAGAAACAAAATGTGTAATGACTTGTTGCAGCGACTAAAATTTAGATGAAAATTTTATATTTTCAGCCAAGTAAAAACAACCTGATGTATTCAAACAAGCTTATAAGGTACAAACCTGAATGAAAGTTGCTGGGCCCCCCAATATATCAAAGTACTTCTTCATACGCTCAATAACCTAAGCAGACGAGAATGGGACGGAATCAGATAAAGAATGAATAGTTAATTATGAAAATCACCCCCCATGAGAAGTAGAAAATGCAAATAAGGAGTAACAAAATTATGGTCTATGGCAATCATTTTCCGCAGCACAGATGGTGAATGCAGCGTACATGCATCTAAGAGTAGTAAGAGGCACAACTAAGAAATAGACTACCTCACTTGAAATTGCTAATCAAAATTCTGGAAAACAGTAGCCTCCTCAATATCCAAAATCCAAGTATGTGTTGGACATAAACAGTGTGAAAGAGAGAATTCCAATACAACTCTAAGCATTAACCGTGTTTGCAGTCAAATGGTGAGTGAGGAAAGTATAGTCATCCAAATAGACACATTTTATGAAGTGTGGCTGCTCAAATCTGTTAAGCCTTTAAACAAGCATAGTTTTAAGAAGCTATAGATAATATTCCCTACACATATTAAAGACCGAAAGAGATAGAAAGAGTGAGTACCTTGGGTTTTCTAAACATGCCGGAGGGATCAGTTGTCACAAACCATCCAAGTCGCCATCCCGGTACTATCCATCTCTTTGATAAAGATCCAAGAGTAAGAACTGGAACTGTCAACCCAAAAACTCCCATTGGCACGAATGGGTTACCCCCAAAAGCAAGGTGCCCATAAACTTCATCAGCTATAACAAGAGTGTTTAGCTTGTTTGCAGTCTCTGCAATCTAACCACAATACACAAACAATTCAGTTACTCCCACTTCTTCAGACAAAGTTTTAAGTCACATTCTTTGCAGCGCTTGAAGCTGCATTTCAGTCCACTAACCTTCTTCAAATGTTCATAAGAGTACACATTTCCACAAGGATTCCCGGGGTTTATGATCACCAGTGCAACAGTATTTTGATCCGCAAGAGATTCAATAGCATCAAGATCAACCTCCCAGCCATTCTCAGGCAGAAGATCAAAATGCCGAACTTCAATATGTCTAAAGGCAGCACAAAGTTCATAGATAGGAAACCCTGGCCTTGGAAGCAAGATATTTGCACCAGGACGAGCAAGCATTGCCATTGCAACATCAATGGCTTGCGTGCAGCCAGATGTGATAAACACATCATCAGATGTTAACTTGTAAGGAAGATCACGAGATAGATATTCAGCAATTGCCCTGTTAAAATAGACTTACTAGAATCAATTTTACAGACGTGCAAGCATTGCTACGTGAATATATAACTAACAATTATTAGAATGAACCAAAACATCCCCCTAAAGGAAATCAGACGGGTAAAATAGACAGAGATAAGACCCAATTTGTCACCCAGATTGAACGAACCCAGAATGTTACAACTAAAATTGATTTCAATTGCAGCTGTGAGAAATTAATAACTAAACTAGGCTGAAGCATACCCATTTGAAAATTACTTCTTATGTTACCTTCAACTACAAAAATTACGAACGAGAAACCTGTAACTAAAGTAAAACTAAACCGGATAATTACTTGCTTTATTCTAATGAAATCAGAATAGAAATTTTGATGCCAACAAGAATTACCAATTTTTGCCAGGAAACCCAAATCATTGAATAAAAAATCAAGATGAATTAATATAGAAAAAATTCTTCATAATCAAGAATCAATTCCACAAAAAAATTTTAAACAATAATATCTAACTATCAATCCAAAAACGATATAGTGCAACTCAAAAGAGAAAAAAAAATTAAGAGATAACCTTCTTGTTTGAGGAAGACCAACAGTGGGGGCATAGCCATTGAACTTGTCAGATTGAAGAGCATCAACAACAGCTTCTTTTGCAACATGAGTAGTGTGAAAGCAAGAATGAGCAGTTGGGTCACCCATGCCCAAAGAAATCACTCTCTTTTCATCCTTGTCATCTACGTTCTGCATCAACACACTTAAAATCCCCTTGATAGTAATAGTTGAAGCTGTATTATCAATTCCATGGTTCGTGTTTCCATTGCAATCCATCCTTTTCTTACAACGTCGCCAAGTACAGCTACAACTCCTGGGTTTTTGGTTATTTGTCTGTCAGGACAAGGAGTTATTGGTTTCTGTCTGAGATACCCCAGAGAGGGAGAATGCTTGATTAGAGAGATTGGTGGGAGAGAATCAGTGCATGTTCAACACCACACGTCGCAGCCCCTGTAGTCTCTGCATGGAAACAAATTAAATTTGTGGTGGCTTAGACAAATGCAAAGAATTATGATTTCCATTTCTATTTTTACATTACTCAGATTAATTCCATTGATTACATTAAATTTGGTAATAAAGTTTTTAATAACAGAATACACATAAATAAAATAAATATTTAAAATTTGTTACCTTTAATTAACATATTTTTGGGTTTTTTTTTTCTTTTAAAAATGAAAGATGGAAATGAAATTAAAAAAAAAAATTATGTATCCAATAATTTGACACGTGTAAATTGAATTAAGCTTTTGAGCACGCAAACGCAACTCAACCTAGTGGTTTGATTTATTTAGCCATTGTTCATGTCTTTTTCATTTTCTACGTGCCCTTTTTGTATACTTCCTTCGATAAAAGGACTTCTTGTTTCTTTATACCTGTCGCTCTTGATTGTAGTTTTTTGTAATTTCATAGTTTTGAATAGTATTACACACACATTATATATATATATATATATATATATGCGCGCGAATATGCCGATAATTTATCAATTTTATACGATTATTTATACTAATTTTTTAATTATTAAATCATAATTAAATTTTAAATTTTATATATTTAATTAATATATTATAATTAATATAATTGTAAAATATAATATTAATTATTTAAATATAATTAATTTAATAGCACATAAATGATAAATTTGAATATCCCTTCATTTTCTTCTAACTTTGTAAGCAACAAAATATGAATGGGAATTGTGTTATGATGTGTATTGTTCAAAGTTTCCAACATTAGCACTAAGTTTGAATTTTCAAACAAAATATTCTTTTTGTTAAAATAAATAAGATTTGGATTTGTTTAACTTATAACAGATAATATTTTTATTATACATCTTTATAAATATTTATTAATTTATTTTAAAAATTCATATTTATTTATTAATTTTTTAAAAAATTAATCAAATATAAAAATTTTTGTTATATAAATTAACACGGTAACTTTTTAAATAGTACATCGACTTTGATTTTAAGTGACAGTTAAATTTTTATTATATAAATAATAAAATAAGATAATTACTCATTTTATAAATTAAGATTTATGCCACGATTGATAAAAAATCACGTCATCGTTCATAATAAAACTCAAGCTTAATAAATTTTTTGAATAATCATCTTATTATTTTTAATGCGATTATTGAAGATTGTGTATTTAAACATGAACCCCAATGTTAATATTTAATTATAAATTAGGTCGGCGAGTTTTATTCAAAAGAGTTGTGCTAAACACATCCAACAAAAGTTCTAAGTTCACCTAACAATGATATTTTTTGTGAATACTTCGGGCTTTCATAAAATTGGTAAAATGGGCTATTTGGATCCATCTTGGCCCAATTTGCTAATATTAATAGATATTATATAATTCTGCACGTTTCAAATAAAGCTGGCGATAGATTGGAAACAACTAAGGTCAAGACAAGACACGACATGATGATGGGGACGGATTAGATTCCACAAGACATATCATATGTGGGTCCTATCCTATCACAATAATCACAACTAACCACGTGGCGGGCAAATCTTATTGCTTGCCGTGATTTTGATGATCACTGCGCACATAGCTCTTAGTTGATATTACGTAGACTTATCACACACTATTACTGCTCCGAAACAAGGAAATTGAGTATTGATATCACGCGTCGCAAGCTATCATTTCATTCTACTATTGTTTCTCTTGTCAACATCATCAGACGGTGACAAGTCCTACGGCCTAAATCCTGGGGTTGAGACACCGAACTAGACCAAGTTTCTAAGACTCGGACATGTCATATTCATGACTAAATTCTCAATTTGTTTTATGAAAAATAAGGGAATTTACCTGATTTCTGTATGAATTAGCTTAAAATTCGATCCTCTCGTCTCTCCACGGGAGTTTGTGCCCCTGCAAAACCAGTAAATGCGTTTCAGGACTGGGATGATAGGATTATTGTATTTAAACATACAAAGTGGAGTATGGTCTTTAATTTTAAGATAAGTTTGATGATTCATCAACGTATGATGATGGATGCAGCGCATAGAAGATAGACCATTTTCGGACGTCTATCCAACTGCATTTCCACAAGAATGAACCAAACTTATCTAACTCTAATGGGTTTGTACTGTCCACTTTTGTCATCACGTTGTATCTGTGTATGAATTAGATAAGAGTCGCATCATATTTAACTTTGGATCCAAGGTCCAAGCCTTCGAACCCACGGAATAAGAAGTTTACCCGTCTGTTGACTGGAGATTTGCCTTTGGATGTGAAACGTAGATTTCATAGCTCTGCTAGAGATTTGACTTTCGGCATTATCGGTTCTAACATTTGAAAAACAAGAAAAAGAAAAAGATTTGACCCAATGGGAAAAGAAAATTCTACCAACCACATCAACGATGGGATTAGTACGAGCGAAATCACATCGAAACCATTGTCTTGTATCATTTTGATTAATGTTGTGCTGTAACACAACAGATTGACATGATTGCCGATTGTTGTACCATTGACAAAAACTCTTTCTGGGTTTCTAAAATATTAAGAGCCATACATAAATGCAGTTTCCCAAAGTAGACTTTCTTGTTGACAGTTTCTCTGGATTGGTGAAGCAACGCAGTCGAACCATTTCGGATTTGGGTAAGTTGAGTTGAGTCTCATATTGTAGACAGCATGCACATATTGATTTCTTGCCCTGGTGATGCCACAAACAATGAAAAATGGAATCTAGAACATTGATGAAATGAAATGACAGACAAAAGTGATAACCCACAATGTCAAAAAGGTTGTCTCTGTCTAGTATTTTCAGCATATACAATACCTGTTCGTTGAAATGTCTGTTAAGATATATAAAGGAAGGATATGTGAATCAATCCATTCCCCAACTTTGTCCACAATTGAAGAATTTTGGGCATAGTAAGGATTAAGTCATTTGGGTCTTTCAACTGCATTCTCGTTTCACTTGTTACTGTCTTCTCAATGCCTTATAAATATTTATAAATGAATTTTATTTCAAATTGCACAGTACAAAGATAACTCTTTCTTTTAAAGGAAATATTTTTAATGGAAGCGTGGTGGTCACTATTCAACCAGAGCTCCATGTTATGTTATGTTAAAAGACTTTAAAATTAAAATAAAAGGAAAAAAAAAAGTTTTGGACTCGAAACCCAAAGCAAAGCAGAGGGAGGAGCCGTAGACGGAGGGCGGCGCGGCTGACTTCACCTTGTCGTCATTCACAATCCGCCAGCCTATCTCTCGATAACTCAACCCTTTCGGTTTTTTATATATTTTTTCTCTTTTAATAAAACAAAGAAAAAACGAAAATTAAAAAAAAAAAAAACATGAGTGGTTTAAAAGTCAACTGCTTTCTGAGTACGTAAAAGGCTTAGTTTTGCAGTAGAAGGCAAGTGAATTAACAGCGGTCTGGCTTGAACCTGAGACGAACCCGGTCTGAACCGGATGGTTCGACCATAATATTTTAAATGGACAATAACATCTAAATCCCCGACTTACATACATTTTTATATCAAGGCATAATTTATTTATTTATAACAAATAGATCACTGGCTCACTCTTAGTAAAAGAAGTAAAATGCCCTTTAGTGTAAAGATCTATTTGTTGCATGTTGCTAAACAATATATTGACCCGGCTATTATCATTTTATTATTCAAAAAACAATGCTCCTTAATTGTCATAAAGAAAATTTTTCTAATTTTAATAAATGTTCGAACATTGGCTTGTCTTTTCTTTGTACACAACTGTCTTATTACATCATCAAAACTCTCTGTTATGTTGATCGAAACTCTCCTTAAATGTCTGCCAATTCCACGTATTAAGAAATTTTATTACAACAATCCTTGCATTCATGCATTGTATGAAAAGCCAGGAGCTGAAGCATTGGTGTGGAGAACCGAGAGAGAAAGAGGGAAGCCGTCAAATTGAAGGCAAAGTTATTCAGGTGAGCAAAAAATGGAGATGATCAAGGGGGATTTTCTTGGCTTTTCTGGATGGATACTGCGAAGAAACCTTGACAGAATAGAAAAGAACGGAGAGATGAAAAAGGGTACCGAAGGATTGGAAAGAAAAAGAGAGAGGAAGAGAGATGTTTCCACCAGCAGCTGACATTGCAGATTGGTGATATGATTGATGTTAATGTCTGTGATGGGTCGTCTCAAAATCCGAGCATGACGCGTCAAAATCTCCAGCATCAATCTTTTGATTTTGATAGATTGATGGATTGCTTGAATTGATGCATGCATTGGTAGGATTAATCATTTCGTCCCTTAGAAATTCTAACACAAAATAAATGCTACAGAAGAATGTGTATCCATGTCCGTCTCTTGGCTGTAAAATCAAACACATCACACAGCAGAAAACCAACCACTCTCCCCCACTCTTGACTTCTTGGCCCTTATTCACATTTTTTGACATGGATTCAGAATTCCCCGTATCAGAAATTTTTTAAATTACAATCTGTAGTGTGATTGAGGACAAGTATATCGGAAACCAGTATCGTGTGTCCTTAATTTAGATGCAATATCTTAATATCGGGTTAATAATGCGACAGTGTCCCATATGAATATTCTTATCGATTATAAGTATTGAACTTTAGTTCTCTGTTTCGTATAATTATAGGAATTGGGAAATTGCAGCATCCTCGTTTTGTTCTATAAAATGAAGTTCTGAGTGCAGATCATGTGGAAACAAAAGTGAGAGTTCCTTTGGAAATGATAATGAAAGTGGACAATTGTCACGAGGGTATATATACTGCTGCACAGCAACTCTTTTGACATTTTGGACACTATTCTGTGAAAATTATGGCAAATGGCATATGGTGCTGGGTTTGTAACATGAGAACGACTATGAAAGAGTTAAGTGGATCAATCACATGAGTAAGATTTCGACATCAGTCAGAATCCTACTGTTCTTACATGCAAAATCTTTACAGTTTGCAGTGGTTGAAACATTAATTTCAACAGTAGATATATAGTAGTAGCCAGAATTGATTGACGATAAACATTTTTGAAATGGAAAGGCCATAGATTGTACTCACAAATTTTGACAGAGAATAGCTGAGAATTTAATCTTCTATAAGATGGGATTAAATTCAGTTTTAAGCAATAATAATAGAACTGTTACCAAAACTAGGACACTGCATCACATACAAAGAGATATGAATAAAGGCCTGGCCATGTTAGTGCTGTGAAATTGGGGATGCAAAATCCACCACGAAAAAGTAGAAATTTTTTTTAAGTTTGTACGAATACTTGTCACATCAACAACAATTGATGATCATGATCGTTTTAGGTATACAACGCTAGCCAGAGAGGTGGTACATAGCCAGACTGGGTGCGGCAAAGTACTTTTGCTTCTCTCTGTGGAAATCACTTTTTTTTCTGTGTCTTAGACTGTGGGTGTACCACACTCAGCATAAAAATGTTATGTGTAACTAGCAAAAGCAACTGCAACCTCAGTCATCAAGATTATTGGTGATTCGCAGAAGCGGAAGCAGGAGCAGAAGCGGAACCAATGCTATTTCACTTTGGGCTCTAGCACACCGAATCCACAACAAATAACTGAACATAAACACTAAACAGATGAGATCTTCTGTTTTTAAACCCGAGAAAGATTTGGAGAAATAAATCGGGTGTGAACCAGGCATGAGTCGCTTACCATACATTCAAAGGCACAAAGTTTACATTTGAAGTTGTAAAATCTTGTACAAATACCAGTATTCTACTGTATTACGTAGTAAATACAGTTGAAAACATACATGAAATATACTGAAATACAGTGCATACGTAGATATATTAAAAATTATTAAAGAATGTAGATATGATATGAAGATGGCGTGTAATCACAAGGGTCTCTGTCAAGTTTGATAATTTAATCTTGTATTGTGCTGACAGAAGAGATACGAAACAGCTTTATTGATACATGGTGAAATTTTTGTTGTGTGTGTGTTGTGTGTGTGTGTTTACTTGTATATAATATCTTTTATTTCTATTTTTTTTTTCTCTCTCATTAAACTACTTTCTGTTCCCTCTTTCAATTTCCTCACTAATAGAGAATACCTGCACACTTTCTCACGCACGCACGCATACTCAATGCAGAACCCCACAGAGCCCACTCCGCAGAGACATACATCAGCTTCTCTCTCTAGATATGGTGTTATGATAGCAGAAGAGGACCAGAGAGACAGTGGGAGAGAGGGCGAGAGAAAGAGAGAACAGAAGAGGACAGAGCAGAGAAAACACAGAGATTTTTCCAGCACAGATCATACCTTATTATTAGCATTATTTTTCACCTTTTTCTTCTGTCACTCGATTCATCAAATCCCTATGGAAACCACCCCATATCACAACACTCTTTCACAGCCAAGCCAGCTCCATCATCAAAGCTAGACAACAAAGTCACAAAAGTCTACAAAATCCCTCTCCCTCTTGTGTATAATAGCCACATGCATCTTTGTGATATGCTAAGCTAGAAACACTGTCCCGTCTTTGTTTTCTTGAAGAGTTCAAATCAATCAACTTTGTTAACTCCTTGGTTTTGATTTGGTTTTGCTTTGGGTGTTTGCTCATGGATACCTACAATTACTATGACAACAGTGATGTCCATTTGCCCCCCGGTTTTAGGTTTCACCCAACTGACGAAGAACTCATCACTTGCTATCTGCTTAAGAAAGTTCTTGACAGCAACTTCACTGGGAGAGCCATTTCAGAAGTTGACCTCAACAAGTGCGAGCCTTGGCAGCTTCCTGGTAAGATATTTTTTTTGGAGAAAACCCAACTTCCTTGTCACGCATAAAAGCTACACTGTAGAGTTGTAGGTTGTAACATTATTGATTCTTCGTCTACATGTCTTGGCAGAGAGGGCAAAGATGGGAGAGAAAGAGTGGTATTTCTTCAGCCTGAGAGATAGGAAGTACCCAACTGGGCTGAGAACTAACAGAGCTACAGAAGCTGGTTACTGGAAGGCTACTGGGAAGGACAGAGAGATTTACAGCTCCAAGACTTGTGCTCTTGTGGGCATGAAGAAAACTTTGGTTTTCTACAGAGGGAGAGCTCCTAAAGGAGAGAAAAGCAATTGGGTTATGCATGAGTATCGCCTGGAAGGCAAATTTGCTTACCATTACCTCTCCAGGACGTCAAAGGTATCATCGAAGTTCATCTTTTTTCACTGTCATATGGTATAGTTTAAACCAGGTGATCAGAGAGAAAAAAACAAGAAGACAATATAAAATTACGCGAATTTCTCTATAATTCATATGATCGACCGCAACACACAACTTTCTTACAGCATGAAATTTGGAGCTTAAATGCGTTTTTATTGCCCCGAATCGTTTCCTCATCTGGGTCGCTTTTAGTAGTTTTGGTAAAAAAAAGGATTTTCAATTGGGTTTTTGGTTAAGTTTAGTTCTGTTGAAAATGGTACAAAGTACTTCTGTTTCTCTCCCTAGATTTCGGCTTTCTGCTGAAACCATGCAGGCAATTTATAATCAGTTGGTGCATGATAATAAGCTGATATTGGTAGTTACTGTTACAGTGCAATCCATGAATATTGGCCGTATGCTGTTTCGTTTAAGGGGCTGAAAAAGCATTTGCTCAGAAGTTAATATTAGCAGCATTAGTGCACAACTCGTGCGGAAAATATTGAACATTTTTTTCTTTCGTTCATATTTAACCTAAAATTTTATCCGTTTCTTTTCCTTGAGCAGACCTAGAATTTTTTTGTTATTTTCTGAAATCATTTTCAAGCTTTACAGCCATTTCAATGGCAACCCATTTCATCAGTGCTCAAGTTCGTCTGATAATCCATGGCTTCCAAGTCCTGCACGTCTTCACTTATCTTTAACAGTCGTTTGGACACCATGCGCAGTAGTACAAACCTATCTTCACTTAATGTGGCGTTAAGTTACTTTATAGCTATAATCCTGTCTTACGCATGACTAAACAGCACCTTAAATGACACTGATTGCCAGCATGAAACTGCCTTGATCTAGCTTTTTCTCTGCCTTTCTAATTGTAAGTTTGTCAAGCCTTCATCACCTTTGGCTATTGCTCGTGTTTTTTCTATTATAGCGTTATCATTCCCCATACATTAAGGAGTACCATTTTCTTTCTCCCATCTGGGTTAACTTTGCTTGTCATAATAAGCAAAACCAGACTTTTTATCATTTCATGACAATCCGTAAAAAAGAACGCAGTTTTTTCACTTGCTTACTGTACTAGTCCTGTGATTACTTTTTGTTAGTTGTTAAAAACATTTAAGTACTTCAACTACTTTTCAGGATGAGTGGGTGATTTCAAGGGTGTTTCAGAAGAGTATCGGCGCCACTGCTGCAGCAAACTCCGGCAAGAAAACTCGTTTGAGTTGCACTCTCTCAACTTCTTCCACCCTTAATCACTCCCTTCCAGAACCCAGCTCTCCTTCCTCAGTCTCCCTCCCACCTCTCCTTGATCATCCCGCCGGAGCTACTGCCGCAACTGCTGCCAGTGATTCATACGACAGCCACGCTCCATCTGAGCACGTGTCCTGTTTCTCCACCATTTCAGCCGCCGCAGCCTCGGCTGGTGCCACTACTTTCAACCCCGCATTCAATTTCACTCCACCGCCACCTTCCATGATCAATGCTGCTGACCCAGTTTCCCGTTTTGGAAAAAACGTTGGGTTTTCCGCTTTTTCAAACTTGAGGTCTTTGCAGGAGAATCTCCACCCGCCTTTGTTTCTCTCACCTCCCGCGGCGGCACCTTCCTTTCATGGTGGCTCAAACTGGTCAATGATGATGCAGGAAATTGGTGGAGGGGGTGGCGGTGTTGCTGGTGGTGATTCTGGTAGCAGGATGACTGTTGGTCCCGCAGAGCTTGATTGCATGTGGACTTACTGAGGCTGCAAGCAACCATGAAGAAAGCAAGAAGCACGTACATCTCTCACTTTCTCTGGCAATAGGGAGGTTTCTAGATCTGGTGATTAAGCTTTTGAGAATGGAGGATACGTGTTTTAACTAATGTTTGAAACGAACTTTCGGGTTGTACTAAAACTATGTTTATGTTTTTATCAGTACCAGGAGATCTTCTGGTTAGAATGCATTAATTTATGCTTAGAATGTAACTGTTAGCTGGTTAATTTGCACGGTTTTTATTCACTGTTCTTTTGTTAATATTGTTTCCCTGAAAAGCGTGTTTGTGAAAAGTGCTTTTTACAAAACAAAAAGTGTTTCTTCCTTGTAAGCATGCATTTTGGTCTATAAGAAGAAGAGACTAGCAGATCCAGACCGACTAATCAAAGACTGTATCAAATACATATACATCCTAATTGCTAAGATTGCAAGGGAATTTAAACGTGTGTTTCAGACGATTTGTGACTTAATGTTTTACTGATGTGAATATCGAAATCCAATTCCAATGTGATGCCAGTTTCTTGCTTTGCAATGAAAATCACTTCCGAAAAGGCCGGACATGTACATTAAATAGGTCGTTGAAATTAGGTGAATAATGGATGGGCCTGTAAACGACAACCACGCAGATCAATCTATGCTCAACAGTCAACAAACACACACACACACACACACACACACAGACTTCTCTTATTTCACGTGGGAGGTTTTTAGTCAAGGTTTGAGCTGTACATACTTATTTTCATAGCTATGACCCCATCCTAGTTTTGCCCACTTGCGTGAGGGACAAATTTAATTCAGCCTCCGTGACATTTCCATGTCAGCTATTAGATTACCGAGTGTTTATTTGGCTAGCGCCTGACGGCCTCCCCATGCCACCTAGCAGCTACATGTATTAAATGTTTGTTCAAGTTTCTGGTTTTTGCTTTGTAAGCAGGCGGCAGATACAAAATATGCAAACCATTTAAAAACTTGGTTCATTTCATTTCAAGCTTCAAATGCAAGCTTCCCACCTCTCTGTCAATTTTGGTTTCAAATCTTGCTTAATCAAGAAAGTATTAAATTGGATCTACCAAACCCGACTTTGAAAAACACAAGGAAAGGAAAAACTAAAGGCTACCACTTTTATGCTTCTGCCTGGCCTACATTATTCCCATCATGCGCACAAATGACAAATATGATGCAGTAGAGAGAAATGAACATATAAAATAAATGCCATGGAACTGAGAATCTGAAGGTGCCGCAATTTCACATACAAATAGCTACGTATTCTGCTTCTGCTCCTGCCGATTCTTCAGAAAAGAAGTGATGGTGATGATGATGTGAAAATGGTCAGCTATGGCACAGCTGCAGCAAATACAATACCTATTGAGGTTGAAACTAGGCACGTGATCTGTGCATGATTGGCAAAGCAATGAGTACACTAACATTTTGGGGGTTTGTTCTTGGGACCAGAACACAGGCTACAGCTTGTGCATGGAAATAGCATAGCACGCCATTTACCATTTTTTTGCTAAGTTTTGTAGTTTTAGTGCATTGAGGTTCCGCAGATTTCAGACAGGGAAAAACGTTGAACCTTGTTGGCTGGATGCCTGGCTTGGCATTTGAAACTATGGGTTCAAAAATAAACATCCAAAACACCGAAAGCTAGGGTTTGGATGTCGTACTGTATAGAGAAGAGAATTATTATTATTAGCCTCTCTTTGAAAGCGTACACTGTTTTTACATGTCTGTGCCCTCTTCCATGATTTCCCCGCCAAAGTTCTCTCTCTTTTTCTTTGTTCTTTTGCTGGTGCTTGTTTTTACCGGGGGGAATTGTTGCCGCTTAAGACGGTAAGAGACAAACCGTGGATGATAAGGTCATATAGCTGTGCCTGTTTTTGTTTTTGGTAGGGATAGTCGCTTAAGAGAAACAATATGGATTAGAAAACAGAACCAGAAAAGCCCAATGTTAAACTTCTGCTCTAGCCCAAGATCCTAACAGAAACACATTGATAACACAACTCGGTAAAATGGGGAAAAACCGGATATCTAGATGGATCGGATTTCCCCGACTTGTGTCTCACATATGGGTGGGTTAGCTCCATCATGAGATCGGGACACGCACCCAAAACAATCGCCACGCGCCGTTTTATAACTCTTGTGACTCCTCGTATATTTGGCCTCGACCTTTCTCTGCAAGCAAAGCTCAACCTCTCGCAGTCGCCGCTCAAACTCTCAAAGTCACAGGATCACAGCTATGGACGAAGAGTTCGCAATGGACGATACGACTCAGTTACTCGACTCAGCTTCCGATTTTGCTTATCATCCTGGTAACGGTTTATCATGTTTACTCATTTTGGTGCAATTTATTTATTTTTTTGTTGATAATCTAAACAATAGTATCCGTTGTTAATGACTTACATTCAGGTGTTCAAAACGACGCAGCAGCAATGGAATTCCTCGATCGTTTTTCTCTTCCGGTCATAATCAAGTAAGCTCAATTTGATTTTCAATTTTTTTGAATGAATTTGGATGGTTATTTTACGTAGTTTAAATTTGGATGATTAATGTTATCTTTACATAATGAGTGATTTCTAGCTTGATCTCGAGATTTTTTTGATTGAGTTAGCCATGTACTCAGTTTGGCTCGTTTGGATACTAACTTATAAGTTTCATTTTTGGATCTCAATAAAGTAGCTTTCATACAGATTTCGGAATTTAGCTTACTTCAATTTTGAAGAGAGTTTAGCTTTTAGATTGTTTTTGTTGTTTTTGATCGTTTTGAAGGATATTCTGCCACCGGTTGATCAAGAGGTTTTGTGTTTGAATTCTCCTTGCCTCATGTCATAAGTATATATTCTTGTTTGTTGGGGAATTTAGTTTTGATGTCATTTCTTCTTACTATTTGCAGTGTTTTACAAACAAAATCTGACGTGCCTGGTTTAGAAACTGCCCTCGTCACTTGTCTAGAAAGGATATTTAAAACAAAGTATGGTGCCTCTCTCATCCCACATTACATGGTACATAAGTATTTTTTTCTTAAGCAATCCTCCTCGTGCTTTTTTTTAACTTTTTTTTTTTGTTTTGCTGGGAGGGGATATGGGATCTATGTTAAGCAAGTTTGCTTATGCTTTTTCCAAGTGTTTGCTGTCTGTTAGGCTTTTGTACAAGTTGGTCTGAGAGCAGATTCTGAAGAAGTCAGATCTTTGGCTTGCAAGACAGTAAGATCATCTGCAACCTCTACATTTTTGTCTTTTCAGAAGTTTCTGATAGAATTGGTTCTTATGTGCATATTTATGTTTTCTGGTGCTAGTTCAAGTTTATATAATCTTCTGAAACATTTTTATCGTTTCCTAGTACTTTTATGTTTTCTTGCTGCATAGGCTATTTTTTTTGGCTTTTTGGTGCTGCATTTGTTTTACATTCCCTTTAAATTAATCTGCTTGTAAAGTAGGTTAGCATTTCATGGCATAGATTCGTGCATACAAAAAACACATACCTGAGCGGTCATGCATGAACATTCTCTTTCAAATCAAAATACTAGCCATTTCCAACTTGCCTTAAGGAATGTTCATAAAGGAAAACTCCTTTAGATTGACTTAGTTATGAATTGAATTGAATCAGTTGTCATTATAAGTCCAAGCTTTAACTTATGTGTGTAGGTTTATTATCATATTAATTTTGTGACTTCGTGAGAATACAGCAATAGCAGATTATAGGAATAACATGTAACAGAGTTGTGCTTTATTTCAACGACTTTTGCACTTATTGACCATAAACAAACTAAATTGAATCTTTGAATATTGTTCTTTCCGAAACCTAGAGGCCAAAGGGGAAAAGCTACTAGTTCATTTCCTCACTCTTGCAAGAATAATAGTGCAGTGCACACACTCTTTGCTCCTTTTGCTTCACACTCAGACTTACCTACTTCCCATTGATGTTCTCTTTTAATTCAAAGTGCTTGTTGGTGCTGTTGCCAATCCATGTTATGCAACTCATTGCAAACCTATGGAATCGAGGATTTAGTGTAAATTATGGATGCTTGCTGTTCATTGTGCTATGTAACTAGTTTAATAATGAAACACTAATGCATTTCGTAGATTCTTCATATGCAATGGATGCTTCCTTTAAAAATATCATATGCTTTCCTGTAACAACATGCCAAATACAAACAGGTTACTGCCCTTTTGGAGAATTCTGGTCTAGAGGCTTCCGATGCTGTACAGCTACTTATTGAGTATGAGATATATCCACTTTTGCTTGATTGCCTAATCGATGGGTAAGAAATTAGATTACTATACTCTCTCTTGAAACAGGTCTTCAATTCATAGTAGTAATGATTTTTGGTTTTGTTTTTCTTCTTAATTTTGTTAATACCTTCTTCTTTTAAAAATTTTCAATTCTGCCGCGTATGAGGTTAGATAGAATGGAAAGTGATCACTGATGAAGACTGCTGAACTGCAATATCTGGCTATAGAATTATAGACTATGATTACTATTTAATAGAGAACTTGCTATCTCTTGTTGCATAATTTGATTTGGTGGTTGAGTGTTTGACCGAATATAGATTTATACGCATAACCTGGACTGTTTAGCTTAGTTGTTTTATATATCTTTGGTGGTCGATAATTCTATATATTCCATCTCAGTTACATAGATAGGATATTCAGATGGATTTATGATTAGTTTGTTCAAAGTAGGTTTTTATTTGGTTACATATATAGTCTTTGAATTCATTTCTTTTGGGTTCATCTTGTTGGGAATCTTCATTGAGAACTGGAAGCTACTGCTTCTTTGGTGTTAATTGATATTTCCTTGGTTCCTTCTTTTGCTTAGTTAGTATTATCTGAAAGAAAAACATGAACTTACATAAATGAGTGCATCAATTGTGGGATCAATGGTTGGAATAACTTTCTGGAGGAACATATGATGATGTTAAATACCATAGCACTCCAGATGAGTTACAGTATATCATGTCACTTGGGGAAGTGGTTGATAAGAGCACTTGATTTTGGTGGATGAAAATTTGGTAAACCTAGAATACTTTGGCTGCGAGTGCCTTTCTTCTGTTTTCCTTTTTCCCTTTATTTTTTCAATTTCTCCTTTCCATGTTTGATATGTCTTTGTGCTTGTTCGACTACTAACTGATTATTGAGTCATTTCTCTTCTGAAGGCTTACTTTTATGCCCAATATGAAAGGCGTTTCTTTCTTTTCTGTAGCAATGAACAAGTTGCAACTGCATCAATGGATGCAATAAAGTCATTGGCTATGTTTCCTAAAGGCATTGTAAGGACTTGACCATTATTCTTCTGCTCTATTAGGCTTACTTCTATCATTTTAAGATAGAAGAGCATTGATTCAGTTACTAACTATAATGTAAATTTTATGTAGGACATCATCTTTCCTGCTAATAACAGTGAAGTTACACACCTTCGAAACTTAGTGACCCGATGTTCATCATTGGTATGAGAACTGATTCCTTCTGCTTTATTAGTTCCAATATGGTTTGGGCATGGCAAGATGTTTATGTCATTTGTGACAAGTTCTCAAAGTTATAAACTATACACATGATGTAGTTGTTGAATTACTGCCAATTCTGTTGATTTTTTAAAGCCATGGAAACATTTCCAGCTCTTTTTATTTCTGTTCACCGTTAAAATTATCAGCTCCATTCATTTCTTTGTGCATTCAACATGTGCATTCAATATCTTTTATGGATACAAATGACTTTGTTAATGTCTTTATTAAGTATTGAGCTGCACAAGTCATAGCATTCCATCCAGAAGTTTAGTTTTACTCTTGGTCCCTGTCTAACCCCACTAAATTATTTCAGGGACGCGTGCGGGTTTTATCTCTGATAGTGAAACTATTCTCTGTTTCAAGATCTGTGGCATCAGCGATATACGAATCAAATCTGCTTCATTTATTGGAGGAAGGAGTCAGCAATACAAACGATACCCTTGTAACTTTAAGCATTTTGGAGCTGCTGTATGAGGTTGGCTGTTGATCAGAATACATCAATAAAATCTCTTTCTCCTCCGCTTTCATAATATATGTTGTCTCCACTTATTACTGGTAGTTTATTTGCTGACGACCTTGAGTAAATAATTTCTGACTAGAAATTAGTTGACTTACCCTCAATATTTGTATATATTTACTCTTTAATTTGCATATACTATTATCTTTTCAACTGATCAGCTGGTTGAGATTCTGATACCAAAGTTCATTTTTGAATCACCATAAAAGTTGATGCATTTTGATTGTAGCATGTATTACTTTGTTACTCTTTGCTTTCGTTGTCTCTCTTATTCTTCTTCTTTTTCCCGTTGGGTGCATTTGTTCATTATTCTGTAAATCTTCCCAATTGGTGTAAGTTCACTTTGGTTGCATCATCCTTCATGTTTCCAATGTTGCATGCTATTCACTTTTTGCTGGGGTGATTTTTCAGGAAAGTTTTTGTATTTAATCTCTTCACTTTTCTTTCTTAACTATTTCAGCAATGAAATTTTTATTTCACTTGTTGATTTTAAACCACGACAACTGTTTTACTTTCAACTCTTCTCAAAAGGTAAATCTATGAAATCTGTCATGTCTGGTATATTCTATATAATATAAAGCAAAACAGGGGTATGGGCTGTAGATGATAACTCTTTTTACTTCAATGTTATTCTAAAATCTTACAATACAAAACTAGTGCTTTGTTCTTCTTTCCAGGGTTAATTATCCTATACTGGTTTTGATTTGTTTTTGTTACCTGTGCTATGGGTGAAGTTGGCCGAGGTCCAGCATGGTACAGAGTTCTTGTCTAGGACCAAACTTCTTCAGTTACTTTGTTCTATCATTGGGTACTTACTTAAGAGTTACTCTCCTTCCATTTTTTATTTTCTTAATTCTTAACAAGCTTTAAAAGTTATTACTTTCTTTCGTTCTTTTATTTTTTTTGGCGGACAGCAACTCAGCAATGGAAACAATTTTAAGATCAAGGGCAATGATGATAAGTGGAAGGCTTCTATCCAAAGAGGATTCACACACATTCATTGATGAATCTAGTAAGACAAATGCTGCACTCCTTGAGTTCTGTGTTCTTATGTTTGAGTAGATGTAATTTTTATATAATGACTGGTGGTTCTAAGTTTTTCAAAAATATAGAAGTTGTCAGCTGGTATTAGCCATTCTGCAGTCTGTGATTACTGTTTGCTTCCTTGATGTATGATTTGTGGAATGCCACATTCTTAAAACAAATTGCGTATATCTTTGTGCCATGTTTCTTTTAGTGACTCATATGGTATCTCAATAACTACCATTCAATCTGTTTGATTTTTGGCTTTCATTGCTGGCATTGTGAATTCATTTGATGAAATGACTGGTTAATGAAAAATGGTTTGAGTGATAAGTTGTTAAATGGTGAAACTATACTGCTTTAATACCTTGGAGAATTTCTTTTTGCTAATTTATACTTGCGGAATTTTTGAATTCGTAAATGCTCTGGTGCTGCATTTGCTCTTTTTTATGAATGTCACTGTTTCTCTGTCAAGATCGATTGGTTGTTCTTAATTGTACTAATTTTTCTTGTCAATTCAGGTATTAAAACTGTGATTTCAGCAATTGATGGAAGACTTGGGTTTCTGGAAAGTCAAGATACTGATGAATGTGAATCTGCACTTGAAGCATTGGGTCGGATTGGGTCAAGTAAGTATGTCACTACCTGTTATGGACTGTCAATCTCAATTTGTTGATTTTGGAAACTACTTACATTGTTGCTTCATTGTATGTAAATAATTTTGAAATCCTTTGAAATTGCTATTTTAATACTCTTCGAAGTTGCTAGCTTAACCATAGAACTCTATGTGTGTTATCTCCGAGAACCGTTAAATTACTTTTACTGGTTTGTGTTTCTTTTAGCAATTCAAGGAGCTACTTTGCTACTCTTGAGTTTGCCACCTGCTGCAAGACATGTTGTTGATGCTGCCTTCGATAGGCAAGGACGTGGTAAACAGTTGGTAAGTATACATACAAGATTTGTAATGTGGCTTTGTAATCAGTTTATCTAGTTGAACATTGCTTCATTTTTCTGAATTCATCTTTTGCATAAAGAAAATTTGAGATGTTTGCGTCCATTTTTTTTATTATTATTATTGAAAAATAATGCCCCATTTGCAGTCGAAGCATGATAGCATATACACCCCACATTATGACTTAACTGGGAGTAAGAACTATGTTTAATCTTATGTAGATAATACTCTGCAAAGCTCCCATATGCTGCATCTTTTTTTAATTCTGTAAGACTTCTTGTGATGGCAAACAGGCTGCTTTGCATGGTCTTGCAAACATCACAGGAGAATCTCGCCCAGAAGACAAAATAATTTTAAGTGCTAATGCTGAAGAAAGTTTTCGACGTTTGATGTACGAGGTAGCATCCAGGAGTTCAAAACTGACACCATCAGTAAGTTTAATAATTCTCTTTTTATAATTTTTCTTTGCATTAATTTGGTAAATTTGATTTTTCCTCAATTGACAGTAATCTAATAATTCAGATAGAGGGAGTTAGTTTGGTGTCGAAGCATTGGCATAAGTTTTCATATTTGCTGTTTTTAACAGGCATATTTGTGAACCATTAAAGGCATAATCTCAGTTCTTTTATTTGAGTGCATCTCTTCATCAGTTTATTGTTATTTTCACACTCCCTGTAAAAGTCTTTTTTTGGGTAAAATTGGCAGGGTCTCTTTTTATTAGTTCTTCAACAGGCTGCAGAAATCCGATTGGCGGTGAGAATTCTGCATCCATTATCTATAAGTTGAAATTTTACCTAGTAATGTATACTTTCCTAGTCTACATAATTAGTTGAAGTGGAACCATGCAAGCTCTATATTTTTCAAGCTTATTTATCTTTAGTTATTGTGGTTACTCTTTCTTTTCTTGTTGCCTCTGCCCTTTTCTTTTCCTTTTTTTTTATGTTTCTCTTGTACACCTGTACTAGAGTTCCCCCAACTTTCTCATTTTGGTGTTTCTTTCTTCTTTAATTGAGTCAATTTCATTTTTTGGGAAAATATGTGAGTCGACTAAAAAAATACGAGCCCTCAATGTAGGACACATGTAGTTATTTTGTTATGATTCTGCTTTAATTTTCTTTCTGTAGATTTATTATGGATTAATTTGGATGTTATGTAATTCACCATTATACAAATGTCTTTGATAAGCATGCCTATGATAAGAAATGTAATTCACCATTCACCAGTCTAGTCTAGCCTTCTTTTTTTCACAATTGTGATGGCAATTGGGTTTTGCTTATAAGATTACATGACTATGGTTTGATTGGTTTTTTACTATAAGTTATGCATGCAAGCCTACAAACTTTTTACTTTCTGTCTAGTTAGAATAGACATTATGGTAGGTCTTTCCCTTGTAATTTGAATCCGTCCATGTTGACTTGGACTATTGTTGTATTTTTTTTTTTTTTACTCTGTTAAGGAATTGTAGTTTTTCTCTCACTGTAAAAGAATATAAGCACGTAAATTACATTTTTGCTACTGCAAAAGGCACCAAGTATTGTGGACATATGCTTGGTATATAATTGGGAGGACTTTGGCCTGAGTCGATGAAATTGATTTGTATCTATGGGTCTAGTTTATATTTTGGTGCTCTAGTTGCTTAAGACCTTTAATCAGAGAAATTTGGTGTGGAATCATCATGTGAAAACTTTCAGGCATACAGAATGATAACCGGGTTGGTGGCTCGGCCATGGTGCCTGATGGAGCTTTGCTCAAAAGAAGAGATAATAAATGTTGTGACTGATGCAAGTACTGAAACAACAAAAATAGGTTTATTCTCAATTTCCTATTTTCTCAAGTATTGTCTTTGCAGGTTGCTGCAATCATTGTTTCTCAACAATTTCGAATTTTTGTAAATCATTGTTTCTTTTTGTCTGAAGTTCAATTTCTTGTGTTCTTATTCTCCTAAATGTATACAGAGTTGGTTATTTGTCCAATGATATCATTCCCAAGTTAATTTGAAGTTTGAATGTTACTGTGAATAATAGAGAAGCACAGGAGGACTCAATACTGTTGAAATGCATTATATATATCATATAGCTGCGTATTGGTTGTTCCATGAAGGTTATTACATGTGTTGAAATTGTGTCGGCTATCTTTAACTCTCTATTTCAATTTGCAGCTAAATAAATTGAATGGCTTGATCTGAAAAGGCTATAAAAGTTGTATATCTGGATTCCACATAGCTTGTCTCCGCCACTGAAATATCTTTTGGGGAAACAATTGTGCTGTTATAGGAAATTATACCATGAGATTATTGGTTGATTATGATATGGTAACTATATGTAAATAGAAGAGCATTTCAAATAGAAAGTATTTTTTTTTTTTACTTGCTAGTTATTGTAAAAATGGGAAAAGAGTAGACAAAAGTTGAGATACTGAAGTGAATGTTTGTGAAGTTGGTCTTCTGGAAGTTTGCATGCTGTATTTTTCCTCTGGTTTCATCATAAGATCTTGTTTATGTTGGATGGTGTATATCAACGTGTGTGCATACTCATACATGAGTGTCATATAGCTTTACTGCTGAATGTTTTTACGAAAATTGAATGTCTTGCTTCTTTTAATAAATTTCAATTCTTCCAGCAATTTGACTGAAAATTTCAGGTATGGAAGCCAGATACAATTGTTGCAAGGCAATCCGTAAGGCTTTCATCTCAAGTAAACTTGTCAGTGACCATGCTTTTGCCGGGATAGCTGAAAAGGTTAGCTCTATCTTGTAATACGTATCAGATTTTTGTTTCCTTTCTTTCATTGTGGTCGGTGTCTACTTGCATGGGAGGGATAATCGCGTCATAGCCAGTGACATAGCAAACACCAAAATCATGCACAAAATATGGTCTGCACGACAAACCACATCTTACTGAAAGGCTTCTATTTGCAACTCTACCCATGATTAATATCTGCTTTTTTTTTGGCAAAGCGTCTCCATTAAATTTGTTCTTCTCAATCTTATGACAAAATCTCTCTTTTTTTGTTATTTTTTTTGGTTGGGTGTGCGGGCAGCTGGAGGAAGCTGTTAGAAGGGGTCCATATCTAGCAAGAAAGAATATTGAAGCACAACCTGTGGTGATGACGGAGCAGAGATTCTAAACAAATTTCTGCTAAGATACGCGAGCAGATTACTAGTGTAATACTTGTAGGTTTGACTGAAAGTTACAGGGCCTTGTAAATTGTACCGAGTATATGCATTTGGGATTTCACCGCAAAGTAGACGGTAGACTAGGACTTCTAAACAATCTGCCACGAAGTGTGCAAAGACAATCATGGAATAACCTCTCTTGCTTGCATATGAATTGAGAAATCTGAAACTATTCTTGTTTCTCTCTAATTCTCAGTCCTACCATTTTGAAATGGTAATACGAGAAAGATAGAAAAGAAAGAAGAAAGTTTACGAGTACTCAAAAAACTAAACTAAGACAAATGGAGGCTCTTGTGGCTCTTTCACGAGGAACTTTCATACTAGACACTTTTAACCCGCGAACATATATAAAGTTAATTAATTACCCACTAATTTCGAAAATTAATCAAGTATGACTGTGATAAATATTAAACGTGGAAATCTGGGGTGCAGCATTGCATTTTATGGAGGACGGAATAACGATTTAAACCAATGGTGACAAAAGCAAAAGAGCCGCAGTAGCTGCAGACAGCTTAGGGAAGATGAAACGACATGTTGTTAGCACGTGCCAAGACGGCAAGAAGTTTTCACACGGATGAGACAAGACTCTGCCGAGGGACTAAAGAGGAACTCCATCCGACTTCATTACCTCCCATCCTCGAGTGGATAAACAAGCAAAGCAAAGCAAAAACACTGAAAAATAGAGGTGAGGTGTCTTCTGTGTGTGTGTGCGTGTGTGTGTGTGTGAGAGAGAGAGAGATGGCGCTTCACTGCTTTATCTTCGTCTTGCTTGACCATTCAATCAAAATTATAAACCCTCTCACGGAACAATAACTCTTGTTCTTCTCTCCCAAACTTGGTCACTTTCAAGTCTCTCAGTTTCTCTAATACCCTCTCGCAAAATGTCTTCTCCAGAGGTAATGTAATATATCTTAGCACACCCTTGTGGCCATTTCTCGGCATTTTTCTTTTCTGTTTGTTTTAGTGGAGAATTCTGAAGAAAATTTTGAATATTGATGTTTCACTATGCGGGTTCTTTTGGATTGGAGAAACCCACTTCGGTTAAGCCGAATAGTTGTGTTGTTAGGTCAGTGAGAAAATTCTGAAGAAAATGGTAATTTGATGTTCCTTTTGTAAGTTTTTAATAGTTCAAAAAAAAAAAAAAAGGAACCATTTCAGCTGCAGTTGTGATAGTAACAATGGTAGTTGAGTCTTTCAGATTTTGGTTCCTCTTTCTGTTTACTTATCTTTATGGTTGAAATTGTTGGGATGCTTTTGAGTGAATTATGGGCGTTTTGGGAATTTAGGCTCTCTGACAATGAGCCCTATCCAGAGGCTCAATGCGTCATTCAGTTGTTTGCGAGGCTGCTCCGAAGAAGAAAGCTGATCCAGCTGCAAAGAGAGCCCGCCAGGCCGAGAAAAGGCGCATTTACCTCAAAGCTAGGAAATCTGAAGCCGAGACCCGCATGAAGAAGGTATAACAATTGTTGCAAACTTATTTTTGAAATTGATGTCTTTTGCTTAGATCACTCCTTTTTAATATTAACTTGGTTTCTTTTCCAAGTTGGTTTGCATCGAGATGTCTTGAGTATTGATTATGTTTGATTCTTATTGTCTTTATCTTTGTACATATGGAACCAGTTTTCTTTGATTTTGTCGCCTCAGAATAAATTCTGATTTGTCCTGGGCGACAGTCTTTTTCTCTCATATTACATATTGTGTACTTCTTCTTTTTTCCTTCTTTTTCCAAGTTCTGTTTCAAAATGATGAAGTCGTACTTATGAAAGCTTTAGATTCTTAGCCGTGATTAAATTCATATAGAATTTGATGTATTCAGTAATAATTGAACACCTCTCTCCCTACAACTGAAAGTAGTACCTCTAGTTAAGAATCAATTAGAGATACTGGCTAAGAAGAGAATTTTTCTTCGAAGTCCTTCCAACTATTCCTCAAGCTTCTACGATCCGAAATACTTTTCTTCACGTTAATGATTGGCATGTCATACAGTACTAGCGAGGATGTGAGTTTTTACTCTTAATTGTTGCCTTTTCTGGTTTACTTAATAAAAATGAAAAGAACTCTTATGTTTTTGGTTACTGCATTTCTTCTTCATAACTTAAAACAAAAGTAAATATCTGTGTCTAGTTGATTCCTTTCCTGAACACACAGTTCCATGTTGTCTAGTGTACTTCTTGAGTAGATAATGTGTTTCCTGTGCTGCATCCTTATTCAAAGGGAACACCTATGTCCAAGTGTTGATGCTACATGCAGGTTTTCTGGCTGCCTGGATTTTGTAAATGCTTTAGTGTGAGGGAAATCTTGAATTGGCTTTTGAGGGTCTTGTAGTGGCATATGTAGGTATTAGGGTTTACTCTTTTTTTTTTTTTTTTTTTTTTTTTTTTTTTTTTGAACTTATTGGTAAGATGCTTGGGTTCTAACTTTGATAAAACTTCTGTACTTTGGTTTGTCATTGTAGATGCTTAAGAGGGAGCTCTTGCCCCAAAACATGTTCCTCATGTCAGAATCTAGGGAAGCATCAATTCTAGATTTAGTTTAATCATAAACTGATATATTATTCCAGGGAATGGATATGGGATATGGGATATAACGGTAAAAGTTTGCACTATAGAAGGTGTATTTCAAAGTTTCATATGTTAAGGGATATCATGCATTAGAACTGAGAATTGGTATAATGGTATTTGTGGGGCATATCAAGTGTTAGGAATTGGATGTAATGCTGTGGATGAATATGAATGTATAGGTTTTATATGCCACTGTGCTCTCTCTTTCCCCATTCGGATTGTCTGTGAGCATATAAATACACTGCTGTGCAATTGTGTGCACAAAAGTGAACGTTTGTCATTTTTACAGTAGTGTAGTAGTTAGCATGTGGGGCATTCTATCTGGACGAGTGATAGTGAAAGTCAAAAGATGGATTTTCCAATAAAAATTTCATTGATGTCTCCGGGTTACAATTTTGCTGATGAAAATCTATGCAAAACTTGTTAAAAAAAAAAACGGTGGATTCATTCTTATGAATTGTGCGATTGTTTCATTGAGTTTTTGCTTCCATTTTTCAGGTTCTGGAAGCGCTGGATGGGCTCAAGAAGAAACCTGATGCACAACCTGAGGAAGTCCTTCCAATCGAGAAGCTGATTGCAGAGGCATATTCCACAATTGACAAAGCAGTGAAAGTGGGAACACTTCACAGGAACACTGGAGCATGCAGAAAGTCTCGGCTTGCTAGGAGAAAGAAGGCTGTAGAGATCCACCACGGCTGGTACACCACTACTCCTGCCACTGCCTAGCCCAAAGGGAGGAGCAAGGAAATTGTTGTTCTGTTTTCTTTTGTAGAGGTTGTGAAACCAACATTTTTGTTATTATATAACGTATTTCCTTCATTTTTCACCATTTATGTTAGAGCATGTACATTTCAATTAGTTTTTTAGTTTTCAACAAAATGTGGATGGATAGTTATAGGCACATTGTAAAAACGACAATCTTTCCATTAATCCAGTTGCGGGTAGCAGAGGCTAAAATCCTCAATGCGAAAGAAAGCTGAAAGGGTAAAGCCAAGTGAAAGACCATGCGATGGTACAAAAACTTGGCTGTGGGCGAGTCAAATGCAGCGTGAGCCACGCATACACAGGAACTACATTGTTGCCTAACTAATAGTGGGAAAAATGTCATATTCCTCCTTCACAATCCAAGGAGGTATTCATGTAATGGTCTTCTTGGGTTCTCTAATCCGAACCCCAGAAAGGGTTCAATTCAATTTTCCTAAAAGTTGGAATATGGGCTATGATTTAATTAATCCATGAGGCATAATTTCGCATGGAGGAGTATCTTATCTACACGTGTCAGAATCTGAACGGACATCAAAATATGAACCATCCGATTCACGTGACTCAATATCCAAGCGGATTCGGGTGGAATTGATCCGGTTAACGCGGCGAGAGACCGGATAATGCCGACAAATCTTCAACCTAACTTAGTAAAGAAAATACTAAAATAAGCGAAACAGCCGTTATTTCCGTTTATGAGAGCAAGCTAACGGCAGACAGTCACCGTCATAACCGCCGTTATCATCAGCCGCCCTTGTACGTATCTGCTGCCACGTTTCAAAAAAAAGACCGCGTACTACGTGTCGAAAATGTAACACGCAACCTTTATCATTACTAGCGGGGCCCACTGTGCTCGGCTGCGGCAGGGCATCTGGATTCGATAATGCTACAAGCTGCGTAGTCAAAGTCCTCGTTGACTGCGCCGAGCGAAAGGCTAAAAGCCCAGTGCCGTGGCACGTGAGGTGCGTGCTCGTAGCTTTCTCGGTGGGCCGTCTTGTGCCTACCTCTATCCTTAAATACTACTATTTGTTCACACTCATGAGATTAAATTAAATATATTACTCGGTTAATTGCCACGCTCCGACCAATCACTTGCATGGAACGATTACAAGAGTCCCTTCAGGTTCCAACGTGGCACAGTTTCATTGGAGAACATAATTCAATTGAACATAGTACGTGCATGTGAAGCCAGCCACACCGCATCC
Source organism: Swietenia macrophylla (assembly GCA_032401905.1). Lineage (NCBI taxonomy): Eukaryota > Viridiplantae > Streptophyta > Magnoliopsida > Sapindales > Meliaceae > Swietenia > Swietenia macrophylla. Next base: position 10,050,145 of record CP135565.1, on the reverse strand, counting down.
CTTGCTTTGACTGTACCCAACAAGTACCATAGAACGGCGTCGCTTTAACACACTCTCTCGCTCTCTCCCTATAAAACCCGCCACTGCCTCTTTTGTTTCCTACAGGAGTTGCAGCTCTTTCGTTCAAAATGGCGCCAAGACAGAAGCTCTGCACCAGCAACCGATCCTCTGATCCGAACCCAAAGGATAAGGAGATCCGATACAGAGGCGTCAGGAAGCGTCCGTGGGGTCGTTACGCCGCTGAGATCCGAGACCCCGGGAAGAAAACTCGTGTCTGGCTCGGGACTTTCGACACCGCCGAAGAGGCAGCGCGTGCGTACGACTCCGCCGCGCTTGAGTTCCGCGGCGTCAAAGCTAAGACCAACTTCCCAACACCAAACGAGAGGGCTAATAACAATTTCACTCGCAGTCCTAGCCAGAGCAGCACCGTGGAGTCATCCTCTCCTCCGCCGCCACCGCTAAACCTCACTCTCAATAACAATCAAGGTGGAGGCGCGTGTTTTCCTGTCGCGGTGGGGCGTCCGGTCTTGTTCTTCGACGTGTTCTCGACGGCAGTGCCACGAGATGCACGCCGGTACGATCGTCCTGCGGCCGATTTTTGTCCTAGTGGGACCCAAAGTGATTCTGATTCGTCCTCTGTTGTCGTCGATTATGATCGTACTTCGTCCGAGAGAAGATTGATTGATCTTAACCTTCCTCCTCCACCCGAATAGGCGTGATTTTTATCGCAGTTTCAGTACCTTTTTAAGCCGGTATCTGTTTTTCTCGCTGACATATAAGGATACGAAGACGATGATGATGTGTCTGTGTACATAGTAACCCAGATGGATCCATCGGTAGATCGATCATCGTATTTTTGCAACTGGGAAATCTATGGGATATATCTCCATGTTGTTTTTTAACTGCTACTGTTAGTATTATATGTTTAATCTTCAATTATATGAGAGAATATGTTATCATAATATTGTTTAATTCTACGCTTATGTTAGTGTTTCTGTGAAATCAATGATTCTGTCGCCCAATCAGAAAGATTTTCTATCTCAGTAACGCTAAAAAAAAAAAAAAAAGAACACCTCCGTTTGGCTGCCGGGAAAACCAAAGAAAATAATTGTCCGGACAAAACATATATATCATCATGCAACAAGTCGAACAACGCCAAAAGATTCCAGAAAATTTAAATTTATTTTATATAAGATTTAAATAATTATGTACGGTGTATTCTTTGAAAAAAAATAAAAAAAAAAGAGATTAATGGCTTAGATTTTTTCAATTTTTCATATAATAATTATCTTATTTATTATCTTTTTACGTGTAGTATCTACTCATTAAAGTGGGATCCACGTATCCAACAAACATGTAGCCGGCATTGTTGGGTCATAAGCAACGAGAGTTTCCAGCTGTGGTTTCTTTGCAACCCACCTATGAACACGGCGTACGCTACTTCAATGTTCCCGCTTACCTCACCTTTGGCCCCACTACCGTACGGACAACGCGCCACGTAACTTAATAATTTTTTCCTCCTTAAAAGGCGGTAAGTAAACAGTGTGGGGCCCAAGAAATGTCATCGTGATTCGCGTTCTTGTCTATTTGTTCGTCTTCCCGCTCCCACTTGCAGATTTCCAGAGGTTTCTGATCGGACGGTTCGCAGGGAAAGAGTATCGTGTGGGGTCCTCGTGGATGAGTTTTGTGGGCTGCTTCTGTTATGATTTTCACTTTTTAGTTAATTATTTTAGTTACAGGCGGCACCGACAGCGAAACCGCGATTCAGAGTGTTGCGCGCTGGGGTCCAAATGTGGGGTCACGACGTTCTAATAACGTGTTGACGAGGTACATGTTGGGATTCGCGTAGTCTTCACGTGGACCTCCACCGTCCGTTTAAAATCCAATGATTTCTTTGGAATTGTTTTTGCTTTTGGTTTAATGCAACTTGATCCATACAAATTTTAACGAATTGATGCCCCGTTTTCGGCATTAAAATAAAAATAATTTAATTATCATATAATCTAATGCATATTTAAGTTTATTTAATTTTTCGAAATTGTAATTTTTTATTACTTAAAAATTGCCTTTTTTTTAATTTAATCTTAAGTAATTAGGGGGCTTAATTTTAAAAAAATCTGCGGCTACCATTTTTTAAGATTTGCAAAATTGTTTAAAATTTTTTAATGGTTCCATGTGTGAAACAGCCTTGCGGGAGGTGGTGGTGCGGCGGCCGCATTTGGTGGGTCCCAGTACTTCGAGTCGTCTGGAATCCACCAACACGATTTTTATTTCTTTTAGTTCACCTCCATGGATGAGTTCCATGCACTTGGACTATGATTCTGACATTTCCCAATCAAATTCCACCACGTTTCACATTCTCGTCGACCCTTGTACGGATAGCTCAGATGCTACGACGGGTGCGAAGGTGACGTGTTCGAGGATGACAGACATTCAAGCCGGCGCCTAGGCGGCTGGAGAAGGGAGCGCACAGAGTTCCACGTGTGGGTCTAAAGCATAGGCTAGCTTTAAATTTTAATAGAAGCCAGCCAGCCAGCAAGCAAGCAACCGCAAAAAGATTAATAAAAAGATTATAAAAAAAACACACACACACACACACACACACTAGTGGCTAGATTATGGAGGCGGCGGCGGGTGTGGGACCGTAATTAAAGGCGCAGTCTGTTGGGCTGTCAGGTGACCGGCCTTTAATTTAAAAGTGCTGCCTGCCATAAAGGTTTAGAGCTTGTGCTTTGACCATCGCAGACTTTTCACCCTCTGGTTTCGGAACATGGGTTTGTCCCTAGAGTGGACTTGCTCCAAGTGTGACTAAGTTCGCATCATGCCGGTCATTAATGCCGTCTGTTTATTATGAACATAAGGCTTTAATTTTGGGACCATTTATTACGATTTCAAGTGCTGCCCTCCAACCACAAGCTTAAGTCGGTACTGAATGCGTAACCTTATTCCTTTACAACGGTTAGGTAGTGTTGTTGAATGTTAATACGGCAGTGTTTTGATCCAATTGTCAATTTTTGTTTGGTAAAGTTGCTAATAGGCCTATACTTTTTTATTATAGATGGAGTGGTGTACTTAGGAAAGTATTGAGGTGTATTCAATAATACAATTTACTTGGTCCAAACTGGAGTACTTGGTGGGTTAAATCATGCGAAGCGGGAACCAAACCCAGAATAGCCAACAGCGACTGAATGATGCCAAAACTTGATCTAACTTATCCTTAAAACATTGCGACTGAATGATGCCTAACTGCTTAACTAAAGGGCAGGTGTCAGAGTCTCAGTGTGTTCTTTCTCTGTCTCTCTCTGAACGTACATTTTGCAAACACCGGTGAGAAGAAGAAGAACAGGAAAAAGAATGGGAAGAATATTTGTAGTGGAGCTAGATGGACGGTCTTACAGATGCAAGTTTTGCAGAACCCACTTGGCCCTTCCCGAAGATCTTGTTTCCCGGGTACTTCATATATATTTTTCTAAAAGTTGTTCACTGTACTTGTTGTTACGAAGTATGGAAATTTATGAACTTGTTGTTACCATAGTTGCACAGATTTAGATGGGACGTGAAAAGTAGCAATCTTGTGTCAAGGGATTTACTGGTGATCATGAACGTGAGAATATTGTCAGATCATAACTATCTGTGTTGTTTAGAAGATGAGAAATACATAAGTCATCAAGATGTAGAAACCTTCACTTGAAAGAGAGCACATAAGAGATGTAACGAAATGGTGTTTTTTTCGGTGAAGTAGGTTCAAGTTTTTGGTCTGAAACTCCAGTTAGAGATGCATAGAAACTAGCTCAACGTTTGAGAAACAACTCTAGTCTCTCGCAAATTTCACCGACTCTAGTATATGGTCTTCTATGGGCAGGACGCTTGAATCCAATGGCCACATCTTTCGAAATTACCATTAGTAAATTAGGATTCGCAATAGTAATTTGAAGGGTGATGATCTTACATACCTCCAATCCCAACAAGTGGTTGAAGTAGTGGTAATTTAGTTTACTGCCAACCCAAACTAGATTGAGATTTTGCAGCCATACCAATTAGCATCTATCGCGGCCAGGCCATTTTTTATTCAGTTTCTCTGAACGTGATAATTGCACCATGCCTAGTGGTGCAAGCAAGGCTAAGGGGAACATTCAAGCTTAGCTTGGCAATGAATAGGGAATGATGAGTGGCATTGACATCCCATGAATTGTTAAGATATACAACCCTGTATCAGTATTTTGTAAAGTATTGCCATGTTGCACTTTCTTACAACTTATTACAATAATGGGCTAAAAGGGGTTTTCTTCATCCATATTGAACTAATATCTCCCAAATGGTCTGCTCGGAGTTGATGAAATGTTGATTCTCTGCCACCTGCTCATGCATGATTTTTAATTTATTTATTTGAAACTCATATAGTTGCATAATTTTTTTTTTTTCTCTAATGAGTAAACTAACTTTAAGTGAAACTCAGTGAATAGTACTTGTAATCTTCAGTCTCTTACACTAATCCCTTAAGCTATTAAACGGTTCCCCTAAAATGAAAAAACTTCTGTAGTTTCTAAATTTGCTCTGTGTCTAACCAATAAATCTGCTAAAGCATTATTATGAATATACATCTGAATAATTCCATTCCTGAAGTGTTCATAATCTACCTGCTTAAGTAATGGTTCTGGCTTTCCTTGTAAAAATCTGGCGACTATCACGGAATCTGTGGCAATTGTGACTTTCCTTGGACCGAGTGGAGAGTTTCACCAACTGAAGCCAAGGCTCCTTCATGGTTCTTCTTGCACCACTCACCCCTTACCGTTAACTAGCACCTGCATTCGTCTCCCTCAAATTAGAATGTTGGGGAGTCTGTTCACAAGAAATTCCTCATGAGTAAACTGTACAACCAAATTCCAATTACCAAGGTCCTCCTAGTTGTTTCCACTGTATCTTCAAAACAGCACTCTTGACACAAAGCTCAGTCTGACAAGCTCCTAATACAAGCTACCTTCATTTTCATTTCTCACATCCTCCCAAGGACCAACCCTGCTTTCTTTGTCAAATAAGAATCCCACAACAAAGCTTTGCATGCCATTCCACTTTGTTATTTTCCTGTTTTGGTATAATAAACATACTACTCCGGTGAACTTGCTTTCTTGGCAGCAGAGACTGGGTTGATTGCAATCTATCAGCATATGATAGAAATTTGCCAATATTTAATTTTTGCTCTTATCTTATCCATTAGAGGTTTTTTGTTCTTGTCAGAATTTTGAGTGTGCAAGGGCACAGCTAATTAGTTTACTGGATCATGTTCCCAGATAAAAAGTAAGTTCCTGGAAGAAGTTTGAGCTTAATCTTTTCCCTGAAAGCTGCCAAAGAACACTATTCAGCGACTTGCAAAGGATCCAGAAAAACATTCCTTTAAACTAACAAAATTCAGTTTCCCATCTCCGAATTGATGTTAATCGCCTGTGTAACTTTAATAGGTGATTCTCGACCTATCGCATCATGGATGAAAACCAAATTGTGCACCCTAATCTACTTTCTGCAATGCCCTAGACAGATGCTTCATCGCTAAAACAAACCAATAGAATCAACAAAATTCACACTGCCTCAGCCCTCTCTTTGTAGGCGTGGCCATACACTGCCTTATCCAGTTTATAATCCTTCACAGGGTGTCCCAAGTGCTGCAATTTATGTTTCATTTCGCACTTTTTTCTGACTTGCTTTTAAATTGCCTATTCTTCTTTCTTGATTTATATATAGACAGACAGTGTAATAGAACTACTATGCTGTATTAATAGTTCTTTTTGGTTGGATTGGTCAGGCTTTTTCATTGTCGAAGGGGGAAAGCATATCTCTTCAATAGCGTGTAAGTTCTTTGACGTCCCATGAGTTTCACTGTTCACTTGGTTTCATTATGGTTCCTTTGGAAAGTGTAAACAATCCTGGTAGTTTTCAACTGAATGTAAATTCTAAATTTTTGCAACCCTGGAATCATTGTGCTTTATTTGAAAAGGTTTAGGTGTTCAGTAGCCCCTAAAGCATTAGAAGCTCTTTTCTAAACCACTAAAAATTGCTGAGTTGTTATTTTAAAGAACAACTATCCAAAATGATGTGAGAATTTAAAGTTATCATTGGAAGATTGTTACAGATACATTTTTATGTTTTCTCCTACCATGTTTGAGATATTTATCGTTTTAGATCAAATTGCTTGGCATTGGTGCATCTATAATCTATTGGTATATAATTTGTTGAACTTCAATGAAATATTCAATTTTTTTGCAATAGTTTGCTTTAGTCTGATATATAAGGATTCTTGTTGAGAATTTATGCTTGCTATATGTAGTTTAGAAATATGAAAAGACTAATAATACAGATGGGTGCCCTTGTTTGTCTTCCATTTATCTTGCGAGAAAGAATTCATGTTGGCCTGTTGTTGTCAGCTATCTTTTCTTTAAGAATCATATTCAGAGGAATAAATCATTACAGAGATGGATACTCAGAGTTTATTGTAACGAGATGGAGTTTGCATTTCAGGGTGAACATCACAATTGGAGCTTTAGAGGAAAGGCTGATGCTTTCAGGAGTGCACACTGTAGCCGATATATTTTGCTGCTGTTGCGGCCAAATTGTCGGATGGAAATATGTAATCTCTCTCTTCCTATTTGCACATACACAGTCCTATGTTTTGGGAAGGTTCGTGCTAACTTCTCATCTGTAACATTGATCATTCCCACGCAGGAGTCAGCACATGAGGATAGCCAAAAGTATAAAGAAGGGAAATTTGTTCTTGAAAGGTACATCTCTCTTTTCTACATTCAGATACCCTTTTTCTTTGGGCTTGCCATCCAACATGCAGTTCCATTAACATTATACACACATGTATTTCTACGTAACAGAGGGAGGATGGTCGACGAAATAGACTTTTCCACAGAAGTCTACATAGACACCCGTCCTAGCGTGAGCGATACTGAAGAGCAAGCTTGGAAAATGCACGGCTTGCAGCTTCGTTTCTGCAAGTTGTTGCACCAAATCCAAATGTTTCCACAATAGGAGCAATGCACTTCCATGGTACATATGCTTAGTCTGTTATCAGTTTAATCTTCCATAGATTCATTTTCTTTGATATAGCTTTTATTTTCACGATCGGGATTTATTTTTTATTTTTTAATTTTTATTTTTATTTGCAAATCTTAAGAAAACCATGATGTAATTCCAGAAAGTTGATTCAAGTTGGATGATTATATTGATGACATCTTTCTGGGTTGTTAGAGAAACAATTGAGTGGTGGTGTACATAACAACAACTGTGAATTAATATTATAATTAAAATTATTAATAATTAATATTAATTAATATTCATTCATCAAATTACAATGTAAAATTGAAACTCAAATTAAAAAATATATTTAAATTAATATATTTAAAAACAAAATTACTAGAAAGATTTAATTATTAATATATAATAAAATAATAAAAAAAATCAAGAGAAGTAGTTTTCTTATTTTATCTAAGTAGTGTGTTAGGGTAATTGAATTAATAAAAAAATTATTTATTGATTATAAATAAAAAAATTAAAAATAATTTTTATTTTTAATTAATAATAAAATAATAAAAATTTATTTAAATTTTTTTATTTATAAATAATTTTATTATATTATTTATAATAATATAATAAAATTATGTGATCCAAAACTTTTTATAAAATAATTAGAATATCGCCGTCTAACGTAGACCCAACCTCGGTCCCGAGGCCCAACTATTCGACATATGAAGTCGAGATGAAACGCAGTCGTTTAAGTATGCACAATAAGAAAACGCTCGCAATCCGGATCGGTATTCATTGGTTTCACACCATTTTTTGTGGCTGTTTGAGCGCGAGAGAATGAAGCAGTGGCCTTTTACCGGCCTTCTTCACTCTTCAATTTCTTTTCTGTTTTTAACCCATTAACGCCTTGATTTCTTTTTGTTTCTTTCAACTTTTTTATATATACATTTTTTATCTGGTTGAATTTTGGTTGTTGCAGGTGAAAGAACGAAACCTAATGGGAAAGAAATCTTCTTCTGTTAAGAAGAAACGATCCAAGAAATCCTCTCAGGTACTTTCTCTCTTGTTACTTTCTACGGTTATTCTCAGGGTTTATGTTTTAGTTGTTAAGGAAGACTTGCCTGATAAAATATGGGGAAATAAGGATTTTGAGAAGTATCAAAATATGAAAAATATTTTCAACGAGGCACACTTTTTTGTGGGTTTTGTTGATTGAATCGTAATTTGAAGGAAAAATTAATTAATCTATTGTTCTGCTTGGTTCCTAGATGCAAAACCGTGATTGTTATGCTATTTGGTTGAACAAAGTATAAGTTTTTCTTAGAATATGAACATGGGTTTCTGTATCCGTATTTATGATCTAAGTTGCTGTACGTGTATACATGTGTGTTGGATATATAGGCTCGAATTAAGAAAAGAAGTAAAAGTAGAACCAGGAGAAGTTATAAGTTAAAGAAGCTTCTCCGTCATGATGATTCTGCTTCTTATTCAAGCGATAGTGATGATTCAAGGAGTTCAGTATCTATTTCATCCTCTAGTTTTGATGACGACTGTACAAGGAAGAGGTCTCGGTCTAGAACACGAAAAGATGTTAAGGTCAGTAAAAAGAGTGCTCGACGACGGTCATCTAGTAGTGCAAGCACTGAGGACTCTTCTCATGTTAAAAAGCAAAAACGGACAAAGAAAAATGATGATTTTTGGGTGAGCAAGAAAAGCTGTGAAAAGAAGAATAAGAAGTCTAAGAGAGATGTGAGCATTAGTTCCGCAAGTAGTGGGTCACGGAGTTGCTCAACATGTCAGGGTGGGAGTAGTAACAGTGATGAGAGGGAAGTCAAGAAAAATAGAGGAAGGTCTGTAAGGAAAAATATAGATAGGAGGAGATCGGAGAAAGTGAAAACTGAAAGTAAAAGGAGGGGATCCCGGACAAGGTCGAGGAGTTGTTCTTCATGCAGTCGATATAGTGATTATAGAAGCGAGGAAAAATTAACAGGTGAGGCCAATTCACGGCGGCTTAGATCAGTTATCGCCATTGTAAGAGATGGAAAGGAGGGGAACACGATGGATAATGAGCATCATAAAGAAGAGATGGTATATGATCGCGATGATTACCCTTCTAGCAGAAGCAATGATAGTAATGATGGGGGCAATATGAGGGAGTTCATTTATACTTCACATGCTGCATCTGAAGAGAAAAAGCATGCAAAAGATGAAAGAGGAGAAGCTGTTGTTTCTAACATCAGAACCTGTAAAGTTGAAGGAAGTGATAAGGACAGTGAAGGTCATGAGACGAATGATGATGTAAAAGCAAAAAAGACTGGGGATTCTGGTGCCGTTGATAGTACGAGTCGTTATGATTTGGAATCGAAATTAAGACAAAAGGCCTTGGAAAATCTAAGGATGTTCCGAAGGGGGCACCAAACAGATCCAAAGATTCCTTTCACTCGGAAAGATGTAATTGGTAGTGAAGTGAATACACCGTCCTCCACAAAGTCTGAATTGTCAGAAAATAGATACCTCAAGGGAGCTAGTGATAGAGTGATAAGTGCAAGGCAAGTGGCAGAGAGGAGCAACAATTCTGCAGATATTTCACAGAATGATGAGAAGGTTTCCAGTAGGAATGATAATAACAAAGAATCCGGGTCTGCTAAGGATGATGTTGAGCATCCACCAGGCAGGCTGGCTCTTGCTGCTAACCCTAATGAGAGGGTCGGTGTAATTGTTAGTTCTGAGTCTAATAAACCGCAGTTGGTTGCATTAGCATCAGGACAAGAATCATCAAGTAGTTGCACCATCAAGAAGGTGGAACCTGCTTTGCAACAACCTCCTCAAGCAAAGTTCATGGCTGGCAACAGGGTAGATGCTACCCAAACTGCAAACTCGCTGAGTGGCAATAGTAATCATGGACATGCTAACAATGTTTCTGCTTCTGATGATCCTTCTTCTCTCATAAAATCTCCATCTGGAGCGACTAACTCAAATAAACAGCAACATGAAGCCAATGACAGTTCACAGTTTCAGCAGAAGACTATGTCTGTGATGCGTGGTGGTGAAATGGTAGAGGTGAGTATTTGAATTGTCAGACCATTTACCTCAATCTCAAGGCTGCCAGCCGTGAATGTTGCACTAACATGTATTTGTTATATCTGGCCAGGTAAGCTACAAGGTCTACATCCCCAAGAAAGCCACGGCATTGGCTCGGAGGTCGCTCAACCGGTGATGTTTAATCTATGTTGTTTTGGACCATGTATTTCAGAGGCTCTTCAATCATGGATACAGTCATTTTGCATGGAATATAGAAAGGATGCACTGGTTGATAAGTAATTTGGGACTGACCTCTTACACAAACTCATTTTAAGTTTTGTTAAGTAGAAAATATGACATTTAAAAATATGTTCATTAATATATTGTTGTCTAATAAGACCGAAGATGGCAATGCTAATGATGTTTATTTAGAAGTAGCATTTCATAGCTTTCCGATGTTTTGTTTCTTTAGATTCTTCTCCTCAATGGTTAATTCCTTTGCAAAAGCTGCTGCTCCAAGAAAATGTTGGAAAACATCCTGGAGGCACTGCTAAGTCATGGAAGCACTTCCAAAAGCAGTGTGAAATCTGAAACACCTAGAAAAATAAGCAGAAAATACTTTTTTATTTTCCCCATTGAAATAGATTTGTAATATGGGTTTGTCAGTATACTACTAATGTTTCATGTACATTCTGGGATTTGATCCGAGTACTTCATTCATCGCGTTTGAGAGGCCTTCTGTTTAAGATTCCTACTGTAATTTGCATTGGAGGAAACTTGGTGTACTCATGCCGGATATTAGTTCCGACTGTTTGGGTGTTCTCTTGGAACGTTTTAGTATGTATTATACTGACATGGTCTGCTTTTTTATTTTTGGATACAAAACCTTCCTATCACTGTCGGAATGTCGAACTTGTAATTAAAGTATTTTCGAATAGCGAACAAGCAGAAAAGAAAAATAAAAAGAACAGCGAATGCGAACAGAAAGATAAGGGGGGCTGGAAGAATCCCAGACTCAGTTGAGTGCGTGTCCGTTGAGGGCAGGGCAGTGAACTGTGAAAGGAAGAAGGAGCGGGAACCTTCGTGAAAGGAGAGTTGGGTGTTGATTGGTTTCTGGGATTGTGAATGGTGAACGAGAGTGCAGGTAGGAGGGTGAAACTTTTCGATGTTTCTACTGTGGCGCAGAAATTTGTATTATTTTGGCAAACTGTAAATTTGTAAATAACATTAGACATAAAATTTTTTTATTTAAATTATTATTTACAAATTAATAAGACCCCATTCATTAACGAGATAAAAGTACAAAATTAACATAATTAAGCAGATTAGGACATATAATTAGTAATTTCGTGTTGAATTGGTTCATTTCCACACTAATTTGCTTCAAGTCAGTGTTAAATTATGAACAGTTTGGGGGGTACAAATTTGTCCTAATATTGATGGATATAAAACTTGATATTCCTAACTGAAACAGGGAAATCCTGGTAAGTACAATCTAAGTTGGGATTGTTGGTTCGTTGTTGGTGATGGGAAGAGTATTCGCATCGAATCCGTTGTCTCTGAGCCTTACAGACCCTGCTTTCGAGTCATGGCTACGTGACTCTGGCTACCTTGAAGTACTTGACACCGCAACCACCGCCTCCTCTGCCGCCGCAACATCGACCACGGCAACAGCCACTGGTACTGTAACTCACAGCCTTTTTCATTATTTATGGACCTTCCTTTCTCTCCTCACTATCAACCCTTTTGCCAAGCTCACCACCGATGATTTCTCCGCCAAGACTCCGTCTTGGACCCGTGACTTTATTGGGTTTCTTGGCTCTTACTCCTTTCCGTCTTCGCCGGAGACTCTCAAGTTGAGGGTTCATGAGAATGTTAAACGTTATGCCAGGAATTATGCTTCTTTGTTTATCCTCTTCTTCGCGTGTTCCTTGTAAGAATTTTCTTCCTTCCCTGTCTGATTTTATATGTATATATATCGTCTATGTGGGTTATTGTTTGGATTAAAATTTCATTTTGAATGGTTATGTTTTCTGGATGTTGGATGAACATTGAATTTCAATTCGATGAGTAAAGGTGGGGTTTTTCTTTTTTCTTTTTTTTTTTTTTAATGTTTTGGGTGTTTAAGAGTGTCAAGATTGTGAAATTCTAGGTTTTTTGTGTGGCAAGTTGAGAGATTTGAGGATTATTTAGCATGTTAATAGATTTTATACGGTACTGAATTGCATTTTCAATAATAAATTTAATTTGCTTTCTTGTGTTCGTGAGGGTTTCAGCTCAGTGGAATGGTATTATTGTTTTCTGTAATTTTATTTTTCAGAATGTGGAATTCCGTTTTGAATTAAGTAAACGTTTTGTTTCTGGGTTCTAACTGATGAGAACAATTTTGTGAAATTTTGTCTCTTTTGTTTTTCTATGCTTTAAAACAACTATGAATACATAAAATACTTTACAAGAACTGGTGTGTACATATTTTTACGGAATTAATTCAAAGAAACTCATTTTTCCACTCTTTAGATTTAATTACTGGGTTACTTCAGTGTGTGCAGTTATCTTACATGATTTTCCTTCACATCATCTGTGTGTGACATTGTGTTTGTTTTTGTGTTGCAGATACCAGATGCCACTTGCTCTTGCTGGGTTGATGTCAAGTTTAGCACTTTGGGATATTTTCAAATTCTGTAGTGATAGATGGAACTTGGACCGGTATCCTGTGATTCGGCAGGTTCTGGTTCGTGTTGCTCAATGTGGTGAGTTCGCAAATTTTTCTTCTTTCAATCATAAATGAGTGCCCTCATTGAGATAACCTGCTGTTGTCTTAACTACATTACCATATATTGTTGATGTAGAAAAAAATTGTATATTTGATTGTTTTTCCATATTGGAAGAATTATTAGCTCCACTGATGGAGTATACTTTTAAGATTTTCTATCTTGTTCAGTTTTGCAAGAAGTAACCATGTTTTATGTGGAAGTTTACACATTGGTTGGTAACTGGAATACAGTATGAATCACAGTTCTGTGTGTTGATTTAGATTTTTGTAGATTTTGGTTTTGGTAGGAAGAAAACACGTTGTGGTTAGTATGAAAGGACTTTAGGGAGTAATTTTGAAAAGCAAGGAATCATATGTAGCTAACAGAAACGAATGGAACGAAACAAGAAAAGTGCTGGACGAACATATTTAAGTTCCATTGATCACTATTCAAGAAGAAAAAATCACAATTTTGGGGAGAATATAGATTATGATCAATGGACACAGGATTCAAGCATTCATTGTCTGCTTATCCAGATGAGTTTGGCTTTCATCTGCATACGCTGCACCACAGAACACATTTCTGAAGGCCAACAGTTATTTAATCTGCTTTTGCCTATCATTTTCAGCTACTGAACTCCTTGTTAACAAATCTTGCCATGAAGTGATTGAACACTATAGTGTGATGATTGATAAATGATGGAAATTGTTTCCTATAGTTAATGGTATTAATTACGTCTCATTTATGCAGCTACGGTGGTTATCCTAATGATTCTGAATGTTCAGATGGCTCTCTTCTACGCGCTTGGTGTGAGTTATGCAGGTAATATTAGAAACACTTTGTCTCATTCTATTGATGTCCCTGATCCTTTGTGGGCTGATAATCACCATACTGCATTGCAGTTACAATTTTGCATGCTGCATTTCGGAAGCTCACTCTTGCGAAGCAACCTTCTCGGGGAAGATGAAGAAGATAGATATTGCAGCAACAGATTAATGGGTTCGCATGCTAGGATGGAAGAAGAAAGTTAAATTTAGTGAAGCCTGACACTTGCATGGGGCACGGAAAGGCGAATGCTGCATTGTTGAGTAATCACTTTGATAAAAGGCGTGGATCAGTATGTTTTATGACCAACTATATTTGTAGTTAGGCTTGTATGGTAGCTTCCACTTTGTTTTTAGTTCAATGGTTCTAATGTTCAGTTAATTTATTGATTACTCTGCGCAACAATCATGAACAGGAGATGAATAAAGAAATTATTGAAACTTCTAATCAAGATGAAGGCATCATGTCATTTGCATTCTCATTTAATAAAATTTTACCATTTTTTTTTTAAAAGAAAAAAAGATTGTTTTGTGAACGATGAAATAATACAAGATATTGTAAACCAGGAAAGGAAAAGCTTATAATCTCGTTCAAAAAGTTGTTGCCAAGTGATAATTTCTTTATTGATAAACTAAAGTGAGATTACAAGGCTAATTATAGTAATTATAATAATTGCAAAACCCTAATTATACATCAATGCAAATGCTATTGCTGCAACCGCAAAACAAAAATTTGAAACAAGAGAATAATAATGGTGGATAGTAAAATACACCATTTCTTTCTTACAATGTTATGTACATCGAATCAGAAAAAATGCATAAACAGATAATTAAAAAACACACTACAAAAACCAAAATGTTTAATTCCTGCTCCAACCTCTCCTTTTTAAGTTAAGTTGGGTTGAGATCCCGTGACGCTTGCCCTTGCCATCTGCAGGATAACATTGGCCAATTTTATGCATAATTATGTTTCATGGTAAACTGCCATGCTATGTGGAATATTTTTAAATGAAGAACAGAGAGAACCAATTGACCAACCTTGAAAGCAGAAACCTCGCAAGTGGGCTTAAATTGGCATTTGAATTAAGGTCCCTGTTCTGTTGCTTTTTCCTGATATCAACCTCCGCATTTGTATTTTGTGTTACTTCAGCTGTCTTGGACTTGGCAAAGATACGAGCTGCCAGTTCCTGGAGATCTTTCATTGATGACTCCTTTGAACTGCAAGAGGAACCACCATTTTCATTAACAGAGACACCAATCTTTCATTTGTTTTTGCAACTTTCTGATATACTTTATTTTGAAGAGGGGAGGAAATAGGAGGGGATTGGGAAAAAGTTTTTAACCTTGCTAATTGCTGGAGCAACTTTCTGACGAGAACTTCACAAGAACCTGGCTTCATGCGTTCCATATTTACGAGTGAACTTATAACCTGACGCACAACTGGTCCTTCAGATTCATCAGCAACTGCCTACACATACACACTGACAAATTATCAGAGGCAAAAATAGCAAGCTGAAAATTAAGTGTTGCTTAAAGATCAGTTGCTGAATACACTGAAACTTGGAAGAGTAAGCATGCAAAAGACTACATGATTTTTTATAAGAATTGTGCTCCTGGATTTGCATCTTAGCCTCACACAAAGATTTAATCAAAGACCACTAAACAATGATAGTCCCACCTGTGAGCTTTAACGTAAGAGCTCAAAGCTTTCGCCAATATTCCAAACAATGGGCTCTGTAGCTAGACACTGTTAAAATAGTTAACCAGCTTTTATCTTTTTCCACAAAATTTACATCAGTTTCATCTATTGCGTTATCACAGAAATCAATCCTTTTCCATCTACATAGATATTCTAATTTATGTGGAATTTGAACCGGATTTGAATTCCTATTGTCTCAAGAATCATTTGCCGCTTAACAGGTCTACTTGATGCAAAATATTCAGTATCCACACAAACAGCTGCATAGACCAGCCACTTTGAATAACTGCAAGGTGGTTCTATCAAACTGATTAAAGTTGTTTATCATCAGAGTGCTCACCTCTTTTAAGGAAGGGATAAGCAAAACTGACAATGGTGCAGATGATGATGTTATTTTTGCACTTTCTTCATCATCACTTCGTTGGCGTGATCGTGGAAGTACTCTTTGTGCATCGGGGAAATCACGAGAATCTCTGAGATAGACGTGTTGTCTTTAGATATTGTCATAAGCAAACCATGTGCCTTTACTGGAGCAAAAAGACTAACAATTATTTGACAATTAGCTGTACCTGGAAGAATCCAAACTGCTTGCTATTTGCTCTCTTCTATATTCTGGGCCATCATTGTTGATCTTCCCCAGAGCAGATCTTTCTCTAGCATTGCCTTTCCTCAACCCACTTAGCATTGCAGCTTTTGCCTGAGACATCTCAACCAATGATATGAGATTCTAAAGTCTAAGCAAGACAATTATCAAAAAGGAATTAAATACCAGCAACAAAAACATAATAGGACAGGAGATTTTTGGAAGAGCTTCAGAGGGAAAAAGAACACTAGAAAACTGCCTATTAGAAATTGGAAAGTGATAACCAAAGAAAAACCACCTCCGCAAGGTTTACTGCACTATCTTCAAGTGAGGCACTAGAACTTCTCTCTTGAATTCCTAATCTCGATCTTGGTGTGCGAGCAGAGTCAGGATCATCATGTTGACCACGATAAACAACAGTTCCACTAGTAGAAGCATCTTCAGCGGAAGTATATGCACTGCTAGACTACACGGTACACAGTGTTGTAATCAAATGAATGGCTAAAACAGAAAAAGTAGTAAACTAGAACTGAACTCTCTAATGTCCTTGTACTAACTGGACAAGAATTATACCAGGGAACTTCGATCGCGGAACAAGCTGGATGATCGAGATCCTCTAGGACTTCGTATAACAACAGTTCCAGACCCACTAGCAGACGAATCATCCTGGAAATAGAGCACTTCAAACAACTTTCAGAGAATAAAGGGGCAGAAATACAATGAATCTTTTTAATATCAGAATCATATAATTAACAGGAAATCTCATAAGACAGCTTTGGTTATTTCAGTTGCCATTAGAGTTCTAAGACAAGTTAGTCTACAATGCTGACCATCCCATGCAATTTTTAATTCGATCCATAAAATTAACCATGGGACAGAAACCAAAGTTAACAACCAAATTAAAAGGACCATGCTGATTTTTGACCCAGTCGAATTTATGGGAGGATACCTGGTATGCTCAATAAATATCACCTTTTCCATAAGAAACATAGGACATGAATTCAGTTGTACCTTTTCTATAAGAAACGTAGGACATGGATTTGTTTGTACAGTAATATTTCTTATTTCTCATTGAATTAACTGATCTATTCACAATTATATAGACAGAGTAGCTAAAGTATACTTCTCAATATCGATGGCAGAAAGTCCTATTCCCATTTCTAAGGAACAATAAACCTAAATTCATAGGTCACCAAAATGCTATTGGAGGTTGCAACATAGAGAGAAACTTACATCATCATAGTAATTATCCTGATGGTCATCAAGATATGAATCCCTAGCATCTTTTGCCGGAGAAGCTTCTGGGGATTCATGAGGTGAACTTCCAGATGCAGACAAACCTTGGTTACCACACTCTGAGGTTCTCTTTTGAGTAGTCTGGTTATATGAAACTTCTAGTTTCTTTTCTCTGACCTGAGGTGGTCTTACAGCTGTTCTAACAGTTCCAGTACCTGGTGATCCACTAATACTGAAGTCCCATTCAGCATTTCTTGTGGTTTGCCCCTGAATACTGCAGATACACAAGAAGTCAGTCAACTTAAATCACACAAAGCAAGGCAGTAGTAATCTGCAAGTTCAATTGACCTGGCTTGATTGGTATCTTCACTTCTCCTATCTCTTGACACCTTCACAGTACCAGATGCCTCTCCTACACCACTAAGACCATTGATAGTGGTATCCGGATTTTCCTTTATTGGGTACTTTGGGCGCTCTCTATCAAGATAACAGAAGAAAGGACATCAACTATATGCTCCACAATGTAAGAAAAAAGCTCCCAATTTAGCATTTTCCTTGCCAAAAAAAAAACCAATAAATTTGCTAAGTCGGAAATGTTAATTGCCAAGGAATGGCAGTGTATTCCAAAGGCATCATATAATGTTTCAGAGAAACCTTGTATCAGCATTTTTGTTCCACAGACACTCAACATATCCAGGAAAAAGAAAACATGCAGACTTCAATCTACCAAAGTAATAAGCTTATAGCCTTATACCAACATATCACACCTTATTCTCTCCTGAAGCCTCGGGCTCTTCCTAGCATTCTTAATGAAACGGTGCTTGAGAAGTTCCTTAGCACTTGACCTCTGAAATTAAATGCAGGGAATAATTAAAAGCAACAGAAATAATAAGACAAAGAATGCTAACAGGT
Source organism: Swietenia macrophylla (assembly GCA_032401905.1). Taxonomy (NCBI): domain Eukaryota; kingdom Viridiplantae; phylum Streptophyta; class Magnoliopsida; order Sapindales; family Meliaceae; genus Swietenia; species Swietenia macrophylla. The sequence continues at coordinate 10,032,097 of CP135565.1, read as the reverse complement.
CACGAAGGACAATAATTTCCTCATCTAATAGTCATAAACATAATTTAGCTAAGCAATAAACAAGAAAAAAGTAGTCTGCATTCTTAACTTCATGAAATATTTTGAATTTCTAACTTCAAGATGAGGAGTAAAAATATATCAAAGTAGAAAAACAAATAAAATAAATTTCACTCCACTTCTTTAACTTTTAAGATAAAAAATATAAATATATAACTGATAGAAAAGTAGAGAAACACAGTATAAATCACACTCCATTGCCAATCAAAAAATTAATGATTAGCTTAACTAGCAGCATGATCACATGCATGTAGAATTAATATGAAACACAAACAGTGAGGTATGTGGATTGTGTAAAATGCTTGCCTCATCAGGTACTTTCTTCAAACACAGTGAAACAAACTCTTTCATTGGGCGAGAAAAATGCTCATCCAACTGCACAGCACAAATAAACAATAAAATAGTGATCCTTACATTTAGTACTGAAGCATTTCATTTCAATAATTAGTTCATCAAGCATCCAATCACTGTGACACCAATGAATATTAACAGAACCTGTGGTGGATTTTCCCGAGGTATGATAAAAAGAACTCTCATTGGGTGAAGATCTGCAAGTGGAGGTTCTCCTTTTGCCATCTCAATCACAGTTATTCCAAGAGACCAAATATCTGCCTGCATCATCAAGCAATAGTGTGGCAACGTTCTTAACTTAAAATGGTGAGAGGATAAGAGATGGGGGTGAAAAGGGGCACAGAAAGACTGGAGCAAGAGATTGTGCCAATATCAGCAAGGCATCACTAACTAGTTTTAAAAAAATTGAAAAGAAAGAAATCAAATGTGCTGCTTAAGAAAGATACCTTCTCATTGTAACCTTCCGAATTTTGAATAACCTCAGGTGCCATCCAGAATGGGGTTCCTATAAATGTCTGCTACCATCAAACAAATTAGTCTATTACTGACAAAATATTTAAATCACACCATTTGCTGATCACTAATCAGAGAAAAATATAGGTCCATATGGTGAAAATACAATGATACATACATGAGTATCTCTAAGATGAGCATCACAGCTGTGACAGCCCAGCAGGCAATCAAAAACTAAAAAGCTAAAGCAAACTTCTATTTGACAATAGCTTAGGAAGCCTTATTTTTGATGACTAATCAAAGATCATAACATGCTAGTTCCTATTATGAAGAAGAACACTTATTGATTCTTAAAAATTTACACATGCTTACATACCAGGCATTGATTTACAATTAAAAAGGGTGCTATTGTTTACAGAAAACCATTTCAGATTATACATTAATGTAGCAACAAAATCAGGCAAAGATGGTATGGGGATCCACAAGCATAATAGTGAAAATTTGGGAGGTAAGAATTCAGAAAACAATAATAACCTGAAACTCACTCTGTCAATGACTAATACATTCACGCCAAGAATATATATACAATGGTCACAACTTCCAATGATAACCTTTTACCCAGAGAAAGACAGAGGGACAGAGGAAAGGAGAACTATTGCCACCAAGCATAGACTATTTGCAAGATCATAAAAAGGGGGCCTCAGCTTTACACTCATCTAAGATGATACATTGCAAATGGCAAAGCCCCGTAAGTCACAATAGCTATTAAACAAAAGCAACCTTCGAATAGCAAATATAGTACCTTTCTCCTTGATATAGTTCTTGTTAATTGGGCAGAAACTCCAAAGTCCGCAACCTGTTGCAAGGTCACAAATGTAATATTGACAACCAGGAGCAAATGCAAATGACTCGATCCATATTGTTTGTATACTGCTAGATAGTAAATCTACACAAACAATTCAACACAAAATGGACCTTTTAAAGCCGAAAATATGTACCTTAACATCGCCATTCTCTGTCAATAAAATATTTGCCGCTGCCAAAATAATACAATAAAAATTATTATTGGCCAAAGCTAATTTGAAGTAAGTGATAAATGAAACAAGTGAAGCAAACGACGACAAACAAAATAGTATGATGCACAGCATTTACCTGTCTCCTTTTCCCAAGAGGATAACCTAGTAAGTTACATCTCGTGTACTAAAGCAAGTATCGAATTACCCTCTCACCAACTACAATGTGGAATTATATTTGTGTTTGTGCTGGGGGCGTGGGGGAAGGGGGGGAAGCTGTGAGATGTGTGATAATGACACCAACAATACAATGGAAGGCAGGAAAAACCTTTTATATCTCGGTGAATTTTGCCTTCGTTATGTAAATATTCAATTGCATGCAGCAAATCACGTAAAATGCAAGAGATGGAAATTTCATCCAGCGGAGGACCTGATTGGAGCTGCAGAAGCAAAATCCACATAAGTCTTCCCAGAGAGAAACAGTTTTTTGTACAAAACAACATATTCCATCCCATTATAAGTTATGATGAACATATATAAATCAACAACACATTTCAATAAATGCATTCAAACAGACACTAATGCCTATGTGTACAAATAATTGAATGTGCCTATGGATCAGACTAACCTTAGCATCAAAAATTCATCTATCAAAAACCCACTTCCACCCCATACTTGATTTTCTTTGTCACTATTTAGGTTATGATATAAGGATTTAAAACTTAGAAGCAAATGAGAAAACAATATCATATATATAAACACAAGTTGAGAATTGAGTTGTCTTCCTTTTAATAATCTTATTTCTATGGTGAAAAGGAACAAAATGCTTTTTGTAGTAAGGAGAACCGACACGGCGAAATAAATGTACTCTATTTAGGATATGGTGGAAAACACTGTAACCATAAACCATCAAAAGGTTAGTCAGTTTGCTCTCAATGGTCTCAAAAATAGTACATGGTTTTGCCAAATATAGAATATGGAAGGAGTCAAAGAACTGTTCACATTCTTTCTTCCAAGTAAACAGATTTGATTAGTGCTCACTATGCTATAATTTTCCCATAGAAGTTCCCCATGGCAACTGTCAACTCTCAATGAACTGACCACGGTAGATGCATTTTATTTCATAAATAAAGCCAATAATTTGTCATTTACAGAGATAAATAAGAAAAGGTCTTCAACTCTCTAGCACTAAACAAACAAAAGCGAGCTAATAAGAAGTAACTTACTAGGTCAGCAACAGAGCCACCAGCCATATATTCCATTATTATCCATAGTTTAGTCTGGTGGAGATAAGAGCCATAATACTCAGTAATATACGGAGATCGGCATTGTGATAAAACAGAAATTTCCTGGTACAGCAACGAGATGGGTGAGAAACCCAAATAATTAGTCATTGCATTGTAAGCACGCCAATTTAATAAAAATTTGAGGTAATACCTTCTGAATGTCCTCAATCTCATCTTCTCTGCAAAAGACAAATTAAGAATGAGCTTTAGAGCATTAACCATATAAATAACCCAACTGATTTTTACATAGTCCTTTAGTTGATTGTCCTCTAGAATGGTGTTACCTATTGGCTAGTCCTTTAGTCAATTGTCCTCTAGGATGGTGCTACCTATTGACCCAAATTAAAATGGTTGAAGAATAACAGTCATGTGAAGCATTTAATCTTCGTCTCAAATTCTCTTCCAACATGTTTTTACTTATTTTATTTTTTATCTTTCTGATAAGAGGCAGAAAAATTTTATTAATACAACATATAACAAACAACAGTGAACCAGAAGTCCACAGGGACATCAAGAAATAGCCTGGTAAGAGTTAATCAAAAGCTATTCAAAACAACAAGTAATCTATAAAAACTAAAACAGTGCAACAGTCCAGGTATACAAACTCTGTATAACAGCCCCACGATACAAACAAAACCACCTGTTCAAAATTGAGATCTATGGAAAAAAAACATGTCTTAAAATTCATTGACTAAGGCTCAAAGAGAGCCATGAAAGTAAGTTTATCCATAAAGCATTGACACCATGTTTGAGCAATGAAAAGCACAAAATTAAAGATCTGATTTTTTTTTTAATACAAAGATCTGACTTTAGTTCAGATAAAAACACCAATAGTCATTCTGTGGCTTGAGAAATGCCATCACAATTTCAGAAGACCAATGCAAGTAGCTTATCCTACAGTTAAATTATTTATGATGACATAATTCAATAGCAGCATTAACAGATATCTAATCTTCACAAAATAGAATGCAACAGCCTGAACACACTTTCCGTAATGATTAAACAAATTTTTAATGCCTTGAAGGTTATATCATACTATAGAGTTTTGTAGTCTTGTAATTCTTTTATTCAATACAAAACATTCTTCTTCAAATTCTCTTGCATTTTTCTGCTTTTCTCTAATCTCCTAAGTCTTCTAAGGTACTCAAAATCATCTCCCGCGCATTAATTAAGACTTACTTAGTTCAGTTACAAGAGTTCAACACTAGCTAAGTGCCGCACGGGTTCGACAAAAACTTAACGTCCCGTGATAATACGCTAACAATCCTAAAATAAGAGCTACATAGCATGACCTAGCCAATTTAGGCTTGCTAACTGCCACTTCATTTAGATATTGCCAAAACCTTTTCTTTCAACTCAGCCAAGCCCTTCTCCAATACCAAGAACCTATAACTATGTTGGAATCTGCAAAGTCCTCTTGCAAGGGTTAATGATTGAAAAAAGTCTTAATGCACACAAAAGTTATCCCCTTTTCAACCAGATAGGATATGTCTAGGGTGCTACCAAGGGCTTCCCAACATACTTTGTCTTCCACAGCATAACAATCCTAAACTCCAATTGAACACTCCCTTAAAACTCTCATGACCATGTGGAAGAAATAAACATGCTTTCTTCAGTGAAAAAGCTTATGTTAAACTTACACATTCACTAATGCATCACTTAGCATTTGATTTTCCACCATCTTTTTATCTTTAATTCTGATTGAAAACTTTTTAACTTCCTGGTCAACATCATCCAAATTCTTAGTTTGCCTGCTGATGCAACATAGGCCATAAATCCTGCCTCTACCCATGTTTCGTTTTATCTAAGGAACGGAAAAACCCACAAAGTACATATATTGGAGCAGGGGTTTAGACCAGTAATTCCTTCAATGGAAGGCATATAACTCCAAAAGCTAACATACAGAACATAGAACAATATAAACAACAATAAATACTTACGATTCTTCCAAATCAATAACTTTAATAGCAACATCTTTGTTAAGCTCCGAATCAAACCTGCAAATCAGGTAAGGCATCAGAGGCCACCAGTTCCATGCAGAAATGTCCTCTAATTATGATGACAAACTCCATTAAATAGAAAAAGAAAAATAATAGATTAGATTAACAAGCCATGCATCCTGCTGTTAATACCTATTGCTCACAACAAAGCATTTGTAAATCCTAATTTAAACAGCTATCAAACCCAGTCTGCATACATCTTACATGCAGACATGAGTTCCAGTATCCACCATGGGACAATAATACAAGTGCATGCACCAATCAATAAGAATGCATAATTTACAAGTAAGGAGTCGACGCAATGAGATAATCACTGGAACAGAGTGTGCATATCTAAGACAACAATCATTCTTCTCGACTGTCACTAATGAAATTATTTCAAATGCAATAATCCAATCCCTAGAATACAATGACTAATAAAAAATTCAAATATACCAAATACCACAAATTTAAGTCATTTCCATGTATTGAAGTTCAATAGTATCAGCAAAAGGATTCTTTTGTGCCAAAACATAGCAAATTTGGAAACTAAAGGCAACATTTTCAAAAATATACAATGGTTCTCGTATGACAGTGCAAGAAACACATATTACAGTAAAAAAATGTGTCGTGATAAAAGAACATTTACATAAAACTATAACACACACCAAAAGCACCATTACCAATGTGAACATGACTATATTGCATTGAATCAAAATGCATTAAACCAGTTAAAGTACACACACTTACGCTTTATAGACATCACCAAACGATCCTCTCCCGATCAACTCAAATGAATTAAATCTAGACCCGGCAGCCTCTTGCAAACCAGCCAAATCAGCCATTTGAACAGACGTTTGATAGGCAAATCAAACCTAACAAAACTAACCCGCAATTTCAATTGAAATTTCTCCACATTCTTCAATCGCCCAAATGGGTTTCTAAAAATCACTATGTCGAGCCCAAAAACCAATCCTGAAACATAATTCACAATGCACTACATCATTCAACACGTATAAATAACCTTTTAACAGAATCCAAGACAACCAACAAAATAGACAAAACCCAATCCAGAAACAATCCAATGATCTGAATAGAGTAATAAAGCTAAAATGAATCGCACATTGCACAAAGAAATTTTATACTCAAAGCAAAAGCACATATTGTATGGAAATTGGAAAAAAAGTATACACATATTTTTGGTTAGGTGAAGAGTGGAATTTGTTGCTAAAGCGACAGCTCAACAGAATCTCAATTCATTTTCAGCAGTAATGATAGCGAAACATTAACTCACACGTGGCTTGAAACACAGGTTGTCGTCAAAACTCGCGAAATGAATGTTTCGTGACGGAGATTCAAGAAGATTAGTGCGAAAGTGTCAATTACCTGTTAGTTCGATGACGACGATGATGATGTGGATCTTTCTGTTTTAACGGTTGCTTCGCTTATCACGTGTTGCGAGACTCTCTCTCTCTCTCTCTCTGAGATTGCAGACACGCTTTGAGAGCTACAACGGGATCAACAGAGAATTTGGTTTTTGGTTTTTAATGGAGTTCTCTCTGCTTCTTCTGTTTTTTTTTTTTTTTAATTTTTTATTTTTTAAATAATTATTTTTTCTACTTTTTAGTTTCTTGTGTGCAATTATTGTTCGCAAGAACAAATTTAGTCTTGGTTTCTGGTTCGATCCGCACCGTTTTGGGAATGTTGTGATATTTTTTTTCTTAATATTCTGTGGTTAAGTCGTGACAAAGTTTTATTTATTTACTAAATTAAAATATTTTTTAATAAAATTTATAAATTACATTTAAAATTTGTGTATCTATAATGTCATCTTTAACCAAATTACCATAATAATTCTTTATAAATTATAAATATTTTTAAAAAATTAAGTACTATTTAAACACGTTGATTAAATATTTGCTGCATTAGATTAGGCTTACTAAATAGGTTTATTAATTACATGAATATTAAAAGAAATAAATATCATAAAGTCTCTAATTATGAATCTAAATTGGTAAAACTAAGACTTCCTTTCCAAAAGATACCACATCATGATTACACGTGGCTTCCTTCTAAGAAACATTAATATTCTAAGCTTTTAATTTTATACCATCAAAATAATAATTAAAAAAATATAGAAGTATTTAATAAGTTAATTATAATTAAATCCGCATGATTAATCCTGACACTTGTTATGGGCGTAGCTATAATTGGGCTGTAATAAAGTAATGCATTCAGATTATCCAGCCCAGCAACAATTGGGCCGGGCCGGGCTGGCAGGGCCCCTGACAGTTGAAAGACAGTCTCGTACACAGGCGCTGTGTATAATAAATTCGAGAGGGAAGATTTGCAGGTCAGCAGAATATTTAGGGGATTCTCGATGTCCAAATCTTAAATCACCTTTTGTCTAGACACGCGTAACATTCTCAACTGCCATGTCATAATAACAAAGCTGTCCAGGCCACCCCCATGCACTGCACGTGATCTTTACACACTCAGAGAGAATTAATAAGCCTGTAAAATTAATATAAAATTGATAATATTTTAAATAGTAAACCTAAGCTAAAATTTGATGGGCCTAAGAACTTTCTAGCCAACCAAATCCAACAGTGTTGAGCTGGACTTTATGGGTTGATTTGATCATCGATTTGACCGATCTCCACCCTAAAGTTTGACTAATACGTTGAGCAAAGGTGTTACCAATGGTCCAAAGGCAAAAGCAGTGCCTTCTAACGCAACAAAATAGTCAGAGTGAAAGAAAGAGGATTTTTAGGAGCCGTTCATTGTATTGTCTCAGCTTTGGTCATGTTAAGAATTAATTAATTTAATTTTTTTAAAAAATTATATTTAATTAGGGTTAGGTTAAAACGATTTTCAGTGACAAAAGAAAATGGGGCCCGCCAAAAGATACGGTCGTGGGGTCCGGAGCGATGCCCAGGGCGGTCAATGCGGTGCCAAAGGATTTTTGATTGACGCACGCATTCGTTATTTTCATCGAACACCGCTCCCTTCCCACGCGCCTGTACTGACCACGCTCCCACCACAATCGATGGGACCGAAAGTGTTGGTGGGTTCGGGAGGAAAAGAGCCGACGCGTGGGGATTGAAGGGGGTGGGGATTGTCGAAGGAGGAGGACACAGTGCCCCGCAATTCGTGCGCTTAGCTTTTCTTTAAGAGAAACGATGCACCGACTCACTGTCATGGCACGTGCGCACGTGACTCCGGCTTAATCTGAATCCTGAATTATATTCTCTGTGGTTTAATAGTTGTTAATACTAATCAAAATAATAGAATGATAATCATATATAACAAGTGCTTTTTGGGCGAAGTGATTTGAGCGCTCCATTGACCATCTTATTGAATCCGACCACCCTATTTTCGAAAAAGACTATAACACCCTAACCGATGCCACTGAATTTTTGTTTAAAATAATACACTTTAATATACCATTATCAAGTGTTATCAACAAAATTTTTTATTTAATAATTTTTAAAATATATTTTTAACTTTTTTTACTTTAATTTAGTTACAAAAAAATTTAAATTATATATCAAGAAAATAAAGGGTGAATTTTGATTATTAGTTTTTTAAAAAAATTTTATAATTTATAATTAATTCAAATCTCATCTAAAATTACTAAAAATATGAAATTTTAAGGGAAGATAAACATATAAATTAATAAAAATAAAAGGAATGAATAAGATATTTAATGATATTAGTTTCTCAATAAAGTAATAATCTTTTTGGAAAAAATAATTTTTATATCGTTAAATAGTGGATTAAAACAAAATGGGGAAAAAGTTGAAAGGGGCAATTTGGAATTTTGGCATTACCTTAACAAAGAAGGTAGGCCACGCAAGTAGAGAAAAGGGGTAGGGAGGTGCCCAAACGAAAAGTGCTTCTAAATCACGACCGTACGAATACACGATGATGACACAGAATGGTTTTTTGTCCTTAAAAACTGACACGTAAAAAACAATTAAATAAATTAATAATAACTTAATTAAAATAATGGATCCAAATCTAATACCCCAGTGCCCTTACCCCATCACTTTTGACCATTCAAGATTCCGTGCCTCACCAATTCTCTTATTTAACCTTCAATTCTTAATTATTATTATCATTATTTTATAAAAATAGAATTAAAAATTACTGGTCACTAATTATTATTATTATTATTATTAATGTATATGAATGGCGGCAATCGTGTTGAATATTATTGTGAATCTGATGCTGGATTTGTTATTCATCCACGCTTTGATTGAATGTGATATTGAAAAGTTGGTCTGCAAAATCCTCTTTTAAGCACTTTCGAAACACACAAAATGATGAATGACTTCAAGAAATGTTTTCCCCTCAAAGAATAGTAGTACAAAGTAAAAGAAATTATATTCTTCATCGTCATTGATTAACAAATTTGGGATTCATGGATCATTAGCATCCTCCAATTAGTTATATTTTATCGTTGATTAACCTTACCTCTTGGTAAAGCAATGATTTTACTAATGTCTAGTTTTTTGATGGTTTCCCTAATTTCATCTATCGTAATTCCCATTTCACAATTTCCCATATCAAAATCTTGAAGTTAAACACAATTACTTTCATTTTTGGCAAAATATAGTAGCTCAAATCCATCACACTCGTTCAATCTTGGTGCAATCTTCAAATTCATAACACACTCGTTCAAAGATTAATTATAAGAAGGGCTGTTGAAATGAGGAGATCATGTGCTCCACCTCTTCATTTCTGAACCAAAACAATGGATAACAATGTAAATTTGCATTCATCAAAAGACATTAACCACATTTTTATTATTTTTTTGTTTTTAATTTTTTGGCTTCTGCTGCCACCTCAGTCTCACTGTTGTGTTATAGGCAATGCGAGAGAGGCAGCTGATGAAAAGATAAAAGCTGTCCCCACCATAAATTTTTTGCATGGTTAAAACACATGAACAAATTGACCTGCACAAATCCCTTGTCTTCTATATTTACCTCTCTTTTTTCTCAAGATTACCATAGTTCATTACTTTGAGATCAACAAAAGAGAACAGTAGGCAGAGAGATCAAGAAAATCAAAAGGGTTGCTGCTGTTATTGTTGCCATTTGCCTCCTCAAGCTTTCTGGTTGTTAAAAGCAGATTAATTTATAAAGAAGCAGCAATAAATAAGCTTTATTAACCTGCTTGCTTGCTTACAAGTAGCTGAAGTGTTTTGAAGACAGAGATTAAGAGAGAAGATTGTAAAAGGGGTCTAACCGTGTGAAGTGTTTAAGGAGAGAAAATAAAAAAGGAAAAACAAAACCTCATATAAATACAAAGAGAGAGAGAGAGGGAGTTTGTGGAAAGGGAAAGAGAGATGGTGGGCTCAGGAGCAGGAGATAGGAGCAAAGAAGCAGTTGGGATGATGGCCCTTCATGAAGCACTAAGAAGCGTCTGTCTCAACTCAGACTGGACTTACTCTGTCTTCTGGACTATTCGTCCTCGCCCGTACTTTCTCTTTTTCTTCTTTCTAAAAATCTATTCTTTTCTCTCAAGCGTTGTACTTTGAGATGTTTCCTTAACCGTTATTTACGTGTTTTTTTCTTTTGTTGCAGGAGAGTCAGAGGTGGTAATGGTTGTAAGGTTGGAGACGACAATGGAAGCTTGTGAGTATGGTTTTTGTTTTTTTGTACTTTCTGTTTTGGTTGCTGTGAGAAAGCGTAGGAAATTGTCAAGAACTGTAATTTTAGTCTCAAAATATGGCATTTATTCTGTTTTTGGGTCTCAAGTGAATGAGAATTTAGCCCCGATGAGCTTAGTTACATTTTCTCTGGAATTTCCTCTGTTTCCAAACAGAGCATTACTGTTTTTCTTGTACAAGCAGAGTGAAATCAAGGGGATTGAGAAAGTGTAACCATATTATGTTAATTAAACAACAGATTACAGTTTTAAAACAAGTTTATGATCGATAATGGGAGATGGGTATTTGCTAATTTTTTATTTGGGCGTAAAGCTTGTTACAGTATTTCCTTGGTTTAAATAAAAAGCTTGTGTATCATATATGGATGCTTCTCTGTACAACAAAGTTCTGATTTATGAAATTTTGTGAAGGATGTTGATGTGGGAAGATGGGTTTTGTCGAGGAAGAATTGCAGATTGTTTGGAAGAGATGGATGGTGAAGATCCTGTCAGTAAAGCTTTCAGCAAAATGTCCATCCAGTTATATAATTATGGAGAAGGGTGGGTACTGGGTAGGTGTTATTATTTTGGGTTTATTTCTCTCCGCATGTGCGCACAAAGAAATAAATACATTAACGTAAATGCTGGAAGTCTAGTAGGAAAGTAAATAAAGGGAAGGAGTAGGCTGAAAATTAACTGTATTTTATTTTTGATCGGTGAATTATCTTTTGAGCAGTTTAATGGGGAAAGTTGCTTCTGATAAGTGCCATAAATGGGTCTTCAAAGAGCCAACAGAATGTGAACCAAACATCTCCAACTACTGGCAGAGTTCTTTTGATGCTGTATGTATTTTTTTTCTTTTTGTTCTTTTTCATAAAGATGTTTGGGGGAAAAAGAGGATGATTTGGTATTATTTTGCTCAATTGTGATGAGATGGGAGCAACGCATGTAACTGAAGCTTACCTTCCCTTATTTGTTGTCATTAATTGCAGCTACCCCCTGAATGGACTGATCAATTTGAGTCAGGAATTCAGGTCAGCACAAAACAGTCAATTGCACTGTTGTTAGTCTTAGGTTATTCCAATTTGCTTTTTCCATTTCTAGTGCTTAGACTTTGTGCACCTTAATTTCCCTTTACCAGACGATTGCTGTAATTCAAGCTGGTCACGGTCTTCTGCAGTTGGGTTCCTGCAAGATTGTAAGTTTCAAGCTGGCAACAGTCTTCTGTGAATTTGTTTTTGAAAATTATTTGGATATTAAATGTTGATTTCTGTTACTAATTTGTTGCAAAATTTGCTACATTATGGTCATCTAACACATGCGATTGGTTACTTGAATGCTTTGATCTAATTGAGATGCCATGTACATCCTCAGATACCTGAAGACCTGCATTTTGTGCTAAGAATGAGGCATACATTTGAATCTCTAGGCTATCAATCTGGTTTCTACCTCTCTCAGCTGTTTTCTTCAACCAGAAACACTTCCTCATCTTCCACAATTCCTTCAAAGCAATCTGCCATTCCAACTCGGCCACCTCCTCCTCTCTTCAACTGGGGCCAGAGGCCAATGCCATCTACCACTTCAATGCTTGCTTCAGCAAATTTTCAAAATCCTTCTAGACTCGGATTCCCTCAAACCAAAGATGAGACTCACATGTTTCTCCTCCCCCATTCATCCGAAGCACCCCAATTGGAAGATATGATGGGAGAACACGAAAATGACATTAAATGGCCAAATGGGTTGTCATTTTTCAATGCACTTACTGCCAGACCTGATGATGCCAAGCTTTTGTTTAACCCCAATAGCTACGGAAACAAACCTGATCAATGTCATCATCCTCTCATTCTTGAAGGAAAAGATATGAATCCAAATTCAGATGGTGGTGCAAACCCAAGTGAGTTCTTAAGCTTGGATAGTCATCCAGATAAAAACAAGTTCAAGAGGAGCTTTACATTGCCTGCAAGAATGACTTCATCCTCTTCTTCTACTTCAATCGATCACCATCAGCACCAACCAGTGGAGTATAGGAATTCTGAGCCAGGAATGTATAACGATGGGATGGAGACCTTCTTGGAATGAATTTAGAAAACTTTGTATTACTGGGAGAAAGGGTCAGAAATTGTATGTAGGCAAAGCCTTTGTGCTTCTTTGCTGCCGAAGTTCCCGTGTTTGTTTGTAGTCCGCTTTTACTTGTGTTTCTTTGATATCTTTTCCAAACTTTGTAATCATTTGTTGTCGCTTATCCCAAGTTTTAGCTTAAAATTTCTCTTTTCCTCTTATGTATCTGTGTGTTGCCATCAAATTTTCTTTGATACTAAAAGAAAAATTGATTGATATCGTGTTCTTGTTTTATGACTCTGCTGACATATTAGGTTAAAAGCCTCAGTCAAATTCAAGCTTACGGGGTTGAATAGGTTTCTTTCACCCATTGCCATCAATCAAATCCTAGGTAGGGCGGTTTCAACCGCACTGAAAAATGATAAATACCATGGATTACAAAGCGACTTTGATGCCGCAAATTTGCCTACAAGATTTTTCTTAGATGCACAAACGAAGGGGAGATGCATGGAAGAAGCCTAACTTGAGACTTTTAACTAAATACACGTGACTTGTAACATGCACTGAGAACTTGTATAAAACTTGACACTGCAAAACTCTTTGATACAAGACTTACTTTCCATGATTTAAGTCGTGAGGATGTTGTTGCAAGTCTTATTCCATAATGTACATGTGTAAATCATGGTGATTAAACCACATGCTAAATTTAATTTTGTAGCAAGTTTGCAGCTCAAAGTGTTGAGTAAACAAGAATGTGTAGACAGTAAATTCAGTAGGTCTCTCTTCCAATAATATTTTGAACATGATTCAAAGATAAACAAAGAAGAATGATTTTCATTATAAATCATGTGTTATGCAACCATGAACTGAATTTTGTACTTGTATAAGGAAGCATACAACAATCATTCAATTGAAGAACCTATCCATCACTAATGGGTCATCATCTACTACAATCAATGTAACCACGAAGTTTGGGCCCCAACTTAGAATAGCTTAGCTGTGGGTTTGGTGAGCCTAATTTAAGCTTAACCAGTACATCTCAGTTGAATTTGTTGGAATCAGTTCAACGGTAGAGAGACGTACAGTTTCCTTGTTATCAGTGAAATTTCTTTTATTCACACGAAATCTTGGATTTCAAAACAATTAATATCATCATCTGACCGCTTGTTGTATATGTTCTCTGTAGAAGAAAGAAGGAAACACCTCAATCTTTTTGCAGCCAAGCAACAGCAGCTACCACACAAGTACAATTACACATTTATCCTGTTATAATGTCACATCCTGTTACAAATCATCATAAAATCGTTAACAAGCCCCTATTTTTTTAGAAAATTCTCAATTAGTTTCTATATTTACTTGAAATGCAGCCAAATGATCATGACCAAAATCCAGTGCAAAGAGCACCACATGAAAAAAAAAGGGAAAAAAAATAAAAGGCAGTTTCGTGGAATTCTACTTCTTCATATTTCCTTAAAAGACATCATCTTTTGTTGATGGTTCCATGGCATGACACTCTCTGCATGCAAACAAAAATGGCATGAAAAATTTTCTGCAAATTCCACCTGGCCTCTCGCCATTTTTCTTCTCCTCACCTTGACTCTTTGATCTCAGTTCTTCTTTCAATAGAACCCCACCATTTTTCCTCTGGGAAACGTCGAGTTTCAAGGCTGGAACTGGCGTAAGATATTGCCACCTTTGAGAAGATCCATACAGTTGAGCAGTAACCAGTTTACTCGCTTTTGTTGCTTTGTATGCAGCTTTGTTGTAATACAACAATTTCCTCTCCGAATTGTCGCTTGAGCTTGTTCTTGCACTGCTACAACTACTGCTTCTGCTGTTGGTACTATTACTTCTCGATGACATGAGTGAATCCTTGCTGCTAACACTGCTTGTTCGACTCGTTGCACGGTAGATATTATCGACGATACTTGCCGCAGTAGGAGGTTGTTGACTTGGGAAAGAATGAGGCAAGAGTTTGCCATTGAAGAAAAGATGATCTGCTGGCGAGTTCCTTGATGGATCTTGAGATGGAGAATCCGGAGTCAAGCAACCAAATTCAAAGTCAGAATCTTGTTCTTGATTCGGGGTGTTCGGAAAGGAGAAAATCTCACCGGAGTTAGACTTTTGCCGGCAGTTATCCATGGTAGTTTCTTTAAAGAATCTAGTTAATAATGTACATGAGTGAGGCTGCATACTTGCAATTCTATATATATACAATGGTCGTAATGGATGATATAAACAAGGTTTTGGGGGCCCTTTTGTGGAGTGATTTTGACAAGCTAAGCAGCAGCTTGGTGGTATAAATCATGTAGTCATCTACTTGCCAACTCAACCTTCAATTAGCACATGGTATTGTTGGTGGTGTTGCAATTATATTGGTAGCTGGGTGTGTCTTATAATCCTCATCTCAACATATCATGTTTTCACCCAAATTTTTAGATAATGTTATAGTCTAAGTCAAAAGTAGAAAATGACCAATTGATAGTATCTTATGGTATACAAATTGTGGTAACAATAAGATATTCAAGTTAATCTTATGAAATTATGTATACGAATTTCATTGGAATACCTTTTGTGTTATGAAATGCTTTCACTAGGTATGTACTTTATATTGATCCCAATTCAATAGCTTGATTAGTCTTTGATCTTTTGTACCCACTTGCTTTGGTTTCTTTGAAAAACACAGCATCCCGATTATACTCTTTCACAGGAAAAGCAAAAGATACCTTTAAATCTTTAAAAAATAAATAAAGAAAAAGAGAGAGGTGGGCAATGAAACTCAATAACATAATTTGTTTATAAACTCAATGACTTTCACAAGACCAGATGCTATGATGGGATCAACAAAGAGAGTTCTGCTTGGTGTTGTAAGAAGCAGTAAAGGCTCTCGTGTAAGGGCAAGTTAATATTAAAGAAGAGTCAGAACCAGCAATTATCAAAGAGTAGTTAATTTCATCGAACACTTGGTCATTGATAGCTCCTAGAAATGAGGACAAAGCGGGCATTAGGATAATCCTTTTGTCTCCCATTTGGGTGTCTGTGGACAGACTCTTGGGCCCATTTCACCATATCAAGCTTGTGGACCACAAGTCATCCAATTGAAGCCCTAACTTTTTGTCCCCACAGCCAAGGCAAAACAAAGCAAAGCAAAGTCATTTTGTTATTCATTATAATAACAAATAATCTTTTTTCCATTGTTGATTCTCTAATTCTGGGAAGTGGCAGGTGTCTGATTTTTTATAAAGTGGATTTGTTTGACTAGAGGAGCCAACTTTTGACCAAGAATTTTGGGCCAAGTTTGGGCTGAGTTCAAAATTCTTGTCATAAGAGGTCTAACGCATATTTAGCCCAATACAAAATGCTAATAGCCCAAACCAAATGGCACATACGCTTGCAATTGCTTCCGGTGCATTTCTCCACGCATGCAATTGAATCATGCAGAGAGTTATTCCTCTGTCTACTCCATTGAATGCCCATGGTTTAGTTGGAAATAAACCAACGTGTTGCAGATTAGATTGATCGTTATTTTCCCTGAAAAGGAAAAAATATAGGAACAACAGGAGGGGCGCGAAAGCGTCATAGTTATATAGCGAAGAACGCGGGACAAGTCGTCGTGTCAACAGTACGGTGAACCTCATCATCTTCCATTTCGCACCTGTCATTCTGCCCTCTGTTTCTCATCTGTTTTTCTTTTTGTTTCTTTTCTTCTTCCTCTTGGACGCTGTGTTTTATCCATTACTTCAATACTTACATTCATTTATCCGCACTGCACCACGGAAGAAAAACACCATGACCGGCAAAGAAATCCTCCACAAGATGAAGGTATGTGTGAATTGTCTTTCATTCCAGATCTTAATATTATGTACCAACTTTATTTTTTTACGTGAAATTTAAATCTTCTGGATGTGGTGATATTAGGTTGTGTTTTGTTCCTTCTTTCAGAAATGCTTGCGCTCAAATTAAATTGCATGAATTTTAGGTAGTTCTTGTTGTATAAGATTATATTTCTTCCTTGGTTTAGAGTTTAGAGGCTTGTTTATTACATAAAGCCCATATGGGTAGGTTTTTCATTGTAATTAGGAATTGGTGTTCTTATAGATTAGGTTGTTGATCAGATAGATAAGTTCGTGGCTCTATATCTGTTGAATTCTCTGTTTGTGATACAAAATGTTGAGATTGGCGAAAAGAACATGGAGAATAACGTGGTAGATTGGGTCCTTAAGTCATACCCCAGGGCAGGACATTTTTTATTATGCCCTGAATGGGAAGTTTTCTCTGAGAACTTGCTTTGAGTGTTTGGAAACCAATTTCATGGTTACTTATTCAACTTTTATTTCGGTTCCAAATTGGGGCACTACTATGCGGGGTCAAGATCAATTTTATTTCTTGCTTAGCAATGAAAGAAAGGGAAAAAATTATTTTAGTGTAATGTGATTTTTCTTGATTACTTTAGTTTACATTGTTAATGATACTGACCGACAAGTTTTAACATCTTTAAGTATGATTGCCTTCAAATTTCATCCTACAAGGTGACGCAGCAAGTGATGCATCTAGATCGCGTTCCTTTCACTTCTGAGGTAGATTAGATATTAATATCATTGGTGTGCTTTTTAGCTTTTAATGCACTTTGGTTGTGGCTTTTTTCCCCACAAGCTTATCTGCTTTTACCTCTTTTATCCTTTAGATGGAAACTAGTCTTTGATCAATGTCTTATCTTCCATTGAATGTGTTTAGAGGATTCTGTTTCTTGCCGTTTCATTAGCCAAATAACTAGTAATCAGGAGTTGGTAGTAATTGCCATAGTCAATAATCTGCAATGACATTGCCTTACTCCCCTTTTTCCTACTAAAGTTACAGAATTATTTATGATCGCAGGAAAAAGTTGGACTGGGTTCATCTGATGAATCTGGCAAAGAAAGGAGTAAGATATCAGAGAACATTTGTCATGGCTATCACTTAGTAAAGGGGAAGGCGGGCCATCCTATGGAAGATTACATAGTTGCACAGTTAAAGCAAGTTGGTGACAACGAACTTGGTTTATTTGCAATGAAGTTCCTGATTATCTACAGCCACATTGTTCAAGATATCTTAAAAGAGGTGAAATAGGCTATTCAAAATCTTTTATACTAAATACTTTTGGAACAATATTTTGATTAATGCATCGTGCCTTTTAAATGTGTTGAATTTTAGTCCTTTCTCTTTCCATTTGAAGAAATGTAAGGGAAAGCAGTCATGATCAAAATGGTTTACACTGCGACATCATATTTTATTTGTGCCAGAATTTGGATTTAAAACAATAACATCAGTTCTCTTTCTCTTTTCCTGTAATCAACCTGGATTCTGGAAAGAACCGAGTGCACGCAATTAGGAGAGCTTACCGTATTACTGATACTACTAATTTCGGAGAAAACAGTAGATTTGGGTATAGGAGGTTCAACTGCAGTTACAGAAATATTAATCAACTGTGAGAAGCTGGTAGTGGCAAATATTGGTGACTCTCGGGCAGTTAGTTATATGCAAGAATGGTGTTGCAAAACAACTGTCGATTGATCACGAGGCAAGCGCAGAAAAGGACAGGATTGAAGGCAGAGGCGGCTTTGTTTCAAACTTTCCTGGTATATTAGAGATGGTTCTGTTTATTAGGACAATTTAGTGCTTGCAAGTGCATAAAATGAAAATTTAACTTTCTCATACACGTATTTTGAATTTTCTGGTTCTTTTTCTTGTAGACATGGTGATTGATCTTCTCAAATCATTAAGATGAAATTTTTTTATGATTCCGGGGGATGTTCCACGTGTTGATGGACAATTGGCGATGGCAAGGGCATTTGGTGACAAGAGCATGAAGATGCATCTCAGCTCAGAACCAGATGTGGTGGTAGAGATGATCAATGATGATAGAGAGTCTATTATCTTGACAAGTGATGGATTATGGAAGGTTATGACAAACCGAGAGCCAGCAGACGTCATCAAGCATATAAAAGATGCTCGTTCTGCGACAAAGCACCTTACCGAAGAGGCACTTGCTAGAAAGAGCTCAGATGACATTTCCTGCGTAGGTATAAGATTCAGTGCATTGCTAGATGAAGATTCCACTTTTTGTTCCCTAAAGAACTGTTTTCAGTAATATGGTGTTGTCCTTGGTGTAGTAAATGCAAAACATCCTGCATATTGTAATAAATCTTTTTGTTCTATTATGGATACAAATAAATGTAATTGAGCTGCTTCACTTAGCTGTTAACGCAGCTCTTGAAAAGAGAAATGAAGCTGTGCTGAAACTTCAAATGTAAACATTCCATTATCTGTAAAGCAGTCACTCAATTCACTCATTTCAAACCACATACTGAGGAATACAAGATAAACATCAAGTGCCCAATTCAAGTTATAATACTTATTGGCACAAGTCCTTTAAATCGTATAAATGCAACGCTCGGGACTCGATTAGGTACTGATAATAACATTTAGCAACAACGAAGAAAACACGAACTCTTCGGGCCAGTCTAGACACATAAGTCTAGTCGTGGCAACAATTTTTTTGAAAGTCTGGACATGTAGCGCATGCAGGCACAAAATATTTATTGGAAGTCTAGATATGTAGCGTATGCAGACGCAAAGGGAAGCGCTAGGATGACAGAAGAGAGGGAGCATGCTGCAGAGCAGACAGCTGAGTCTTTATTTGATCTGGGAACGCTTGTAAGGGGTATTTCCTTGGAGAGATATCTGTAGTCTGCTTGTTTCATCGATCTGTCTACATTGATTTTCTGTCAACTCAGAACCAACCCGGCTTGGTCCTTCTCCGGTTGTTTCAGCTGTGCTCTTTCTGCGCCGCTCATTGTGTCCCGCCAAACGCCTGCGACAACTTCTTTTTGTTTCATCGAACTCAGGTAGCTCATGGAACCTGCAAAGCCTCGTTGAGAGTTGTGCTCACCAAAGTACAAATCAAGAGCAAACTAATTACAAAATAACAACATGAAAAACTAAAGGATTGTTCTGTTAGCACGTTAACATAGAATATGTTGCTGCTGAAACTGACGAAAATACTTTTAACATGCTAAGTAATACGAACAACATAGAAACGGGAAAAACAGAAAACAGTAGGAATTCCATACCTGCTGCATTGCTGACAAAACCTTTGCCTAAGACCAGCAACAATCACAATGGGAGCCTTAGAATGAAATTCACAGACCTTGTGGCGCCTGTGGTATCGCCTTGCATCTGTTAAATCAGCTCCACACTTTTCCACCAGGCAACATGGTGGGGAAACCCCACCAGCACCAGGACCTCTTCTTCCACTCACTTTCTTCTTTTTCTCATCGTCCGCATAGCTCTCATCACCACCCTCTTCTTCTTCTTCCATTTCGTAGTCCATATCGTCTTCAGCAAAGCATTCCTTGATAGTCTTTTCTTTTAGCAAACGCCTAGCTTCGAGGCTTGCAGCATCCATTGATATAGGTGGTGTTTTCACAATGGAGTTTGAATGCGAGGGAGGAAATGGTGAACGGAAAGTGGTGGAAACTTGACGTAGTGAAGTGGGTGTAAGGAAAAGGTGAAAAAGATTGGAGGAGGAGGACCACAAGCTACAGTAGTTGTTCTTTGTAAATGATTAGAAGCTTTAAAGGAAATGCTGTGAATTGGGTTTGTTATGATATGCTATTATTAGAAGTTTCTGAGCCTAATTCTTGATGTGAGTGGTTCAAGTTCGAGTTTCACTTGATATTGGAGCAAAAGTTAGGCACAGCCATAATTGTTACCCAAAGTGGTCCACTCGATGAAGATGACAAGAATCCAAGTAATTCAGAGATTAAATTGATTTATTATTCTTTGTTGGAAATAAAGATTAGGGATACACATAATCTATGAACAAATTGGTTATATATGTTGCCATGTTTAAATGTTTTATAGACTTGTAGGAAATAGTTGAAAGAAGGGACCTAACTCATTTCTGAACAAGTTTTGTACAATTTAGATCTTTACTTAAACTAATGATCACCACACAACAGGGTTTTTAAGTATCTGAAAAATGCTTTTACCGATATTGAAAGTACTCCTGATCATTCCCTTAATGAAATGTAGATAATTAGGCGACTGCAGAGAGATCTTTGTAAAGAAACTGTAAAATTTTCTTATTAACATTGTATGAAACCCTCCTTTTTTACTTGGAAATTAGAACTGATATAGCACGTGGTTTGGTACAACATGGCTGAAGAAAGAAACAAAAAAACCATAAAGAAAGATGCATTATCTCGAACACTTTCCTCACGGAATTTATTGACCTGTACTCCTTTGTTGCATATCATCAGTTTTACGTATGGTAAATTGAGGTAAATGGGAAGAGATGAATAAACTTTCTTGAGATGTTAGAAATTTGGAAAAGTGATTTCCATTGCCAGGAGTGCTTCGAGAGCGACTTATCAAATTTTCGCTGTACACTGTAATGGGCTGTACAGCACTCACGCCCCTCTCAGAATTTGACGTGTTGTACAATAGCAGAGTGCCGCATGCTTTTCTACATTCGAATGGCCAAAAAATCTGAGTCTTTTAGCCCATGCTTTATTCCCCCTTTCATCTTAATCTTCTTCTGTCTTTAGTAGATGTGAAATCAGCAAGACCTTTGCTGAAAAGAAATTCATATTTTCATGTATGTGCGTATGATTCCTTCCGTATTTGTATCAATCAAATGTATTTCTTTTGGATAAATTCGAGGACCGCAATCTTGGAATTCATCAGAAACCTCTCCAGTTTTAGAGCTTTTTTGAGAAATATGTCAAACTATAGAGGAGAACAGGGAAATTTGGCCATGTCATTTTTACTGTGTAAGGAGTCATAAGTATTCAGCAAAGACTGAATTAGTGACATTGACACAACATGAGGTTTTCACATGGCTATTGTACCAAGTTTTCAATGAAAATGTACCAAAAATACTGTCGAAATGGAAACTATGACTCAAAAATCTTGGAAGGCGAGAGACAAGAGTCACAGATACCAGTTTACTGCACTTTAAGAGGCTTTTAATAGGTCAAATACTTGCAGAAACTAAAGGCTTTTACCACTACTATGCTGATGAGTTCATTTCTTGCTTATGGATCCGTTTTCTTCCACGAGGTTACAAATACACCGTTAATTTCTCTTGCAACAGATAATCTTCAACTTCCATGAGAACGTTTCAATAGAAAACACTATTGAACAATAAAAATGCTTCCGGTAGAAGCACCTGTGAGTGTTTTCCGCAGGTTTTCCGGATATCCCCAGAAAGTCTAGCAATAAGAATGTAATATTGTGTGGCTCCGAAAGTAAAAAATTACGAGGAACCAAAGCCATTAGTTAAAAAAGCACTAGCAGTGAAAGAAACCTTGCCTAGAAGGACTTAAAGAGAACCAAAAGCACTTCCTTTAAGCAACAGAATAATTACTATGATTCTGCCAATATTGGACCACCGTATATATGGTCCATAGAAGTTCAGCTACCAGCTTTCTTTTGTTCACCTCACCACTCTTCCGCGTCGCTCTGTAGCTAATATCTACATGCAAGGAAACAAATAGCATGGCATGCAACGCCAATTTTATACATAATTTTCACACGTGTAATTATAGTGCCCATCTCTCTCATCACTGCGTTGGATTTTGGACCAAATTATTCTTTCAGTCTTCTGTTTCTATGCACCGAGTTCATGCTCAAGATTCATTCTTTTGTCCTCAATACAACTCCAATTTCTCTGTGCTTGCTAGTTAGTTTAAACTGTGACAGTGATCATGATATATGCAAGTAAAGAAACTATTCGCATAAAACTTTCTCTTTGAATAATCACATTAATAGTAGTTGACCACCTACCTACCATCTTCTTTAAGTCCTTTTCAGTTGCTTCCTCGGCTTTATCTTCCATTGCTTTCTCCATTGCGTTTTTCAATCTTTCTATTTTGAAATTTATCCAGCAAACTATGGGTAAGATACTGATAGCGTATCTGATTCTACTTTTATTAATTCCAGCAAATCGACAGAACACAAGCCACTTTGAATGCCAACAAAGGACAACAACCGTATGCGAATAAGATTTTTCATTTAATCATTAAAAATCCACTGTAATATTTTGGAATACTGCAAGATTTCTTCAAATGCGTCACATGTTCATGTACTTCTGCTGCCAAAAGCACTTTTCCCAATTGAAAATTTGCAATTTCTTCTACATATTATATAGACTCAAAATAGTATTCATACCCGTTGAAGAAAATGGAATCCTCGGTTTATTTGGATTATTTATCATTTTACACACTCAAAATCATATCCATTTCCATGTTTTCATTCAAAAAATAGCATAAAAGAATCCTATATTCCCCACAGTTTCAACAAAGAAACCATTGAATACATTATTCATTACAAGAAGTTTAAAGCTAAGTAGAAGTGCTGCAAAATAAATGCTTCTCAATCTTCTGCCTTATCATATCCATCTGCTTTCTTCCTCCAATAATCGTGTGTATCTATAGGATCAGAAGTCCTTTTAAGCTCAAGAACCGCTGGATCTTTCTCAATCTGATCATCATCACCTATCAATTTCAACTAGACATTTTCAGTAGTCTCCTTGGTCGCTTTCCATGCAACATCCACCCTCTGTTTCGCTGTGTCTGCGAAATTCTCCGCCATATCCACAGTCTTTCGTGCTTCATCTTTCACTTTATCAGCAAAGAATCCAGTCATTCCACTCGCCCTGCCCTCATTAACATCCAATGCTTCTTGTTTAGCATAGAGATAATAAGCAAAAAATTTGAGGGTCTTGTGTAGATGTTGTGATGGAGATTATCTGTAACATATAGTTGGCATGATGAACCATGCTTGCATGCATAATTTTCATATCCTTAAAACATTGATTTACCAATCAGGAAACTAGATCATAATTTTACAAAATTCAATTTCTTTTAACGATAATATTATTACTTGTACAAGAAATAAAGAACCAAGGATAGAATGTTCCTTTCCTTTTATTTTTCTTTTTCGGAAGCTAAAGGATAAATGAAAAATCTAAAATATGCAGAAAAAAAATTATATGACAAAAGGAAAAAGTAGAAAGAACAAGGGTATATGAATGTACTTCAGCACGTTCATAAGCACTGGAGAGACAGCGAGCAGTACTAAAGATTCTGGCTGCAGATTGGAAACAACCAGGGATATCTTTTGGTCAAGTTTTAGAACTATTGATGCTAATCCTCTTTCCGACAACTATTGCTGCCATTTTCTTACACACTTGTTTGTTTTTGCTATTGCTTCTCTCTAAGCTTGATGCAAGCTTATACTACAAATGTGCAACATCCTCACTGTTTGAAATGACAACAAATGCAAGAAAGTAGCATGTTTATTGACAGACACATGGATGGAACTTGACACTTTTCTGAAGGATTACCAGTTTGACTAGCAAATCTAGCTTCTCAACACATTTCCAGTCTTATCTGTTTTATAAAAATGTTGGTCTGCTGGCCGGAATCTGTAAGTGTTCTGTCTCCTTTTAAGTACGCTGGCGATGCATAGATTTCATGGTCCACGCTCAATCAGGACCGTAGAATCTCCGGTGTTGACACATCAATATTTATGTGATGTGGGCTGGGCTCTCATTACATTTGCTATTTTGGGGTTGTTTCCAATGTCAGCAAATACGCAGATGAGTTACCAGAAATGAGAGTCGAGAGAGGTCAGATGTTGCCACTGTGTGAAGAGTCATCAATTATGCAGCTGCCAGTTGCAAACAATGTTTCATAGTTGCAAACAGTTCAAATGGAATCTTGAAACGTCAGCTTTTATGGAGTTCGAAAATATTGATCTGTTTTTCTGTTCATGGAGTAAATTTCAACAGCATAAGTTCATTTCTCAAGATTTCAACCTTATTTAGGTACTAACTTTTGTTTTGGCATTACTTTTTGTTTGATTCTCAATCAGCCATGCACATTTAGAAAATGATAGTGGATGTTATATTAAGTATATTTGCTTTCAGAATTGATGGGTATCTCAAATTAATATCAACGAAGTCAAAAGGAAGAGTTCTTTTGTCTCAACATGGTTTAATTGACAGGTATCAAATCCAATTACAAGGTATAATTGACAGATATCAACTCCAAAAGAATTGGATAATAATGCATATTACAATGAAAGCATGTTTGTACAAACTTTCTTAGGGTCACCATTCAAAATAACAGAAAAGCTAGTCCTAAGTACTAGCTTTGGCAGGAAGAAAATTCAATCTCTGATTTGCAAAAGATTCCATTTTTGTTTTCTCTTAAACTCTGCCAACAAGATGGTTTGACCAGAAAATATCTAGATAAGAGTTCTTACCAATCGAATTATCTAGTGCCCACAAAACAATTTGGAATATAACACACGTGTTTATATTATTCTGTCAAAAGCAATTGCCCATTGTTCATTTTTGTTCAGTACACATAAGTGACATAAAGAAGACATTCCAATTCTGAAAGAAACAGCACACTAGTGCTCATTTAGACAGTTATTTATGAAACAAACAATGGAAAGGAAGCCTTACACTCTCGCGCAGTTGACTGTAACAACATAACATTCTTCTGCATCAGGGTAAATAATTTAGAAAAATCTTGACTTTTTATAATATGCTTATTTTAAGCAAAATAAATAGCCTAGACTACAGATGATTTTATGAGAAACCAAAGTCAATTGGTCAAGATTCACCCCAACCTTGAAGAAACTTGGAAAATATTGTTGCTTTACAGGTATACTGCTATACCCACCCCATTCAATTCCAACCAGAAAAGAGACGAGAAAAGCACAGATGAGTGTCATAGCTGGGCAGCCTCAGTTCCAATTCCATCCAGCCATGAAACAACTTCTTCGATGAAGGGTCTCCTTCTTGGATCCAGGTCTATGCATTTACATGAAACTTCAACCAGTTCTAAGAGCTGCTTTTCACGATCCTTGTGCCAGATGGTTGAATCTATAATTTCATCCTCCCTTTTTTCAGACTTCATTTGGAATACCCATGACAGGAGCTTCTTGAGCTTCTTCTACCAGTAAGAAGCTCATGAAGAACAACACCAAAACTGTGAACGTCACCCTTGCATGTTGCGGTTAACATCTGACTATATTCAGGAGGAATATAGCCTAAAGTGCCAACCAAATCTGTTGTGACATGAGTATCACAAGGTCGGAGCAGCCTAGAGAGACCGAAATCAGCCAAATGAGCTTCAAATTTTTCATCCAGAAGTATGTTGCTGGATTTTATATCTCTATGGACAATATGTGGCTCACAATCCTTGCACAAATAAGCTAATCCACGAGATGCACCTTGAGCTATCTTAAGCCTAACATACCACTTCAGTATTGAACCCTTATCAATATTCTCATGAAGCCAGTAATCCAAGCTTTCATTCTCCATGTAAGAGTAAATTAATAATCTATCATTCCCATGCTGGCAATAACCTTGAAGAGAGACCAGGTATTTGCACTTGAGCTCTCAAGAAGGCTTCTAATTCTGCTTGGAATTCACATTCCATCTGACCACAATCTCCAGAAAGCCTTTTGATTGCAGCTTTTGCACCGTTGGGAAGGTTGGCTTGGTTGAAATTGTTTGTAGATTTTAACAAGTCTGCAACAGTGAGATCCTTGCAATCTGAATTCTGGAAAAGAACCAATTTTGATGCAGCAAGTGCTTCAGATAATCTATGTGGCCAGCTCAGTTCCTCATCTAGATCATCAATTGGATCCCCATCATCCCTCTTTGACATTTTAAGCAGAGCAACTGTGAGTAGCAAAGCAATTCCAACACCTATACTGAAAGTTATGCCAATGATGCTGCCTTGACCAAACTTTCTGTTTGAACGAGATGGAATAGCAGGCTTCAGCTCGCTATTAATAGTATCACAAGGAGAATCTATCCCTGCAAAGGCCAGGACTACCATCAAAGCTAGAAGTAGGAAGGCTAAAAAACTGTCCGCCGGTTGGAATTATTCCCTGCAAGTGATTATTTGCTACACTAAACTCGGACAGGAATGTGAGTCTCTCAAATGATCTGGGGATTGACCCATTTAGATCATTGGATGACAAGTCTAAAACTTCCAAGTTCTTTATCTCCGAAACAGAACTAGTGATGGTGCCAGTAATGTTGTTCCTGCTCAAATCTAACACATGAAGCTGCTTCAGTTGTCCAATTCCAGGTGGGATAGTTCCATATATCCAATTGTTGCTCAAGAGTATTGATGGGGGAAACATGAAGCCTGGTTGTACTGCAGACCATTTGCACTCTGATTTTGCTTTACATATAGTGGAATGCCAGCAGAAGCCGTGAGGTTGGAGGAACTGCAATTTGTGGAAATGAGGCTCTTTAGTTCTGTTAAGCTTCTTGGGATTTCTCCTGTAAGAGAGTTATTTGAGAAATCGTAACTTCTTGCAGCTCAACAACCAAACTGGGATTTGGCCCTTAAGACTACAATTTCCAAGTGCTAAAACCATCAAGCTCTCAAACCCACTCCCATTTTTTGGAATTTCCTCACCAATGAAATTCTTTGTAAGGACAAGAGTGGTAAGGTTTTTGCACTGCTGCAGAACTGATAGTGCCCCAGCTAAGTCAAAAAAGCTATTGTTTATCAATGAGAGAAACAAGAGAGTTGATAGCTTTGAGTAGCTCTTAGGAATTTGTCCGGTTAATTCATTCTTAGCCAGGTTCAGAATTTTCAATTCATGGCAATCAGAGAGGGAAGTCAGGAGGCGCCCGGTAAATTGATTAGTGGCAAGGTCAAGGGTACAAAGACTAGACAAGCCAGTGAAATTTAGATCAATAGGACCAGTTAAAGAATTGTTCCGAAGATCCAGTACATGGAGCTTTAAGCAAAGAGCCAAACTCAAAGGCAGTGACCCTGAAAATGAATTTGAGTGTGCCGCAAAGACTTTTAGTTTTGTAAGGTTCCCAAATACATTAGGAAGTTCACCAGAAAATTGATTTCCAAAAATAATCAAGTGGCTGATGCTAGTAAGCTTACTCAGTTTCTCACTTAACTGGCCCGAGAAGTTATTTCCAGATATTGTGAGTTGCCGCAAAGACGACATTGAATACAAGGAATCTGGAAGATCACCTCCAAGCAAATTGTAATCCACATGCAAATGCGTGAGAGAGTATCTGTAATGACCCAAGCCTTCAAGACTGCCCACAAAACGATTAATTGACAGATCAAGAATCTGAATCCCCTTAGAGGCACCCCAGATTCGAGAATTAAGCCTGCCAGTGAATGAATTGTTGCCTATGTTGAACACAGCAAGATTTGGAAAACTCCCAAGCTCCAATAAGCTCCCATTGAATTGATTGCTAGACAAATTTAATGACTGGATCATTCTCAAACCAGCAAGCACCCATGAGACTGGTCCTGATAGCATGTTATGGCTGAAATCAAGAACATCCAGCGGCTTAAAATTTGAGAGCTCAGCAGGCAATCCTCCCTCAAGATGATTGCAAGAGAGGTCAAGGAACTTCAGTTGATCCAAACGGCCTAAAGAGCGCGAAATTATCCCTTCTAGATCCTTTTTAAGCAGAATCAACATGGTCACTCTACTAGCAACTGTTAAATTACTCTCATGTCCACAGACAACACCATCCCATTGACAGCACATAGATTCGTTAGACCATGATGTGGAGATAGACCCATTTGTGAGGTTTCCAGCAAATTCTTTTAGCACCAAGAAATCACTTGGATCACAAGAATGAGTTGAGGCTTTGAGACCCAAAGATGAAGAAATAAAGAAAGCTAAGAACATCCATTTGAGGTAAGTCATTGGGACAAATCCCGTCACCACCATGGCCAAAACCAAAGAACTCCAACTTGAATCAAGGCTAATACAACCATAGAGTTACTTTCCTGTGATATTGTTGGGAATGCACTACTTTTAAGATACAAGAAGAATTCCAAATGAAGAAGCTTAACTTACATTCCCACATCTCAAAACAACACCAAAACCCCAACTTGCAATTTGAAAATGAAGCAATAATGAGAGGACTAATGGAGATCAGCAATCTCCGACTGAAACCAAATCCCCAGAACATATAAATTAAAAAACAAACATAAAATTAGAAATCTATAAGTTTTGATAAAACTACCCCATATGGAAAGAGAACTAGCACATGAAGAAGATAATTGAAAGCCAAAAGGAGCAAAGAACCAACTAACACCACCTTATAAGTGCAGCAATAACACTTACCAGAAAAGAAGACTGAATAATCACAACCAGTAAAGCCCAACGGAGATATCCAGTCCTCACAAGCTATTAACACCCTTGACCAAAATCAAGAGACCAAAAAACACCTAAGCACCATACCATTTAAAGAGAGAATGAGACAGACCCAAATAGGAAAACTTCAAACACACATCCAAAAACAACCAAAAAAAAGAAGCTTTTTCGAAGTTAATCAACAATTATCATCACTGAATACAAGATACCAAAACCACGAACACTATAGATTTGAATGTGTGCACTGTAGGCATGCCATGCTGAAACATGATTTAAAATTAAAGAAATAGATTACAAAAGGCAGGATAACCAGCCTTTTACTATTATTTTTGTTAATATTTATAAATATTATTAAAAATTTTTAAAATAATATTTAATAAAAATTTTAAATTTAAAAATATTAACAAAATAAAATATTTTTTAATTTATAAAATATTTTTATTAAAAAAATTTTATATTTTAAAAAAATACTATAATCATTTAATTTTATTATTATAAATTTAAAAATTAAAAAATAATTAAAAAATAAAAATCATAATTTAAATGTTAGGAGAAAGTACTTTTCTCCACAACTGGGTCTTTCTCCAAGTTCAAAACTGGATGCCTCTCGCTCCCTTTACTTTTGTTATCTACCAACCCAAAGCCTACTGAACACATGACAGAATCTCAATCCCCTTTTGTTATTTCATGACATTAGTCAATGACAATCCCCTTTAGCATGTTTATCGTCATTTTCATTCATCAACAATCACAGAATTAATCTCAATTTCACATCGCTCCCATGCATGCATGATTAATGAAATTACCGTACTAATAATACCACCAACTGTAAATGGGCTTTGGAATGTGGGCCCAAATGATTCAGACCCAAACGTACTTTAAACCTCTTTGTGCATGCTTAGAGAGGCCCAATGGCCCTACATTCCCTACTGTGCCATGCCATTCAACACCATATTGTATCATCAATCACCACTCAAATGAGTAATGAAATTCTGATTTATGATTTACCATTTTAAATCAAAACTTTAAATCCTTATCTATTTATATAGAAATATCAGCCATTTATCTGAAATTGTATAATATTTGAAATTTTGTATTGCCTTTTTAAATTAAAAAAATTAAATTCTTACCATTTATATTAAATAGGATATTAATTTTTATTTATATGATTGTAATATATTAAAAATAAATAAATACAATACTCCATTATTTGTTTATTTTAATTAATCGTATCTATCCTTAATTAATAGAAAAATGAAAAAATTGTCAACAATTGCTACGCGCTGCCGCCATTATTGGTTGGATAAAATCCTCATCAATGAACTGTCACTTCCTGAATATGCCAACGCGCATCAAATGAGAGTGAAGTTCACGAGCCGTCCCGTCCGCGTATTGATATGATAAATAAGAACCCATTGGGGACCTGCGTAGACGTTGTTTGCTGTCTGTTGAAAAATGGGTGAGATGAAGATGATGGGTGTAGTGGGCAGCGGTCAAATGGGCTCCGGAATCGCCCAGCTCGGTGCCATGCACGGCTTGGATGTCTGGCTCGTCGACACAGACCCGGATGCTCTTGTTAGAGCCACGAAATCTATCGCCAGCTCCATTCAGAAGTTTGTCTCCAAAGGCCAACTCTCTCAGGTGTCTGTTGACAAGTCTTGCTTTTTTTGTTGCTTTCGACTTTGATGAATCTTATTGCAAGTGGTCGTGGTTGGGTTGGTTCTGGGTGTGGTACCATAGTTTAACTGATCGTAGTTAATTGGAAAATCGTTGTGAATTGTTGACTTTGTAAGGTTGTTTTCAAGCACTTTACTGGATGTTTCTTGTGCAGGGAAGTGGCAAAATTTTATTTTTTTGCCGACTCAAAATTCTGTCTTGACACACAATTATATATTAGTTAATATGGATGAAAATTTTATAGATGGGCAATAAAACACGAAGACGTTTTCATAATTCTCAGCGAATAGCAAATGATGAGTGTTTTCAGAAAATAATTAGATGGAATAGTAATATTTATATATTATAATTTATAGTGAATTAATTTATTTTTTATTTTTCGAAGTTCGGCTTGTTACAACGCAGCCAAACCTTCCTCTAGTTCTCTCTTATGTCATCTGTGTGTTCCCTTGGTGAGTCCTTGCATGTTATTCTGAAAGGAGATTAGATAGTTAGTCCAATCAAGAATGTTTACTGTTGATTTTGAAGTCACCTAAATGATCTTGTTCTTCATTATATATTTCGTTGAGATTATGCAACCGAGTGGAGCTTAAATAAACCAAATATTAAGATGTTCGAGGATAATGGAGATGAATTTGGATTTTTCTGCAGAGAAATTTGAGCTTGAAATGTGCTTAACTAATTCATTCCTGTGTTAAAATATCTCAAATAATGTACTTACACGGTACTATGAAATTTGGCATGATCCAGAAAGTCAATTTTTGTTGACTTTTACCCTTGTGTCTCATTGGTTTCTTTAGAGATATCCAACATATATTTGTTCTCTTTAATTTGCCACTCAAGCTTCATGCTGAGTGCTGACATAGGAGTTTTGCCCTACTTATTACTTCATTTTGAAACCAAATAAGAGAGCATAGGATTGTTTCAGTTAATTTGAACAGAAAGCTATATGTGCATTTATGAATTGCTAACTTTACAGGAGAATTATTATCTTTCCTGATTATTCCACGTGTTTGGTTGTAAATGAAAAATTTGTTGGGAATTTAAGGTTTCTCTGCTTCTTTTGTTTGAACTGATGTGAAATTGGTTCACTTTTTTTTTTTCTTCCTATACAAGATAGATGTGCTGTGAGTTTGTGTTTAATTTTGGTGACAAAAATTGTGGCCTTTATAAATGCTAAATACTAAGCAGGTGTGACACCTCCACAGTGACAAATTCCTTTCGTCTTTTTGTGATTTCACAATTGCTTTGTCATAGGACATACTTGATTTAGATTATTTCAACTTAAAACTTAACAGGCAGTGTGTACTGATGCTGTGAGACGTCTAACATGTACCTCGGCTGTTTCGTACAATGTTTTAATTTGAACAACTCTCTCATCTTTACTTAATAGGCAGTCAGTAATGATGCCCTGAGACGTCTAAGGTGTACCTCAAATCTGGAAGATCTTCATTCAGCGGATATTATAATTGAAGCTATTGTTGAATCTGAAGATATAAAGAAGAAGTTGTTTTCTGATCTAGATGAAATTACAAAAGCTTCTGCTATTTTGGCTTCTAATACAAGTTCCGTATCTATTACTCATCTAGCATCTGCAACCAGTAGGCCATGCCAGGTGATACTCTATCTGATAACAACACTATATTACACAAGCCACTGAAATAGTTTATTTATTTTTGCATTTTATTAATGTTGGAAACTTCGAATACCTTATTTAATATGCGTACTTAAGAGTAGAGTAGATTAGTATTGGTGGTTGAATTGCATCGTTATCCTTTTCATGGACTATCTTCAAATGTGACTTTTTTGGAACTTGGTTGTCATTTTGATAGAACTGCAGTGTGTACTATATCAATTTAATGAAATACATTAAATTGGTAATTTTTCATCCTCTTCTTCTTTTTTTAATGGTTCCCTCTGTGGTTATGGCAGCTGGACTTCACTGTTATTCATTTGTGCTTCACCATTGATCTCTTAGTCTACTACCCTATCTCAAACTTATTGTTATAACAGTTTTGATTCTCATTTAACCTAAGAGTTGAATGATGGAGGTTGACTTTTACAAATAGTTTCTATTCACCATAACAACTCCCCTTTTTATTGTTGCCTGCATGACATGGACTGTTAGTTTCTACATCATTGCACTATATTCTGACATTTTGTTCATGCATTTCACCACAATTACATTAACATGTTGGCCAATTTTGTGAGATTAAAAATGTCATTAAGCCGAAGGAAATGTTTTTATGCAGGTGATTGGTATGCATTTTATGAATCCTCCTCCTATAATGAAACTAGTCGAGATTGTGCGAGGTGCAGACACGTCAGAAGAGACTTTTATTGCAACAAAAGTGTTGGCAGAGAGGTGACTGATCAAATAATATTGACCATGGAAATTGACCCTTTTTTCCCCCTCTCCTTCTTCCCCTCTTGCTACTTTGTAGTAAAAAAATAAAATAAAATAAATAAACAATCACTTCACCTCCATTATGCACGTGTGCATGCAAGAGTACGCTGAAAGAGGCTGATGGTAGGCATGTCTCTGTTTATGTATATTTGGTCTGCTATTATATAACTTTGGCAGCTGGATTGCAGGTTTGGCAAGACAACGGTATGCTCTCAGGATTATCCTGGCTTCATCGTGAACCGGATCTTAATGCCAATGATAAATGAAGCATTTTTCGCTCTTTATACTGGAGTGGCAACAAAGGAGGACATTGATGCAGGGATGAAGCTGGGAACAAACCAACCGATGGGTCCTTTACAACTCGCAGATTTCATTGGGCTAGATGTTTGTTTGTCTATAATGAAAGTTCTTCATGCTGGCCTAGGAGACTGTAAATATGCTCCATGTCCCCTTCTGGTACGGTATGTCGATGCAGGCCGGGTTGGAAGAAAGCGAGGTATTGGAGTTTATGACTACCGTAAGGTACCTGAATCAGCAAAGCCATCTCCTCGTCTTTGAAATATTTGCATTATTGGAACAAAAAGGTCTGCAGCAGAGTGCTTCAGTATATACGATGTTCACGTTTTTAGTGAAGATGACTGTGCAACAGGTTATCCTCAGCTATCCACCCCTAGCCCCACACATATTTATTTCCTTTTATACCTTACTTTTTGGTGTTGTCATCCACGCAATAATATTAATTGGGGGCGAGACTCGCCAAAATGAGAGAAGTTTGCTTACAATAATGGCAGAAACAAAGGGAAGATACTTTGTGCATTCCATATGTATTTATTTCCAATTCGTAGTTTCCTATTTTTGCTCCAAATATAGTTCTGAAATTACTACATATCTTTTTCACTATTTTCCTTTCATGTTTCCTTCTCACCCTTAAAAATTTTTATCCCTGTAGCAATTTGATAGAACTGGGCAGTCAAAATCTGCACGAAAGGCGGTATGCACACGGCTTCACATCCAATTGGATTTTACTGATATTCTGAGTTCACAGTTAGGTTGCTGTTATGGTTACTTGTCCAAGTTGATTGCAAATGCAGCCTTAATTGTATAACATCAGTCAGAACTTACATGGTTTTTCGAACTTTACAAGAAAGTGGGGGGATTTTGTAACCAATAAAGCAAACAATAATTCAAGACAAGCATCGTGGTCACTTTCTCAGGATGGAATAACCTTCTGCATATTCAAGGAAAGTAGACGAGGAAAGTGATATAGTTATTAAACCCATGATTGGCTGTAAGCAGATTAATCATCCAAGCTTTGAAATGTATCAATCCATTTGAAACTTAAAGTTACTTTTCCTTTCGTAATTGATGGGAAAATTTTGTAAAATAATGTTTTTTTAATATTATTTTATATTTATAATAAATTTTAAAAAATTCTTACCAAAATAATTAATTTTGATGATGTTATTCACGTAAATAAATTATATTGAAAAATTTACCTCTAAATTACTCTTAAAGTTTTCACTTCCCTTTACTTTATTTCATCTTTTTTTACTTTTTTCTTCGCCTTTGAAGATAAATACGCATGAATTAAAAAATAAATTTTAACAATAATAACAATAATAATAATAAAAGATATTAGTATTACTTATATTATTAAATTTTATTTTATTAATAAATTTAAAAATAATTTTATGTATGTATTAATTTATAGTTAATTATATGATAATTATAAAAAATAATATTTAAAATATATAAATATTATAAAATATATGTGTGTATTATTTAAAAAATTAATAAATAAAAAGATTTTGAATGATTTAGGTAAAAAAATATTTACGCAAAATGTAAAAAATAGAAAAGGACGAACAAGTTGTTCTGACGCGTGGGACGTGGACCTGGTGCCACGCGCACCGGCTCATGCGTTGCATGCATCAGGGTGAAAAAACTGCTTTCAGCTTGTGCGTGCGCGTGGCCTTAGGGCCACATCAACCCTGGCCCACGTGACAAAACGTCTTCTTCTCCCTTTTTTAAAATTTCTTTATTTTTTAATTATTTATTAATTAATTATATTATTTAATAATTTAAATATATGATTTTCTATATTATATTTAACTAAAATTTAATTAAATAATTAAAATAAAAAATAATATTTAAAAAATAAATGTTAACATTTGAGGAGATTTTTAAAAAATTAATGCATATTTTTTAGGACATTAATTTATTAATTTAATTATTTATATTTAATAGGATATTATTTAAAAATATAAATAGTAAATAATTAAAATTTATAATTAATATTAATTATATTTAAATTATAATTAATTTTTTATGATTTTTTAATTAGATAAATAAATAAATTAAAAATAAGTTCAGAATAA
Source organism: Swietenia macrophylla (assembly GCA_032401905.1). Classification (NCBI taxonomy): domain Eukaryota; kingdom Viridiplantae; phylum Streptophyta; class Magnoliopsida; order Sapindales; family Meliaceae; genus Swietenia; species Swietenia macrophylla. The sequence goes on along the minus strand of CP135565.1, from coordinate 9,996,562 downwards.
TATTTAAATTACTGAATTTTATATATTTTTTAAGAATATTAATTTTTTAATTTAATAATTTATATTTAATTAGATATTATTTGAAAATATAAATAGTAAATAATTAAAATTTATAATTAATAGTATTTTTTTTGAATATGATGATAAATAACTAAAATTTAATATTTTTTATGCCATAGTTATTATTCAATTAAATATTAATTATATTTAAATTATTATTAATTTTTTTGGTGAATTTTTTAAATTTAGTTAAATAAATGAATTAAAAATTAATTCAAAATAATATTTAGATTACTCAGTCTTATATATTTTTTTGGTACATTAATTTTTAATTTAATTATTTATATTTAATTAGATATTATTTAAAAATATAAATAATAAATAATCAAAATTTATAATTAATAGTATATTATTTGAAAATGATAATAAATAATTAAAATTTAATATTTTTTAAGTCATAGTTATTATTTAAACTAGGAAGATAATTAGTTGATAATCAAACTAGGAAGATATAACTTACAAAGTAGAGAAAATAATGCAGCCGATCTTGGGAGCTTCACAAGAAAATTTAGAATAATCACAGGCATTGACACTGTTCTAACCATGATTCTTGCAGTTCCTAGATGAATCACTTCTGATAAGATGTTGTATGTAAGACAATTTGATTCATGAAATGGGCCTCTGGAAAGTAGTCTTCGACAATTTCTATGACCGGGCCACTGGAAAGAAAGATGGGTAGTTTCTTTCTGCGTCTGGGAGAAGAAAGCTGTATTAATGTTGAGGGTGCTCTTTAATAGTTGAGTCACTGTTCACCTAAACAATGTTGAAAATGGATGGATAGTTGAGTGATTAGTTATTACTACAACATATTCTTACAATATTTCGAATTAACGACGCTACATTTTAGATAATGCGATTTCGAATATCAATTTCAATGCACAAACACGATAGTATGGAAACATCTTGCAATAAAGAGCAGGGATTCTCTACAGATATTGACAACGTCACCCCATCTCCCGTTGTCTGTTGCTTACTAAATTAGACTCTAATTCATTTTACTCTTCAGCACTTCACGGGTTCACCACTGCCATCAAAGTACAGGAAAAAAAAAAAAAGCTGCATTGGAAGGATTGGAGGAGAGAAGACGATGAAAACAGGATCAGAATGTTAGCAAATACAAGTTGTTGGAAACTGGAGATAATAATCATGGAGAAGAAAAAATCCGGTGGCAGAAAGTTTTTCTGTCCCGTTTGTCGGTCATCTTGGAGAGCTTGAACTTTGCTGGCGCAACACTTTGCTAACTCTTGGGCCTGCGTCAATGGATTTGCTTTCATGGGAAACACCGAATCATGCATATTTCTTCATCATTCTCTTAAGATTTTTAGCTTTGACAGACAGCTTCTTTACTTTTGATGGTGAAATGTAATCAATTTCAGCACTCTGAAGCGGAAAATATTTGTCTTTCGAATTGGTCATTGGTAGCTTCCTGTATGACAAAATTTGGACAGACCATTAGCTATGGCATCTAAAATATTTTTGTTTCATCAGCTAAATTGTGTTTGTCTTTCATTATTGAAGTCATACACAGAGAAGTCTGAGTTCCTGGATGCAACAGAATCATTTGTAAGAGTATGCATTTGTCATCCCATGCCAAGTTAGATGATAAACAGAAGTACAGGGTAGTGATTGATGGTTATTATGTCACTAATTACTATACAGATTATGAAAAATATGGGATGATAGAGATAGCCGTTGGTAGATTAGAATTGACCTGAACTGTACGAGTAGCTTTATATTACTGCAATCTAGAAGAAAATTTAGGATTTAGATAGTGGGGAATGAATTTCCTTAAAATTTAGAAGAAATGTGACAAGGCTAATCACTATGACTGAGTTTTCTGTGAATTGACTTGAGAAGTATGACTTGTTTCAACTGAAAACTTAATTTTTTCACCAGGCTTCTTTGTTGATTCACCCTCTCTGTTCTTGACCAAGACAGGGTTAAGTGGAGCACTTGAAACACTTGGTGGTCTAGGGTTCGGTGCCAAAGTATGCAGAATGTTGGTGATACACCTACAAGCATCTTGCGGCGTAGCATTCTTCTGAGCAATTATCATATCCTTCTTCTGGTCAGACGTTGGACTCATGCTTCAGTTTCTTCATCAAGATCCCAGTATATCGAAACAAGTAGCTCATTATATGAAGCGTCTCATTCTTGGTATATTTGCATGCGGGTTTATACAGAATATCTTGAGGTTCTTCAGATACCATCTGTTGTGCTTTACTTCATCGGACATCCCTTGGTTTCAAGGGAGCTTCACTGGCAGCCTCAATTTCTTAATGGATATCGATTCTTCTCTAGGAATTGCTTAGTTCTGAACACATAAACACATACATCTATCAATGTTGTTAGTGATGCAAGTGAGCAACTGATGCAGGGATGGCATGCAAGAGGATGTGGTTGGCAGCACTTGGCAGCGTGGATAACTTGGCAGCATTATATTTCATTGGCAAGCCAGTTGCATTTGCAATTAAGTTGAAGCTTTATTCTAAGGTTAGATAATATTCTAGCAGTTTATTCATCTCACATTACGCCATTATATCATTTTTCTTTCTTTCAATTTGATCATCTTCCGTGCATTTTTTATGCACAGGATTTGTGGAGGGGCTTAATCTGCAGCCTCGCGCCAAGCATACACCCTTTTTTCGATTACATTTTACAGAAAATAGACAAAAATATATTAACAGAGACAAAAAAAAATACTTGTATTACTTAATAAATTAAAAATAATATTTATACTATCTCAATATACTTTTAAGATGGTCAAAAACAGTAAATTTTAAAATTAAAAATATTATTTATATTTTTAAAATTTATAAAATTATCTTAAAATTATAAAATATTATTTATATTTTAATAAATTTTAATTATTTTATTAATTAAATAATTACACTATATTAATAATATTAATATAAAAAAATATTTTATTTAAAATTGTTTATAGCTTTAATAGTAAAAGATTTGCATTCTGTCCAAGTTTGAAATGGGCTTTCCAGGCCTAGTTTGCAAATCAAAGCCCCAGCAGGTAAGTTTGCATCCAAAGCAACGTGCCAGAGGTCATGCATGCAAATTTGACGTGTTTCGACTATCCATGGAAACGTGCTGGCCAACCATGATTCTTCCTTTGACACTTGCAAATTGAAATATTTGTTAAAAACAAGAGTGCTCCTCCTTCACTCTTCTTACCGGCAGTGGCAGCTACTGAAAATTTGTATTCTCTACGGTCTCCTGTCAAAAGAAAGTTTGTTCGGGTGAGTTGTTGTTATTTGCTGTTTGGGTTGATTTTTCTTTTTGTAAAATTTTCTCTTAAGCATTTGAGTAATTTGCTGTTGTGGGTTAGTTTGTTATACCATCAAAGATTAACCCGGATTGGATTTAGCATGGGTGTGCCTGTGAATGTGATGATTATATGCATGGAGTATCTATTTGGGATTTTCCGACTGAAAATGTATGATCCATTCATTGAATTTAACATGCATGATTGGAGAAGGAAGACAAGCATTTTTTTCAACCTGTTTTTGAGAAAGAGGATAGTTATTAAGTATACCATGTGATTGTATAGATTGAATAAGTTTTACCATTAATTCTCGTTTTGTTATAACTCTTGATTTCTGATAAATAATAAAATGCAGATACGACCATGCGGAGGACTCCATGCTGGTGTTTGAAGGAAGTTTTGGATATGAAAGAGGCTAAAAATCAAGCCTTGTTTGCACTGCCAATGATTCTTACTAACGCTTTCTACTACGCAATCGCATTGGTTTCTGTAATGTTTGCTGGCCATCTTGGCCAGACTGAGCTCGCTGGTGCGACCCTTGCCAACTCCTGGGCCTCTGTCACTGGATTTGCTTTCCTGGTAAGTGGCACCGTTTCTCTCAGTTTCATGTCTATGGCACGTTTCTTGAATCTCTAAACTATACTTCTGTGCACCTTATTTATGTTTTGATACTAAAATCGAATCAATTTCTGAGATTCAGAAACAAGAGAATTGCGCTTTAGATCTATCATTGGTTATGATGTTGATCACAACAGAGATTAAACATAATGTCATTTGCATAAATTTAGAAAAAAAAAATGAAAAAGAAACGACTTGGCTAAACCTTATGGTTGATTTTGCTGAAGTGACTTGAGAAATAAGCTTGTTTTTTAGTTAAACTTTGTTTTTCACCAGGTTCATTTGTTGATTAATGCATTTTCTTCTATCTTCTTGTCATAAGTTGGGATCAAGTGGCGCATTAGAAACACTTTGTGGCCAAGGATTTGGTGCCGAACAATACAGAATGTTGGGGATATATCTACAATCTTCTTGCATCATATCGTTCTTCAACTCAATTATCATATCCTTCTTATGGTTCTACACAGAACCTATTCTTATTTTACTTCATCAGAATCCCATAGTCTCAAGACAAGCAGCTCTCTATACGAAGTACCTCATTCCTGCTCTATTTCCATTTGGGTTTATACAGAATATTCTAAGATTTCTTCAGACGCAATCCATTGTCATGCCATTGGTCTTTTCCTCGGCTCTTTCAATGGCCGCCCATGTTGGCATTGTGTATGCTTTTGTTCATTGCACACCCCTTGGTTTCAAGGGAGCTTCACTGGCAGTTTCAGTTTCGTTGTGGATATCGATGCTTTTACTGGCAATTTATGTCCTTCGTGCAAAGAAATTGGAGAATACATGGAAAGGATTTTCTTTTGAATCGATCAGTTTCATCCTCGCTACCTTAAAACTAACCCTGACCTCTGCGGTAATGCTATGGTAAGTTTCCCCTACTTTTCATTATCTTGTTTTTCATCTTAGCTTTAAAATATTTACATGAAAGAAACCTGATTTACAGCTTCTTGAGAGAAATCAGAGAAACCAGTTTCCCAAGAAACACATATAATGAAGTTCGTTTAAAATAGTTATAGTTGCATTAGGAATTCATGTATTAAATTATTTGCAGGGCCCAAATCTAACAATTTGATCAGTAGGAAGTAATAGGAATCTGAAATAGAGTTCAATGCAACATCAAGACCTCTTACCTTTTAAATCTTTCTAGTCTTTAATTTTTTTTAATATATATATATATATATATATATTTTGCCAGCTTGGAACACTGGGCTTTTGAGGTTCTTGTGTTCTTGGCTGGATTGATGCCCAACTCAGAAGTATCTACTTCACTGATCGCAATGTGGTAAGCCTCAATTTTCTTTTTTGTTTTTTTCTGACACTTCCTTCCCGTATAATCTTATAAACGAAATATTAAATCTTGTTTTTAATGGTTTCTTTTTTTCCTGTTTTCACGATGTTCAGTGTGCATACAGAAACCATTGCCTACATGACCACATATGGTCTAGGTGCAGCTGTAAGGTTAGAAGTTTTACTCCTAGCTAGTTCCATGCATGGTTTCTACATTTTGTTTCAGAAATTGAAAAGCTTGTGCCTTTGACAGCACGAGGGTTTCAAATGAATTGGGAGCAGGAAATATCGATCTAGCTAAGAATGCCATGGCTGTGACTCTCAAGCTCTCGGTTCTCCTTCTTCTTGCAGCTGTCTTGGCTTTAGTTTTTGGTCACAACATCTGGGCTGGCTTCTTCAGTAACAGCCATGAAATAAAAAAGAAATTTGCCTCTTTGACACCCTTTCTTGCAATCTCAATAACAATTGATTCTGTGCAAGGTGTATTATTAGGTTTGTAAACATCGGATATTTTTTTCACAGCATTGCTTAGTTCTCTGTACATATCTATAAATGTCGATGGTGATGCAAGTGGGATAATGGTACAGGGGTGGCTAGAGGATGTGGCTGGCAGCACTTGGCTGTGTGGGTAAACCTGGCAACATTTTATTTCATTGGCATGCCAATTGCAGCAGTTCTTGGATTTAAGTTGAAGCTTTATGTTAAGGTGAGACATCAACTACCAACTCTATATACATACATACATATATATATATATATATGGGTTTCTTTTTAATCATTTTTCATTCAATTCAGTTCAGTCAGTCATCTTCTATGCTATGTTTTGATGCAGGGTTTGTGGATCGGATTAATCTGCGGCCTCTCCTGCCAAGTCATCACCATGTCGTTGATTACATTGCGCAGAAACTGGACTAAGATGGACATACCAGTGAACAGAGCAAATGTCATTGTACAACAGGAAATGATCGACACAAAGCATAGTAACCAAAGAACAGAAAAAGACAGTTGTATCTTAGATTCCCTGCCCCAACCGATCCAAGCTGCATCTAGTATCAACTGATTTCAATTGTATTTGGAAGCATTTTCGATAATTGTAGAAGTAACTCCTCAGTTCCTGTAATTGCAATTGAATTCCTTGTTATCCCTAACTTTATCACCTGGCCTAGCATATATAGAATAATTTGCCATCAAATCCTGAACTTGGGTTGGTAAGGGAATAATCCGCTCGCATGTATTGGTTGCAGAATTTGCATGGGAAATGAAATTGGAATTGGAATTCGAGTCTCATTATATCCACTTTCACGTTATATAGACAGAAAACTGAAATTGGAACTCGAACAGAGGCCGCCGTTGGCTTTCTTCTCGTTAAGGGCAATAGAGTCATTTTATCTGAAAACGTGCGCTATGTTGTCAAAATACTGTGAAGCTGAGTAGCTGAATCCGCAATCCGTATCTTTTGTCCACTCCAGTGGACAATTTCTGAGTTCGCCGTCGACGTTCTTTCTCTGTGTGGGTTAGTATGTAACTTCTTTCTCTTTGTACTTTTACCTAGAGCCTTCTGCTTATAATAACTAAACATGGTTCGTTGTAATTATGATTCTGTTGCCCCTTACTTTATCGAACCCAGTTAGCTTTGATCTAGAATTTCATTTCTGTGGAAAATGGCTCGTATGAGTCGGGAATCATTGTTTAATGAACCGGGTGTTTACTTCTGATGGCTATCGTAGTGGGAATGTGAAAAAATACGATTTTGTACCAGCTTTATCTGCTTTTTGTTTGCGAATGAAGGTTACCTGTTAAATAATATATGTTAAGTCATTGAAACTAAAGAGTACCATATTAAGTTCAATCTTACTAATATATCAGTTTTTGTATGTTGGCAATTGAATCAGTCTAGGATTATATTATGTCAGCATTTCTACTTGCAGAAGATTCTCAGGGACAGGGACTTATAAATCATCACGTCTTCACCGACTTAGATATGATGACTTAGGAGTTAGGACAAATATTTCATGACCACCAAAACTTTCTTCTGGCTAGAAACAACAAAGTCCAACCTCTGTACTCCGGATTTATTGCTGTCAGGGGCACCCCAGATGGGATTTTAGGGTGCATAATTTGCTCTTTTTGTGCATGTCTTGTTCTATTGGAAGAAAATGAAATGCTGGAAAGAAAGTTTGGAATGTTTCTATTGTCAGTTGCCAAGACTTTAAACTAAAATCTAAACCTTGCAAACCTGCATGGTTACAAAATTTACAAGATGAAATCAATTGCAGGGCAAAGATATTTCTTCAGGAAGTATTAAGGGTTTACAGTTCCAAATACATGAATGCCTCCAGAATGCTTGGTGATCAATTAGCTCTTGCCTGCGTTGCGAAGTCTCACCCTTCTTTTGATGCAAAGAGATTTAGCGAAGCACGGGCCTTTGTTGAAGAAATTAGTGGAGCATCCGTGCTATTTTTACCATGTGCTACATACAATTGGACTCCTCCTGAGGGTGCAGGCCAATTTCATGGCATGCCCTTCATGTTAAGGTATGCTTGAATGTCTTTGATCAACTTCTCATAATGATCTCATTCAATATCAGGCTTATGAACTTTATATAGCACCTTTCTCTGGTTTGGCACAACCAACTTTTCATGCTAAGATAATTTAAACCTTGTATAGGTGGTTCATTTTAAAGGATCAAGGAAACGCCTAATGCTGGAGTCTTGGAATTACTCCAGTTCATCCTCTGACATTTCAGGTATGCTGTGTCTCGTCTTGAAGAGTGGGAGAACAAAGTATGACTTCTGAATAAATATCCTTTAGTTTCATATTACAATACACATTTGCTTGAGGAAACAGCTGATTTCCTCCAAATGAACTGGATGAGGAATTCTTGGTGAATTACTCCATCTCAGTGAAAACAAATTGTTTGCCTACCGGTTCCCACCTCTCTTTACACCAGTTTCCCACCCGTAATATAAATTCGTCAGTGATGTTTCTGTCTTTAATATAATTGAGCCATAAATCCAATCTGGAAACCATGACAAACTTGGAGCCACAAAACCTTCGGAGAAAAACTAATTCGTATTTATTTACATAAAAATTCAAAATTAAAAAAAAGCCACCCTTTCATTTAATCCTATAAAGACAATCCTTTTTAAGGGCATTAATTGATGAGCAGAACTTCAGTGGTCGGGATGACCGATGAGCCACGAACAAAGTCGACCCTGGGGCAAAGTACTGAACATATTAGCCGTATACTGGTCAAATTTTGTCCTTGGCCTGGGCCTGAAACCCCATGCCACTGAATTAAGGAGCATTAACGGCTAAACAGGAAACCAAACAAACCCTTTTCCTTTTCTTTTCTTCTAGGCTTAGGACTGAAAATGAAACTGATGATTATGGGCCCTGACTGTAGAAAACTTAAATCCGCATTTCATCAAATAAAAATGTTTCCCTTACATATAAGATGATAAATAATATACATGCAATAATTTTAATGCGTAACTGATCAGGAAAGCACCAATCTAAGACTTAATTCCATGAATAGTCAAAACATCTTTTTGTTGGTCTATCAAGATCAAGTTCAAAACCCACCAAAAAGGCTCCATTTAGCCCCACAATTGTCATTGCATTAAATTCCATGATCAACGTTCACATTCTCAGATTTTGCCACCTGTAAACAAATCAATAGACCCAATTTTAGGCATAGAATTAGGCAATTAGAAGATACATAATCTAACAATACACCTACGCACGAACGATGATAAAAGCGTCACACACATGACTTTGCCTGTATTGAATTGACTGCCTTCACTGTTCAAACGGTAATCTCCCTATGGTAAGTTACTTTATAATTCCACACTACGCCAGCTTCAGTTTCCATTCTGACCTGTCATATCAAATCTCCTTAATCTTTCACTTCCAAAAACGCCACCCTCTCGTATATTTTCTGTGAAGCTTCTGGTTCATGTCCCTTTCATCTCTGTAAATATATACCGACATATACATAGTCAGTACTCATTTGTCTACTGTTCTTCAGTTTTCTGAAGCAATAATCTCCATTATCAATGGAGTCTCAGAAATCTTTCTGCCTTTTCGTTGTTCTCTTTTCTTGTTTTCTGTGTTCCTCTCAGGGATACAAATTTTACGTTGGTGGTAGAGATGGCTGGGTTGTAAACCCTCGTGAAAACTACAGTCACTGGGCTGAGAGAAATAGGTTCCTAATCAATGATACTCTCTGTAAGTTTCGGACAGAAAAACATTTTTTTTTTTCAATTAAAGTTTTACATCATGTCTTGATTGTTTCAGGTTCTTGGCTGATTTGATTCATTTTCCTTTCTGGGTATTTATTGTTTTGGTTTCTTTTGCAAGATTTCAAATACAAGAAAGGATCAGACTCTGTGTTGTTGGTGAACAAAGATGATTACTACAACTGTAACACAAAGCAGCCATTGATGAAAATGGATGATGGTGATTCAGAGTTCAAGTTTGACCGTTCCGGTCCCTTCTTTTTTATCAGTGGTAACGTTGATCGTTGCAAAAAGGGACAGAAACTGATCGTCGTTGTTTTGCATGTAAGACCGCCGCCGCCATCCCCGGTAACTCCATTTCCTCCAGGCGTCACACCTCCAACCCATGCCCCGCCGCAACTAACACCGCCGCCGTCACAAACACCAGTAGTTGCACCGTCTCCCAAGTCACCTTCTCCTACGTTACCGCCAAAAGCCATGCCACCTTCATCAAGCCAATCTCCTACGGGATCGCCTCCATCGCCAGCAACTTCGCCTGCCTCTCCACCAACTTCTGGGTCCAACGCACCGGAATCTTCCTCTCCATCACAGTCTCCTGCGGCCAATCCTCCCAAAGCATCTTCTCCATCGCCTGCAACGTCACCGCCGAAAGCTTCCACTCCGGTACCGTCACCGCAGAACTCCCATTCTCCTTCCGTAACTCCATCACCGTCTCCGAAGGGTACCACTCCAGCCCAGGCTCCTGCGCCAGGCACATCAACGATATCTCCTTCTCCCACGACGACCACCCCAACACCACCATCGGCCACCACACCTTCTCCACCGCCGTCTGAGTCAGGTACTCCCGCAGACGTGACGTCACAGCCACCAGCTCCGACAAAGTCATCAGCAGTTGCTATGTCTTCGAGTTTGACAATGGTGGGAGTTTCTGCTCTGTTGGGTTTGATTTTGAGCAGCTTTGTTGTTGCAATTTAGAGAGATTGAATAATTTGGGTGCAAAGTTTGTAATTTTCTGATTTTAGTGGGGTTTCTTTGTGAATTTCCATTTTATTTTATTTTTCTTGTTTATTATTTGGTAATTTATTTTGATTTTAAATGTGGTAGGATTGGCATGACTCATGAGTGGTGGAAACATTAATAATATTGTTATTAAACAAAATTATTATTATTCTTTAATCAATTTCTTTTTTTTTTTCGCTAAAATTATCAACATAATTATTCCTGTGATTCGAAATTAAGCTGTAATGTAATGAGGCGAATTTTGAATGCGTATGGTAAAATTGGATGCTGCCAGAAAGTAGAAGCATCTGGAGAGCATCGATGCTGTTCTCTTTGTCTCTCAGCAGGCATCGCTTGTCATTCGCGAATTTCCCATTGAATGTGCTAGAAATCATATCCATTCCCTTCCTTATCCCTAATAATACCAAATGCCTCCATGAATATCCTTAAAAATGTGGAACATGGGTATTTTCCACGTGTGTGGACCGGTAAGAATTAAATTCTAAGTTCTAATGTGAATGACGTGTACACACAATTTTTCAATGGCATCGATTATCTTATAGCTTCTGTGACACCCAATTTTTGAATGGCTTCTTCCTTCGTCGACAGGGAAAGTGATGCTTGCAGGCACACACAAATACAAACACATCACCCATCGTTCCTCACAACACGAAAACGACTTACCCATAACAAAACGCCACCTAGCATCGAGTCAATTAGACTATTGAACTGCTTGCTTGCACTGCATCACTGCTTTCTCCACGTCGATCAGAAGACAATGTATTCGCATGCAAACACGCCTACATTATTACTGTAGATCCCTTCTCGCGGCACTCATCCCATTCCTTCCCTTCGTCAATATATTTATAACCATTGATTTTACTACCCTGTGTACGCTGCACTTCATTTCTGACGTTGGATTGAATGTCACAAGGAAACATTTTCTGTGTGAATACCAAGCCTAATCCGTTTGTGGTGGGTTTTGTGTCGCTTTCACGGACAGATAAAACTAATTGTGGGTCATTTTCAAGGTGAGTTGTGTAATTGTGTTGTGTCCAATTGCCGACTGAAGTGTATGTCGGCAACTCGAAGGGATGTCGCTTTTTGGTTTTCCATCTGTCTCTGGACCATTGAGTGAGTCAATATGTACTACAACAAGCTTACAAATATAACGATGACAAGTCCCCGCATGTAACAGCGGAATAAAACCTTCAAGACTGCCAAGAAGTAACTCGGAAGTAAATCAGAAACTGTAAATTTTCTGGAGAGAAAGACCACCATGATGCATCTAAATAAATATTCAGCTGTCTCGAGAAGTTCATAGAAACGTGAACGACATTGCGGAAGGAAGCGGTTACAAATTATATCTCATGCTAAAAATAAATAGATTGAAGATGAACAATACTAGTATTGCTAAAGCACTGACCAGAATGCAAATATGGCTGAAACAACTTTATTAAAAGAACCACCATCTCTTTTGCCGAGCCTTCTGTAACAAATATAAACAAGCCTTTGTTAAGAATACACCGACATAGGAAAAAAAAAACTATTGCGTTATCATAAACCATTGCTACAAATTGTTTTTCAGAGGTGCAAAAGAAACCTTTTGAATCTTATTTGGAGGCTGCATTAGAATAGGCCTTGAAAGGACGGCATTGTCAATATTCTTCATGTATGGCCGCACCTTCTCCTCCAACATCTCATTCAACTGATAATCAAAAATAGCACAAAAAATTAATGATCACAGCAATCATATCCCTACTTTAGAGTGCAAAAAAAGAGTATTGACATTATAGAAATTCCCTCACAAGAAAATACAACTGCAATGTATGCATATGTGCCATGCAACATGCTCGTACTAAATTCTAAAGTTTCTTTTCCTTCACTGGGTAAGCTTCATCATTCTTCTTCTGTGTGTTCACAAAAGCCAAAGTCATGAACGAGCATGCGTATTATTTGTGTGAGGTGTGGTCATGAGATAAAAAGAGCAAGAGAGATCATGTCACTGTCATTATCAGAAAGAGGTTATGGTCCACAATTTTTTTTTCTTTTAGAAAAAAGGACCCATTATGTCCTCAACTTTCACATCAATTAAATGAAACAAGATTTTTTTTAGCATTTCCATTTTATCTTCCAGTTTTCTGTTGCAACCAACAGTAAGCTGAAGAGAAATAAAATATTCCATAGCAAAGTAACCTCCTCCAAAAGTTTTTGGTGGTTTATACAGGATCCTCATTAAGTACCAATGGAAAGTATCCAGAAACTATCAACCGGAAAAGATTTGAAATATAAATTTTCAAATGTACAGTCATAGTATTATTCAAGTCTTTGCCTCTGATATGCCAGTTTTTTGAGACAGGCATAAAATAGACAATGTTATGAGCCATAATTAAACTTATGAACCAAGCCGTAACTCTCACCTCAAGGGGGAGGGGGGGGGGGGAGGGCAATGATACGTTGAGCATTTCACTCGGGCCTTAGATATTAAGAGCTACTAACCTTTTCTTGACGCCATTTAGTCTCCCATTGAGCATCCAAGATTTTATTGGCAATTTCTCTTTGGGCATTAAGAAGAACAGTCTTCTCATATAGTTTTTTAGGGTCTTTGAGATCCTCCTCACTCCAAGAAGAGGCATTTAACGGAAGGTCCAGATCCTGACAATGCTCAGCAGTTAGTTCCATTAACATTTCCTTACATGCATTTCTTATCATCAGCATGTGGTAAATGTTCACACAAACACTGAAATATGTGAAGTAGAGCACATAGAGCTATAATATAGGATACGCACTCCCCAATTTTGAGGCCGAGGTGGAGGATCAAGTTTCATGACTTTTGTCTCTAGTGCCTTCTTGGCCTTGTAGTAAGGAACATTTTTCACTATAACAGGGTCTTCCCTTGCACGGACAGGATCGATGGAAATCAAGGCCTGCAAATGATAAACGATTTTACATTAGGAACTTTCTGCAAATAAGGAACCGTGTAAGAATCTTGCATTGTGCAGAAGTCAAATTATCAACCCACAGAAAGTTATAGGAACTGAAAGTGAAAGAAGTAAAATTAGAGTACAGGCATGAGAATGGTAGTGTTCAAACACACAAATGAATTGTCAACTCATTAAATAACAACAAATAGAATTCCATTAATCATGATCCTCAAGCATAAGCAAACATCAATTATATTTCTAAATAGTTTACAATGCAGACAGAACATCTTGATTGTTGGATTTTTTTTTTCACTCTTTGATTTTCATTCCAGGATAAAATAAAACTCTGCAAAAACACGTTTGGTGCATCAAAATGAAAACAGTTTCTGTAAATGAAATGGAAAAGGGGCTGGAATATTAAAAAAACTGAACACAAGTTCATGTCTTTCATAGAATGAACGTGAAAGCATTTCCATAACCAACAAGTCCTTAAAAGGGAAAAGGGGGATATTATCTTACTTCCTGTAAATGCTCCCATCCAGGACTTCGCTTGGCCACCACCTCTCGAAGTTGATCATACCGCATAGATTCCTATGCAGTACAAGTATCAATATATACAATAATGCAGCATAGCAGTTGTGATTTCTCAAAGTACTAACAACAAAGCCAAAACTCAATTTTTGTGGAGTATGAGATGTCATGTAATAAGCACACAGATCAAGACTTCACATGAATCTTGATATCTTTTCTTCAGATTCGATGAAACAAGAAAAATGGTGCAGCCAAAAATTTAGGTGAGATTATACAGAAAAACATGTGGCAATACGTATTACATGCTTGTACTATAAACGTAGTTTTTACCAAAACTTCCACCACCGCCGCCCCCCAACCCCCCCCCCC
>CP135565.1:9097568-9336299 GCA_032401905.1 Swietenia macrophylla | reverse complement strand
ATTAAAAATTTAAAAATTTTTAATGATAGGAAATCAAACAAATCGAGCGTCCGTGACATCCGAATTGCAGTATGGAGAAGTCGTCCACAGCGGCAGACCGGGCCCAAGTCCCCTGGAAAGAGGCGCCCGAGAGGGTGAGAGACCCGTCGCGCCCGGATCCTGTAGCACCACGAAGCGCTGTCTACGAATCGGGTTGTTTGGGAATGTAGCCCAAAGCGGGCGATAAATTTCGTCCCAGGCTAAATACGGGCAAGAGACCGATAGCAAACAAGCGGAAAGATGAAAGAAAAGGATTTTGACAAGAGAGTCGTTGAGTGCTTGAAATTGTAAGGAGGGATGCAGATGGGGGCTGGGGATGCAAGGTGGCGGCCCAAGCCCGGGCCCTCCATAAGCCCTCGGGGACGCCGTGGAAATCCTCAAAAGTGAAGCCAAGTGAAATATTGCCAATGACAGTGGATAACTGCTCCTATCCTTATTCATCATTGGCCATCTGTTAGACATAACAAGCTACATTTACTACCACTCTTTTAACAGAGGCCAGAATATTTCCACTTCTGGAGATTAGATTTGCAGAATTGACAAAACAGACGAATAGATGCTATCCCAACTACGTGTGGAGTAGTTTAGTGGGTTGCCCCACAGATAGTAGAATAGAAATAATTTTCTCTGAAAATGATGCCGCTTCGATCATCTCAGGGAAAATTAAATAGGTAATGGTAACCCAAGCAAACTAGAGCGGAAAAGAACATAGGAATGAGTTCTGGAAGAGAATATACACAAATGAACAATTGTTCTCAATGGAATTGAAGCAAAAGGTTAACAGACTGTTGTCAATCACTCTGTCTGGTGCCTACTGAAAGAATGGAAAAATTGTTCCTATATAAATCTTCAGAAGCATCTGATATATACCAGAGATAAAACTTGGCATAAACCTGAACCCGAGTCTTAATTTTGGGCTGAAAAAAGGGCTCCCTCAACTTATTATTGCAAACCGGATAAACCTTTACTGAACTTTTACTCTATGTCATGACCCAACAGAGCGTGTCTCGCCATCTCGAACATGTTACAGTCTCATGAAAACAATTAAAACTGAATCCAGTACCAATTCTGCCATTTCTAATTCTAGTCCTGCAACCCATCCTTTTTGATAGCCTCATGTCATTATTATGCAGTCTTTGCATGAGAGGCATTGTTTCTTGACTTACCATAAAGCACAGTCTATCTCATAATCACCTCTCGACTCCTATTTCTTTTCCTTCACCAATTAATAAGCCAAAAAACCAAATTGCAAAGAACTTTCAGGAGAGATATCCCTCCTGTTAAAGTACATACACACGGAGAAGACAAAAATAAAGAAACTTCCCAACAATAGGATGTTAGCAAAAGGGTAAAAGAAAACTTTTAGAAGATAATCATCGACTAAGAAAAATCAACGACAAACAGGGGATGTAGCTCAGATGGTAGAGCGCTCGCTTAGCATGCGAGAGGTACGGGGATCGATACCCCGCATCTCCACAACTTTCATTTTGTCTTGATTTCTTTTGTTTCTTCTTTTGTTTTTAGACAATTTTTTACCTAATCACATTCTTAAATAACACAATGCCCTCCATAATTAAGCAAAAATATTGCTTAAGTCTGTCTTGCAGGCCAACTGTGTTTCTCCAAAATCTTGGTACCTAGAACTAGTTAAACAATTGCACTAAAACAACTGACCCTCAACCGGCCATTTCACCGTTGGATTCCCACAGCTCTAGAGCTTTGCCATGTGCTTGGTTTCTTGGCTAGAACATTTGCATAACACATACGACAAGATTAGGATCAATGCTTATTATATGATCTCATGGGCGTCCATCCAGTGTGACCGAGCTCTAGATTCAAAGCTCTTCGGCTGTTTTCTTTGACTCATTATTATGTGATTCCCATTTTTATATTTCTCTTCTCTCTCAACCACTCAATAAAATATGAAGTAATTGAGTGGTCAATGTTTGATTAAGCCAAAGTATCTAAGATAGATTTAACTAGTTAGAAGATTATCACTTGGGAAATATCAAGAATCTTGTCATCGTTGAACTTTACTTTGTTACATTCCATACTCTTCATTAACATAATTGAAATTTAATCCAAAATCATGTGTTTGGAGCGTGGAATTATTGTAGAGCTAGACAACTTCAATATTGCTTGGCAAAGAGGCAACTTCACTGCACCAAGTATTATAATTTTGTAAATAGCATGAATGCAACGATGTATATACATGCATATTAGCTTGGTATACCATATATAGAAGTACGTTAACCATCAAAATCAAGAAATCAATATCAATCTTTGCCTTGATAAAAACATTTTAATTTCTCTCGTCAATTGCAGAGCAAGAAGCCAAGCCCACGGACATCCAGAATCCAAGAATACACATCACACACACAAGCTGAGTTGGTTTTGGATCGATCGAGAAATATGACAGATGCCAGGTCTTTTTTCCATTAGGTAAAGACCAAAGAGAGAAGAATGTAATCTCCATTGTTAAGCTGGAAAGTGATCATTTAGCATATCATCTTATTATTATCACTATAAATGTTAACCCTACAGGTTTGGCACAAAACTTTTCTAGGATATCAAATAAAAGTAAATACTTTGATGGGTGTCAAATCTAAGCCTAAGAAATTCGAGCTACGATGCAAAGTTTTAAGAAATAAGACTACAAAAGCGAAAAAAATTCTAAACAAGTCGACATGGGTATGCATGGCTGATGAAGAAGTCTCCAAAAAGAGCAGAAGAAAATGAACACAGCACCACATGAATGAAGCAGGGCACCAAAAACAAAATAGATATGCCAACAACTTTGCATCTTGTGCGATGGTTACTTTAAATCCTTTTCCGTGTCTGCGAGTGTTTGCCATCAAAGAAAGAGTGAAGAAAAAGTTTCATCGGGAAAATATTATAAAAGTAAAATGAAAATTCTTGGCACCCATTTGACGCAAGAGAAAAACAATAAAGTCTGAGAAAGGATAAAGGCTTTACTTGGTGTAAGTAAGTAGAAAACAACACACAGAGGAAAGAAATTTTACAGGTTTTTTAAGCTAAGACTTAATGGAGACTGAGAGTTTAAGTTACTGATTAGTAATTACCTCACCTAACAAATATTATTTAACAAGAGTTCCATTACTAACTAAGTACATGCTATTAATCAATTAATTAGTGAATCAATCAGAGCATATTGTATGTTTAGGTAAGAGTTTACACTTTCAAAATGGTATTACATGCTTGGTTTAAGAACTTATTGTATTATCTTATTATTTGTTTGATTCTCGAATAATTTTTGTTAGTTGGAGAGAT
Source organism: Swietenia macrophylla (assembly GCA_032401905.1). NCBI lineage: Eukaryota > Viridiplantae > Streptophyta > Magnoliopsida > Sapindales > Meliaceae > Swietenia > Swietenia macrophylla. The sequence continues at coordinate 9,332,969 of CP135565.1, read as the reverse complement.
CTAACTGATTATGTAAGTTAGTTTGTGGTCGCTGAGGGTTTAGTTTTATGGTTGATACAGTTGGGATTGGGAGCCGGCCTTCACCAAATTTCTATTCAAATATTATGTTAATTACTTCTCCAAATTTAGTCATAATCAAGTTTTAAATTATGTTAATGACAATTTCTCTCATTGTCATTAGTCTTATTTGTTTTTATGCATGACCTTTTTTTTAATTGTGAATTGACATCTTTGTCCCCTCGAACGTTCAAACAAGAAACGAGCAATTTTAGATATAAATTTGAGTGTATTTTCGGTATTACACAGCCTAGGGTACCGCCAGCTTTCATTTAAAAAACAAAACAACTTTCAAAACCCTAACGGTAAAATATAATAATCATAGATGGATTTACTAAACTATCCTTAAAACCTTTTTAATTCGTTTAATATTCAATTTTTTTTTAATAGAAAAGAATTGGTTTCACTGCTACTCTCAGGGGCAGTGGACAGTGCAGCGCTTCTTCATCATCCATCATCTTCCTGATCGTAAAAGCAACGGCTGTGATTAGCAACGGTAGCTTCGAATGCAATCAATGGCCCCACTTTTCTGAAACCAAACTCACCTCCTCTAAAAACCTTCATAAATGGCTTCCAATAACCAGAACAAGCCTCCACTTCTTAGCAAAATATCAAAACCAAGCGCTTCCACCAGTGTAAGTTCTTTTTTCAAATTATTAAAAAAATTCAAGACTTGGGTTTTGTTCTTTAGCTTTCTCTTGTTAACCGGTCGTCTCCGTTTTCCATAGCGGGGGTAAAAGATTTGTTTTTTTTTTTTAATTTTTTTCTTTCTCTGCAGTTTTTATTTTGAAATCTTGAGTTTTTTTCTTTTCCAAAAAAAAAGGGAAAATTTTCCAGATTAATGCGTTAACTTTGTCTTCTAATTTGGGGTTGATAGTAGTTTTAAATTTTCTTCTGGTTAATTTTGTGTCTCCGTGTGTGTTTGTGTTTTCTTTTTTTCCTTTTTCAGAAGTATGCTCATGGTGGGGTTATTCATTTTCAAGAGTTGATTTTGATTTAGTATTTTTGTCCATCTTACTTGTGTTTCCTAACCTTTAAATTCTTGTGTTTTTTCCTTTAATTTTTTTAAGAAGAAGAAGTGCAGAGGTGATGAGGTGACTTGTGACGAAGAACAAAAGTTTGGAGCGGAAAAAATGGTTGGCACAGCAAATAATGGCAGGTTCCGGCAGGCCTTTTCCGTAGTAAATGGGATCCAAGATCTCGGCCTCAATAGCAATCCGGCTAGCAATGCGGGTTCTGAATGTGGCACCATTGAATTTACAAGGGAGGATGTTGAAGCTTTATTGAATGAGAAAATGAAATACAAGAACAAGTTCAATTACAAGGTCAGTTGAGCTTGATGCCCTTTTTAGTTTCATGGTTGTACTAGTTGTTAAGATGGGAATTGCTTTAATTACTTGGTTTGGGAATTTAGGAGAGATGTGAGAATATGATGGACTACATAAAGAGGCTTAGGCTTTGTATTAAGTGGTTTCAAGAGCTAGAGGGAGACTATGCATTTGAGCATGAGAGATTACGGAATGCATTGGAATTGACTGAACAAAAATGCTTGGAGACAGGTATGAATAATTTTTCATTTTCAGTGTCTTCTTATTTATGATGTTTGCTAATGCAAATTGATGTGCTTGGATATAGAGTTGACTTTGAAAAACAAGGAAGAGGAATTGAATTTGATAATTGTGGAGTTGAGAAAAAGTTTTGCTTCTTTACAAGAGAAACTTGCAAAAGAAGAATCAGATAAGTTGGTACGCGGGTTCTCTCTTGTAATTTTGTTTGGTTGATAACTTTTTAAATAAGTGATTGATCTTTTGGATTTTAACAATTAGGCTGCAGTTGATTCTCTTGCAAGAGAGAAGGAGACTAGACTCAATATCGAGAGATCACATGCCTCTCTCTCAGAAGACCTTGGGAAAGCTCAAGAGGAGCTCCAAAGTGCTAATCAAAGGGTAATGTAACAAACATAATTTTAAGTCATTGTGGTTCTTTCCTGCAGTTTTTGCCCTGGCCTTTTGATTTTGTTATGACTTTATCCTGGTTAATTTGTTGATAAGGTTTTGCTGCATTCTGCAGATAGCGTCAATAAATGATATGTACAAGCTATTACAGGAATACAACTCAAGCTTACAACATTACAATACTAAACTTCAGAAAGATCTTGATGTAGCTCATGAATCTATTAAGCGTGGAGAGAAAGAAAAATCGGCTATAGTAGAAAACCTCAGCACCCTTAGGGGTCAATATAAATCATTGCAGGAGCAACTTTCTTCATGTAAAGTGAGTTTCTAGTCCTTGACATCATCTCCTCTTGCATAGTTTTAGACATGATATTCTTTTTTTATTTGTCTATTGAAGGATGACTTTCATATAGTATAGCCAGGTTATAATTTTTGTGGGGATAAAGAAAAATATCAGAAGATGTGAACATTTTTGAGAAACAGCTGAACTTAAGAATAGTTGCATTTGCATGTTAAATATTTTAAATTGATGATTAATCAAATGCATCATCAACTTTAATTGAATAAATGATAAGGTGACCCAACAAGTGATTTAGTGAGGAAATTTGCATGATGCTTGAATAAAACTCATATAGATAGTGCTTAAAGAGGCTGTAAGAAGTTAGATTATCATTTCATCTATTCAAAGATCATTATTATTTAAACCCAGTCATTAAAATTTTTAGCAAACCACAGATATGCAAAATAAGTTGACCCCTGTCCAGATAAAAATTGACGTTTTTGTCTATTAAATAGTTTTCCTATAAAAGGCAGGCAGAAATGCATATTTCATTTTTAGTTTTATAACTTGAATACATATGTTGGCCTGGAAGGGAGAATTTATCTGAATACTGGAAGAAGATAAAGTGAATGATGAATAGTTCCACTTAAACAAGTAACCTAGCATCACAAGCAGCTGCGTTCTAAGGAAAATGGTTGAAAATGGTTAAGAAATCATCTGAAAATTTTATACCTGTTTATCTCACCCTGACTTCCATGTTTATGTGAAGCCTGGTTAAAAATTTTGAAAGAACGTGCATTGCCAAGTTATGTGATCTTTTTGTTCATGTCTTTGGTGAATTTAAAGCATGATTATCATTGGATAGTTCCTTGGAGTTTGGTTGAGTCTTTTCAGTCATTTAAGACATATAATTTTACGTAGCATGTCTGTTGGAGTACATATGAATTTGGCTCATTCGTGTCTTTAACTTTGAGCTAAAAGATAGATTATTCATTTTCTATTATTACTTATCCTCCATCTTGATATCTTCAAAAAATATTTAGGCTTCTCAAGACGAGGCTATAAAACAAAAAGATACTTTGGTGCATGAAGTTGCATGTCTAAGGGTGGAACTGCAACAGATTAGAGATGATCGTGATCGCCAGCTATCACAAGTGCAAGCTTTAACAGCAGATGTAATTAAGTATAAAGAGCAGGCATTGAGCTCAGATGAACTAGAGGTTTGTTTTAACTTTTTGTTTGATTTGCTTTTCTGGGAACATCTTATGCATTTGTCTTTATATTTTCTTGAGATGTTGGTTTCTTTAACAGGAAAAATGTGCATCACAAAGTAATAAGATAAGGTCATTGTCGGATCAGCTAGCAGCTGCAGAGAAGAAGTTGCAGGTTTTACCATTATTTTAACAAAAATTCTACATGTGGCTATTCTGCTGTCTCACTATGTCAGTCTGTTGGTTGACCTAGTGTTGTAATTACATTTCTTCCTCCTTTAGGTGTCTGATATATCTGCATTGGAGACAAGAACTGAATTCGAAGAGCAAAAAAAACTCATAAACGAGTTATGGAGTCGTCTGGAAGATGCAGAATATAAGCTCGTTGAAGGAGAGAAACTACGTAAAAAGTTACATAATACCATCTTGGTAATACTCTCATGCTTTATTTATGAGATGAAAATATGAAACATATTTACTTAAAACAAATCTCTTATGTCACAGGAACTTAAGGGGAACATTCGTGTATTTTGTAGAGTGCGGCCTTTATTGCCTGATGATAGTTCTAGCAGTGAAGGAAAAATTATATCATATCCGACATCAACTGAAGCTCTTGGACGGAGCATTGATATAGCACAAAATGGTACTGCACTCACAAAATAATCATAGACAAAGATCTTTCAATTGAACTTTGACAATAAAAAAATTTGTCTCATGAAAATATTGTTGCCAGGTCAAAAGCATTCTTTCACATTTGATAGAGTTTTCATGCCTGATGCATCGCAAGAGGATGTCTTTGTAGAAATTTCTCAACTTGTTCAAAGTGCTCTTGATGGGTATAAGGTGATTTTAACTGCCTTAAGTTGCTTCTCATATAAATTATACATGTGTTCATGCGATGTGTTATCTGCGGTATCTTTATGTGTCACCTTAGTTACGATGCATACTTTTCTGAACTTTTTCTTGATATCTCTACAGGGAAACTCAAGTATTTTTCAATTTATTCATATTATTTAAAGGAAAAAATGGCTAGAATATATTCTTCATCTCTTTTTTGCCTGTTATACTCTGTTGTCTCTAGATGATAATTGAAATTGTCACATATGAATCTCTTGGATTGATGATTTATTTGACTCACTTTTAAATCATTTTGGTTCAAATTGGCACCATAATCTTTTGGATTGATGATTTCTTTGGTTGGTTGATGCAGTCTGATTAGCAGGGAATTTGATAAATACGCAAGTTCCATATCAGTAGTTCTTCAGATGTTTCTTTGAGAGATAATAGTTCTTTATTCTTTTTTTCAGGTTTGCATCTTTGCCTATGGTCAAACAGGTTCAGGTAAAACCTATACCATGATGGGGAAGCCTGGACATCCAGATCAAAAAGGTCTAATACCACGGTCACTAGAACAGATATTTCAAACTAGGCAATCTCTTCTACCTCAAGGCTGGAAATATGAAATGCAGGTAAGATCTTACTGATATCTGATAGTTTTGTTTGTCATTTGTGTGCTTGAAAAAGCATTTTGATTTCAACTTTAACAAACATCTGTAGGTGTCCATGCTAGAGATATACAATGAAACAATTCGAGATTTGTTATCAACAAATAGAGATGCATCACGAATGGAAAATGGCACTGCTGGAAAACAATATTCTATTAAACATGATGCAAATGGAAACACACATGTCTCTGACCTCACCATTGTGGATGTCTGCAGTACTAAGGAGGTTTCCTTTCTCTTAGATCAGGCTGCACAGAGCAGGTAACTAGTTTAGAATATGCATGTTTTTACTGTTGATGCTGATGTATTAAGAAATAATTCCAGAGGCATATCAGTATATCTATTTTTTTTATTCGTTTTTCTATTATATGTTTCCATGATTCATCATTGTTCTGTATGTGTGGCCATTTTAGAGTTACTGATGCTTGTTAGACGTGATGAAACTTTTGGCATAATAGTTTATGTTGGTTGGAATAATGACCTTTATCATGTCTAACAAGCATCAAAACAGAAAAAGGAATTTTCATATTAAGGGAAATAGACTGTCGGCCTTGAGTTGCATCTAAGTCTTTTATCTTATTTTTCTTCAATTGAAGCCACTGTATCTATGTAGGTCTGTAGGCAAAACCCAGATGAATGAGCAATCATCTAGAAGCCACTGTGTTTTCACTTTGCGGATATCTGGTGTTAACGAGGTATGTCACCCTTGTAACATCCCAAAATATGTATTCATGCTCTCTTTCTCTCATGCACTTTGACTGTAACTATTATATCTTATTATCTGACTGTTGTTTTTATCTACTAGAGCACTGAACAACAAGTACAAGGTGTCTTGAATCTGATTGATCTTGCTGGGAGTGAGCGTCTTTCTAAGAGTGGTTCAACTGGGGACCGACTAAAAGAAACTCAAGTATTTCAACATATTGATATAAGTTTACTATCGTTATTTGTTTTTCATCATGCATGTTAGATAACTAAAGTTCTTTTTCTTTCATTTTTTATTAGGCCATTAATAAAAGTTTGTCATCTCTAAGTGATGTCATATTTGCCTTGGCAAAGAAGGAGGACCATGTACCGTTTAGGAACTCAAAGCTAACTTATCTTCTTCAGGTAATTTTGGGGGGTTTTATATGTGGATGGTTGACTTAAAATTTCACTTCATCACATTTGTTTCTATTACTTCATACGAAGTCTGCTCTCTGAATACAGTGAACCTTAATGCAGACAAACATAAAAAAATAAAAATAAATTTGTTTGTAGGAAGATATTTCTTGCTAATCTCGTCTTAAAAATAACCTTATAAGACAAAGATCACAAACCTTGACAGTTTATTCAATATTCAGTGAGGTTGGTGTGCATGGAAGATTGAAGGGCTAGTTATATTATTGGCCCAAAACATTGAAGATTCGTCATTCTGTTTCTGCTTTTAATCGTGTCAGTGGATAAATTGTAGCTTTGATCATACCCCATGACCTCTACTAATATTTTTTGAATCCATTGTCAACCAGCCCTGTCTAGGAGGGGACTCGAAGACATTGATGTTTGTAAATATATCTCCAGAACCTTCTTCAGCAAGTGAGTCACTTTGCTCCCTCCGGTTTGCTGCAAGGGTTAATGCTTGTGAGATAGGGACTCCCCGGCGCCAAACTAACATGCGGTCTGCAGATTCTCGCTTGAGCTATGGCTAATCTTTCACAACATACGTAAGAAGATTGAGCTTTTTTCTTCTCTACTTGTGGTTTATCTGTATCTATGTCACTAGTAGTAACGATAAATTGGCAGATGATTGTGATTCTAACAAGAGTTGCGTGCAATTTGTATAGTAAAAAAAATTAATTGCATTTGTATCTTGTGGAGAGACTCTCCTTTCAGCCCATTTAATCTGTATCACTTCTTTCGAGATTGATTTCTCTAACATTTGCTTACAAAACTCTGGTGTATCAATGAAGAATACCATCTATATTTATGTGTGTGATTAAAATCCATATTTTTGTATCAAATATGACTCGTATCTTTGAATAGAAATCACCCCTCGGTGCATAATTCTAGTAGTACGACTGACAGAAAATGTGTTTTGAAAACAAAAGAAAGTTGATTCTGCAATGCACACATTTAGCGGTCACTTGAACCACATGACTGATTTTGCCAGTACTACTACATCAGCAGATTTCCTGCAAATTTATGCCATTTGAAATCGATCCATAACCTCTTGGAGAATAACAGCTGTGTCCGCATAGTATGATTCTGTCTGTGGGAAGTTTTTTGTCCTAGCAGCAACTTCGAGCTGTCAAGGTATGAAAATTTACCATTTAATATCTGCTTAAAGTTCCGGCTTCAACGGAGATTGAAGTTGTACAATAATATATAGATTTACCTTCTCAAAACTGTCAAACAATCTGTTAGCCAAATCAGTGAGAGGCTGCTTATCGTCAACTGCTGCTGCTGAGATAACATTGTCAAAATCGTAGTACATGAATGTGGACTTGAGCCTCAAGTACTTTCTGACATAGTTAAGAGTATCTGGTCCAATCAAATCTGCCATTGCCATTAGATCAAATGCATATCTTTTTAGCCTATGCATCCTGCCTTTCGTTCCAATATTTGCCATGTAGATTCCTTTCTTTAGAAAAGAACGAGTGCCCGTTTTCTCATTAGCAATGTCTGTTATTTTAAAACATAAATAAGAACTTCTAGTAAAGCACAACTATGTAAAAACCAGAAACTGAATGAAACGGCAAATTGCTTACTGTTGTATACGGGAGGTACAGGTAAAGGGCCATCGATCCAGAAACCATTATTCTCAGCAAGAGAGACCCCATTGCTAGAAGTAATTCCAATAATTGCTAAAGAGGCAAGGCTTAGTGCCACTCTTCTCGTAGGTCGCACAGGTTGTTCTCGACAGTTCTCTGCTTTGTTACCTAGAAGTCCAATAATTTTAGGCCTCCTCTTGGAGTTTTGAAATTTGGGAAGCTTCGGAATGGCTGGTAAGGTTTCAGATACGCCATTTAAGTTTGCTAAGTGAGCCATTGCTGAAGAATTTTGAGTTGGCAGTTCTGATAAAGCAAGAAATTGGTAGGTTTCAGCAGTTATATCCGTTTCAGATAGTGTTGGCCTGCTACTGACCACCAGAAGTATATCCTTGTTGCGGATAGTCTGGTCATTTGGTCACATCTAATTTCGAGTTTGACCGTTTGCCATAACACCCCTTCTTCTGTCCTCGTGTGCTCAAAACTGTATGATTACTTGCCTATCCGTTAACACGAACAGAAGCACTCCATTAATGTTGAGCGTGACCATACCGCCACTTCAATGCTTGGGCCTGTGAATCTCAGATAGGCCCGACAAAGGAGAACAGATATTGGGCCTAGTTCAAAGGCCCATCACTTTGTCTGGATTTGGGTCCCACCTCATCCTTCGGCGCAGCCGAAGAGGTGGAGCAGAAGTCTTTTAGGCCACCGATCCCCTACCCTGACTGTTTGAGCACATCTCTGTTGACCAATGCCTCCGTTACACGTCATCTATCTTGTACTTTGTATTATCCAACGCACTTGCAAAGTGAAAAAAAGAGGAGCAGCAGTTTCCACATGGTGTTGACATATCCTTCGCACAAGATATTATTAAGTAATAAAATCTTGGTGGTCATCATCAAGTGCTTCGGTGGGTCCTACCTATTGGCGTTTTCAACTATAATGGCGCAAAGCCCAGGCTCAAGCCCAAAAGCCATGCCCAAATTCGGACACAGAAACACCGTTTACGCGCACGCTACCACCTGCCACTCCAATTCCTCCGTAAACAAATTTCCACACTTAGATTCCCCTCTGTCTCTCTCTCTCTCTCTCCTCAGAACCCCTGTTTGTGGCCCCGGAAAATTTCTATCTGTCGGAAAACCTTTTTAGATTTCTGGGGAAAACGAAAATGGTTTCTCCGGAAAATACCAATTGGCTGTTAGATTATCCCTTGATCGACGATATCACTGTCCCGGATGGCAATTTCTCCGTCTCTGCTCCTGGCTTTACTTGGACCGTTCAGCCAATCAGTGGGCCGTCTAACGTCAGGTACTTTTACTAAAAGCATAGGATCTTTATGCCTCCCTATTAAAGATCCCTCCCTATTAAGTTTTTATTTCATTTTTCTACGTCTTTGATTAACAAATAAATAAGGGTTTATTTGTATAATTGTTTTTCATTTGAAGTTTTGAGAGATTGTAGCGGAAAACTATGTCATATTGGGTCGATTTTCATGGAGAGCATACAAAACTAAAAATTCGATAATGCTTTGTTCTTTTATCCCATGTTTATTCTTTTGCTGGTATGAGAGGTGAGTTTGTTGCTGGAAATTTGCTGTCAGATGGAGCAAAGACTTGTATATAGCAAGTTGATTTTGGTAGAGTTATAAAGTTTAAATTTTGTTAACTGTTATTAATTTGTTCTAGTAAATACTATGTCAAATTCATGTAATCGATTTGAGGGCATTTGTTTGTTAATTTTGATGGTCTTATTTTCATGTGCATGGTTGGTCATGGGGTTTGTTTGGCTGTCAGATTCTTGTCTGAGCATATGAGCTTTTGTTTGCTGTGTTCTGCACCATGGAATTATTTAAACCTCTGGAATTGGAGATGCTGTTCTTTATTCTGAGTGAGAGAACCTCTATTCCATCCCATTCGAATTGGATGGATGAATGCCATGCTGCTAAATGCAGCCTAAATGAAGTCACTAGAATATATATATATATATATATATATTATGGAATTGAATATTAGTGGAACTGAAAATTTCAGCCCTAATGTTTCTGCAGAAGACAACCTCCAATTCTATCAAATTTGAATACTATGACTGAATTTGCCACTCAAGCACTACTTAAATGTTCTTATCTGTAAAGAGATTGAGCAGTTTGTGGGACTGAAGGCAGAAAATTATAATGTGAGAGTAAGAGTCATGTTTGTGTTTTAAGGCTTTAACTGGCTGTTATAAGTAATGTTTGTTTATCCTGTTGTAATGATTGATTAATTGTGTCAAGGATGGGAAAAAGATGGTTTCTGGGTCATGGTTGTGTATCAAAACCTTTTGTGGAAATTGGTTGCGCCAGTTTTGGGAGATGTAGTACTTGCCCATCTTTGAATCTGATCAATTTATATTTGAGATTATGGAATTCCTGTATATTTAAACTGATAGTTAACTTATCTAGCACTGATTAAGAAGAAACTATGTACATTTCCCTGTCCTCAGTTAAAATTTTGTGAAAAATTATGTTGCACATTTAGCAAGATCCCTCTATATATCCTTGTGCATTGCACTTTAATTTTCTTGTTTTTGTTTGTTTCCTAACTAATTTTTCTTTTTATGATATAATCCATTTGTAGTGTTGATATTGATTCCACATATGGCAATTCAAATGGCCTCAAGGAAGCTGGCTCAAAAAAGAGGTAAACAATTTCCTTCTCTCTTATATATTATTTTGTTGGTCTCCTTTGTTTATTACCTTACTCTTAAGATTTATATATGTTTATGATTTTATGAAATTGGTGCATGAATGGTTCCCTGGGAGCCAGAGTTGGTGATATTGAACTCAAATTGTTTTGAGAATTTTCCTCGTGAAATGTTCTTGGTAGTTTGGTGCTGTCGTAGCTTGCAATCAATCTAGTGACCTGTTTGAGCTCTCTGGGTTCTCATATGGTTAAGGGCTTGTGCATGTTGGACGAAATTAGATTTTATATCAGCTCCAACGCCACTTAAATTACTGTTGGTAGTAATGCCTCAATGAGACTGATATATGTTATTATTTGAGGAATGTTATCTCTCGCAATTTTCCTGCTGCAGGGTTAGATCTGAATCATGCAGTTTATCAAGCTCCAAGGCGTGTAGGGAGAAATTGCGTAGGGATCGGCTTAATGACAAGTACTACATTGTTTGCTTCTAGTATTTCCTTCTCTTTCTCCCCCTTGCTGTCAAGCATGAATGTCCAGGTTTGGCATAATTTACAGGTTTATGGAGTTGGGCTCTATCTTGGAGCCTGGGAGGCCTCCGAAAACAGATAAGGCAGCCATTTTGATTGATGCTGTTCGGATGGTGACTCAACTACGAGGTGAAGCCCAGAAGCTGAAGGACTCAAATTCAAGTCTTCAGGAGAAGATTAAAGAGTTGAAGGTGAGTTTGCCTTAGTTTTCTTCTGAACTTTTGTGAATGGATTGTTTTCTTGAAGTTTTACAACTTCGTGTTTTCTCCCATTTGCATGTTGTACCGATGCCGGAAATGTTAGGGTTGCATTTGTTTCAACAACATTAAACTGCTTCTCTTATGTAGGTTGAGAAGAATGAGCTTCGCGATGAGAAGCAGAGGCTAAAGTCAGAGAAAGAGAAGTTGGAACAGCAACTCAAAACTATGAAAACACAGCCCAGTTTCTTGGCTCCCCCACCTGCAATACCCGCTGCTGCCTATGCTGCCCAAGGCCAAGCACCTGGAAACAAGCTGGTGCCTTTCATCAGTTACCCTGGAGTTGCAATGTGGCAGTTCATGCCACCTGCTGCAGTGGATACCTCACAGGATCATGTACTCCGCCCTCCAGTTGCTTAAGTCTGCAGCCTAGAAATAGAGTCATTTGTGTTGGCATTTTTATCCAAACAAGTGTATCCGTTTTGTCATTGTTCTCGACTGTATCAGTTTTGTTGGGAGTTTTTAATCATTTGGTGGCTGATTGTATTTGAAGCTCTGTATTTATCTGAAGTGTTGCTGGCTTCGCATGTAAATTTTAATAAGTTCATCTGGTAATCCGTGTTCCAATTTTGGGAACCCAAGGCAAACAGAACTTTATTTTATGCATTGCGCGATATTGTTGGGCGCATCAACGTGCTATGATTTATAGATTAGTAAATTTATGTGAATATTTTGATTTGATTAAATGTCTCACGAACAATTGGAGACAGAGGATTTTCAAAACATGTCGACATTTGAGAGCTTATTAATTTAAAAAAAAAGAAAAGAAAAGGAAAACAAGAACAAATTCCAAGTGAAGGGACTGATATGACCATCTCCGTGGTGTGGGCTGTAAATTTTCTCCTGATCCAACAGTAACCATTTCCAACTTGCCAGCATATCTTATCTGGTTGGGAGTTGTATGCTGTATTCTTGATTCTTCTTCTTCTAATAAAAGTTGCAACCATTTCCAACTTGCCACCATATCTTATCTAGTTGGGAGTTGTATGCTGTATTCTTGATTCTTCTTCTTCTTCTAAGAAAAGTTACACCTTGATCTTCACTCAAATGGCTTCCAGTCTCCTCAAACTTCACTTGCAAACCTTCAAAATCACAAATTCTTCAACCCCGTTTCCACAAAACAAAACCCTTGTCGCATCTTTACCATTTTCCTCTACCAGTCACAACAATTATCATATCTCTGCTTTCCCTTACAAACGACAAAAAGCACCTACTTTATCCCTTAGGTTTTCCCTGTCTTCCTCCTCCCCGCCAACGTCCAAAGAAGAAGCCATTCTCCAAGCCAAAACCTGCCTTTCTACAACTCTTGAAAAGCCCCTCAACAACCCCAAACTCGCTGGCAAACTCAAGAAACTTAAACAACCCAGATTCCGTGTTGAAATTCCAGTCATTGATGATGACTCACCGTCTTCCCTCTCTCAACTTGCTTTTGATCTCTTCAAAGACCTGCCCATCAGAAGAAAAGGCTCACCAGTCAAGATTCTAATTCTTTGGCCTGATATTGCCTTCACAGAATCTGCAGTAAAAGTCTTCGAATCACTTTCTTTAAACCAAGTTGAACACATTGACATAAAGACAGTTACGAATGGAGATAGCAGAATTGTGAGTTCTGCTGATGTGGCAATATTTTTGGCGCCAGAGGAGTCACATCTGGCAGTTATAAAGACAGTTACTGAGAGTTTTTATCCAAAGCCAGTGGTGATTTTTAACCCCAGGTGGGGATTTGAAGAGGAAGAAAATTTTGGTGATATGAGTGGTTTTGTGGGTTCTTTCGAGGTGATATATTCGTTTACTGGGTTGGAAGTTAAGGGAATTTTAAATAATAGGAAAGGAGTGATTTTCAAGTGTGTGAGAGATGGGGTTTTGAGTGGTGAAAGATGGAATGTTCTTGTTGAAGAGGAAGGAGAATTGAAGGTAGTTTCAAGGTTTAAGGCAAGGCCATCGATTGGTGAAGTTGAGACTGTATTGTATAATTTGATGGCTATCAACTCGCCCATCACAAAATCAGCCAAGTTTTTGAGAGATTTGGTGTCGAATGTAACCGGTAAAAAGTAAGTTTTACATGTCTCGTGATGTTTTTCATAAATGAAATGAGAACTTGATGCGTTTTGAATTACCTCAATGAATGTGATGCAATTCAATCTTATGGCACTTTCTTTATGGGCTAAAATTTGAATGTTCTTATTTTCCTATGTGTAACACTGAAACTGGTTAACTGTTTTGGATTCTGGTTCTTTTGTATAAACAAGATATTGGGAAAAGTATGATGGAAATCTAGTATCATTTACACCAAAAGAAGTTTACTACTCTACTCCTAGGTTTCATGTTATCAGAGAACAATGTCAAAATTAAACGTAATCCAAGGAAAAACATACAAGGATGTGGCAGAGGAGAAAGAGAAAAGAAACCACATTTTCACCATTGACAGCCAAATTTTATTATTAATTACTTCCTAATCATTGGAGTGAGAACTTTATTCAGGTTGTTCAATTTTTTATGTTGTGGTCAAAATGTTAGCTCAATCGGGTGGTTGAATTTCTACTTCAGCTTGTAATGTGAGCAACCGTTGTTCTTGCATTGGGGGGAAGCTGCATAGAGATAAGGATGCGGGTTGAATCTCAGAATTAGATGTTATGTTTTACCAATATATAATCATCACCTTAAAGGAAATATATTAGGTTACCCAACCATTTCTTGTAAATTGTGCTACTTTGCTTGTTATGCAGAAAAAAAAAAGCATATAAAATGTGAATTTGATCAAATGCTCATCCGGGTTTACAGATGGCGGATGCCAACCCAGATTTTTTTTTTGAAGCGATATGGTAATTTATGATGTACCCTTCCTTAATACCCAATTATGAATCTAAAACAGCTTATAAGAATTTTGCTTACAAACTTCAAGGCTCTGATTCATTCCGCTCGCTTCGTGGCCTTTGTAACTGTTTCCATTAGACTGGTGACATAGTGAATTAGTTAAGCAATTAAGCAATCTTGTAGAAAGATGCCTGATTTTATTGATGTGTATTCTCAGCAAAATCTTAAGTATCAGTGATCTTGCATCTTTAAGATAAATATTGATGGTATAAAACGTCAAACATGCTTTCTGATGCGGAATTTTCGAATAAAGGAACAAGAGATCCAGAAAAACAATATCCTGGAGCTGTTATCTTTGACATTCTGTATTGAAGGCCTCGATTTTGCGAAGAACTCTCTCCTTTTACCTCTTCCCTTTTATCTCATATACAAGTACATTTATCATCCATATGATCAACCAGTTCCTCTCAAAATTCAAGTTACGATGCCCTAATATGACAGTTCTTAATGAATTTATCAGAAAAGTTAATATACTTGGACCACAATGGCCGAAGTTGAGGGAAGGCTATGTCTAGCCAAGGCTTTGCCCTGCCATTGAAATGAATCACACCTGCAGTCTCTGCATCAGCGTAACTTGTATTCTCCTGGTATCCCAGCCCCAGCATGTGCCAGAAAGGATCAATAACATGGACATGGCCATGGAATGCTATTAAACCCGGAGGTAATGTCCCCAGCTGCCACAAACTCAAGTCTGATTTCAAGTTCTGCATTTTGGGATACAGAGTACAGTAAGAATTTAACATTCTGAATGTGTTGGATGAAAATGATTCCAACATTTTTAGGCGAGTATGTTTTTCTCTTCCTTTGAACTAAATATATGTGTAAAGGTGATCACCTGCTCTAGCCAGTAATGGTAGGTTAGGCTTATGTTGGTCCTCCTCCAAGCCTCAAGATCAAATATGTTCATGCCATAAGCCCACGCGCATTCATCGGGATTAAAATTGCTTGATATCAATGGGTGGGAGAAGTTCAGGTAGCTTTTGAACTTCTTTGACATCACAAACTTATCTTCCCCCCTGCACGTCTCTACAGCTCCATTAACTTTTCCATTCATATCAATGTCAAACAGAGGGGAAAGATCAGTTTGTATAACTATATCATCATCTAGGAACACTACCTTGTTGAGGCTAGGAAACAACTGCAAAGAAAATTCATTGAGTGAGACTAAGAATACTAAACACATAGGGAAACCAGTAAAACAATAGAAAATTGGAGTATTCTTTAGATTCCAGGGAGGAGTTAAAAAAAGAGCATAATACTTACCTCTGGTAGATTAATACGAATGTGATTCATCAAAGAGTTGTATTTAGGACTAAGTGCTTGTAACTTAGATGCAATAACATAAGGTTTCTCGGTATTATTTGCCACAATGGCTGATGAACCCCCTCTAAACTGTGAGCGTACACGTTGATCTTTTTCCATTGCTTCCAAAACAGGTACCTTCCCCTTTGAAAACCAGTCAAAATGATGCAAGGCCTTGACCTCAATTATGGCTGGTGATAAGGGGTGCAAGGAAAACCATGCCTGCATTGGATAGTAAGTTTTCCTATCTGTTATTATGTGCAGCACAATTTTTTCAGGATATAACGAGTTTTTCACTAGCGAGGTGGCAACGACAGAGGTAGCTAGCACGTTGTCTGAGGCAAGTACATAGTGGAAGTAAGAGTTGTCAACGAGGGCCGGAACAAGTTCAGCTGAGGGGAGCTGGAGGCGGGCGGCTGCATTGGTGGCGTGTTCATTGGCTAACCTTAATGCCAGGCAGTGGAGCTGCTTTGGTATGCTGCTTGATGCTACATGGCGGTATAAATATTCTTGGATTTTTGCAGTTCTAGTCCTTTGTTCCAGGAGGGTAACCTGTGAAATAATAAATGTTAAATTTTCTTAACATTTTTGCTACAAATGATAGAATTCCTGAATTCCTAGATAGTATTTTGAACTCATTTTTTATTATTGACTACAATTTTTTTCTTAGTTGAATTCTAGCTTCTAAGTCTTGGATATTAGTAAAAAGCATATGGTTAGAGAGGTACCATGTCTCTCAGCTTGACAGCAAAAGTTTTTGCATCTGATTTGCTTTCCTTTATTTCAGCCATGAATTCTTCTAATGTCTGAGGAATATCAGATCTTCCTTTTAATCCATCTAGGCTGATGGGTTCTTCTAATATTTGGTATATCACTTCTGGGACCTTCCACAAACCGAAAAATATTTCAATTACCAAAGAAAATGAACACCAAACCCTAATAATTGTATATTAAATTGTCAAGAAAGAAATTTATTGCAGTGAAGTGGTCAGGAGATCACATTGGAATCAGGCCTTCTTCCCAGGATTCTTGGTCCTAGTCTTTTTCCCAGGCAACCTATCATAAGAAGCAAGCAAATAAATAAATAAATAAATAATGAAGAAAGATTATGACAATCGTTATGCAGTCTCTTTCTTCTTATTGTTAATTAGGTACCAACAACTGATGCAAGTTAAGCACCGAGCGTAGGTGAACTAATTGTTTAATTTTACTTATATTTTACTTAAAAATCACATGACATGCATGGGTTGTGTCAGTTGTATTTCTATAATGGATAATTAAAGTTTAATGGGCAGCTTAATCATATACTAACCCAGGATAATCAAAGGTCTATTGATGACAAAAATGAACCTTGGATTTATCCTACACGTGTTCATCTATGATTGGTTTATTCACACGATCAAACGGACCATGGAGGATCTCTGTATGATTCTCTAGTATGCAAGACAATCTCAAGTTATTTTCTTGAGATAATCATTAAATTTTGTGTAATATAAGGTTCAATGTTTGTAACAGCTGTTCCAAGACAGACCCTTAATAAATAATAGTGTCAGACCGAGGTTCAATGTTTGGATATCTCCTAGATATCTTCAGAACTCATAAAACTAAAGTTGGAATGAAGTACATCGTGATCTACAACATTATCCTTCATGTTTTAGCTTTGTTTTTGTTCATTTAACACTTCTGAAATTACGTTGTTCTTGAACTATAATATCAATGCCGCTTATGCTATACTGCCAATTTTCTTTAACTAATGAAAAGACAGGAATCAAACAGAATGGCTTGAAAAGCATACCTATGGTAGAGCATTTGCTTTCTCCGTCAATGGTATCCACTGTGGACAAGACGAATATAAAACGGAGAAGAAATGTGAAGAACAGTAGAGAATAGAAGAGCAATCGATATGAGAGCCGTCTGGATCCAACCTTCACTTTGATAAATTCTCTAACACCTTTGCCTGGAAGCACTGTTACATGCCTCAAACTTGGCGATATGTGAAGCTGCATTTTGTCCCAGTAGAAACAAAATCAAGCGGCAAATTGCACTAGCAGCAAAAACCAAAACCAAGCGAAACCCCGCAGGCGAGAGTTGCTCTTCTTTCTCCAGGATTTGTTAGTTCATTTGCCAAAGAGGAACCTGAAAGAAACTGCGAGAATCCCAGTAGTAGATATGCTCTAAAAGGAAGGATTTGATGATGTGCGTTTAAGGTTGCTGTCATTTACCTAACCTTGCTTAGCATTTGGGCTAGATGTTGTATTCCAATGTTATATTTACATGCAGTTTAATATTTTTCAGACAGGCGGAGGGTTGTTAAAGAGAAAGAGACACGAGACTTAGAAGAAGCCCTGCGTGTTTGCTTTCTGGTCATAGGATTTGGCTTGGTTTGGAAGGAGGGAAGTTGAGAGAAATTTAAATATGAAGGAAAAAAACAACAGCAACAACAACAACAACAATAATAGTAATAATAATAATAATAATAAATAATATTAATAATAAAAGATGAAATGGCATTGTTTGGTATCACTTAGCTTTGCCATCACATGAAGTCTTTTGTAGCATACAATTAGACCTTAGTCTTTGACAGTACATCGTTTCTAAACTGAAAGTGATTCCCTCCCTTTCTCCCTACTGCATTTTTCTCAAGTTGTTGGAGTGAAAACACAGGAACATCTTCTTCTGGTTTTCTTAGCAAATCAATGGAGAGAACGTGAAACAGGCTCTGCCTTGTACACAATTTCTGATATTTTAAATTCGATGTGCACAAGAAAAATATAAAGAAAATGAAGAAGAGGGTGAGAAAGGGATTTCAAATTTTTCAAGTTGACAGATTTAACATCAATGGATTTTAATTTGCCTTTTGAAAGACTTGTGCATGATGTCAAGAGTTTGAAGCTGTGTGGCATCTCTGAGTCAAGAGAATCAATGGTTTTCTATTACTTATTAATTAACCATATACAACCACCAAATTGATTTAGCAGATAACAGTGTCTAAGGACCCAAGCGATGAAAATTCTGGTCAAACTCGATTATTTGATTGAGTGGTCTCCTTGCTTCAAATCAACGTGGGAACGTTAACAGATATTTGGTAATTTGGGCCATGTGAGGAAGCAAAGTTTAACAGCCCAACACCAGGCCCATGCATTCCAGTTTACTGAAATGCATTTCAATATTTATTAATGTGAATTTATTAATTATGGACCAACTTGAAATCTAAACTATGTACATTAATTCAACAGAGGGGTCTGCAACTCCTCTTATGTCCTAAGTGGATTGGTGTTTGTCTGAAACTGAAAGAAAGATGTCTACTCAAGTTCCAGCAATAGTTTCTAGTTCAACCGAGAATTCTGTTCGTTCGGCTGCAGATTTCCGTCCTACTTTATGGGGAAACTATTTCCTCACATCCACTTCTCATTTCAAGGTAAATGCAGAGCAAAACATCTCATTCATTACCAGACATATATGTTTATCGTGCAGGCATCAGTCCTTATAATATGTGAAATATAAATCGCTATAAGACGCATGCATGCATGCATCTTACAAAGCAGACGACTTTGTTAGAATGACAGTGTTGAATTGAGTTATTAAAACAATATATATATATATATATATATGTTATGGGGATATGATCAAAAATGAAATTTGTGCAGACAATGAATACTAAAACTCAAGAACAATACGAAGCACTGAAAGAAGGGGTAAGGAGGATGATAACGACTACAGAAGATAAACGGCCTGCCCAGAAACTGTTCTTGATTGATGCAGTTCGAAGGTTAGGTGTGGCTTATCACTTCGAGAAGGAGATAGAAAAGACGTATTAGAACAAATACATCCACGACCTTTACAATGATGACAACGATCTCCTCACTGTTTCTCTTCATTTTCGATTTCTTAGCCAGCAAGGAATCAAGATTTCATGTGTTATGTATATGCTAATTGCACTATCATCAAACTTAATATATGCAAGTTTAATGTAAGTTAGGCTCGCCTGCATTACCTTTTTAATGTGATCATCAGATGTGTTTGAGGAGTTCAAAGCTAACGAAGGTAAATTCAGGGCATCATTGATCAACGATGTTCAAGGCATGCTAAGTTTGCATGAAGCAGCATAGCTGGCCATTCGTGGAGAAGATATTCTGGCTGAAGCCATTGCTTTCACGACCACTCACCTCAAGTCAATGGCATCTCATCTAACCTCTAATCTTGGCCAACAAATAAATCATGCTCTTTACCTTCCTCTCCGTAAATCCTTACCAGGGTTAAGAGGCAAGGTATTTTTTGGATATTTATCCAAGAGATGAGTCGCACGATAAAACTTTGCTAAAGTTCGCAAAGCTAGACTTTAACGTATTGCAAGCAGCGATCCAGAAGGAACTAAGTGACATCACACAGTAAGTTAACTCATTCTCTAAAATCTAGTTAATTAAACTCGAAAAACAATTCACCCAGATACTTAATTCGAATTTAATATTATTAAATTTGAGGTGGTAGAAAGATTTAGAGTTCACTATAAAGCTGCCTGGAGCGCTTTCAAGACTACTAACTAGCTCTGTTGACTTTGTTCCTTCCATGGTATATTTGATCATTTGTAATAAAGTTAGCATATTGTTTAGTCTAAACCACTGCCAACTATTTTGTTGTTTTTTTTTCCCTGTTAATTTGTTTAATAAATTGTAAGAGTTAAATAACCAGAAAAATCATCAGCAACTCTGGTTAGACATGACTGTGAATGATGAATCAGTCGACCCTGGTGTTGTTAGAATTTCAACAATCTATTCTCCTTTCATTTTGCGGTCAAGAGCATCTCAGCAGGATCAGCATCGGAATTTGCAGTTTCTTTGTTTAAAGGGTACATCACTTGTCCAATTCTTGGAGTAACCGGAAAATTTTAATTGCTCTGTGCCAGCTGGTTTTTGGAAAGTTTCTACACATTACTTGGGAGACAAAAACTAATTATAAAAATTGTTGATGCCAAAATAAGAAAATCCCCGGCGACTTCCTTCATGGACTATGATCGTAATAGAAACAAAACTGGTAAACTCTTGTTCTTGTTCTTTCCCCATGTGCTTTGTCACAATGTAAAGCTATAAAAACTCTTTAATTGCATCTCTTGAGCCTCTCCAACATGGAAACCTTGGGTGCAATTGTTGTTGAAGCTGGTAAGCTCATTACCAACTTCTTTTGCTCAAAGATTGCCATCATTAGAAAACTCCATGCTAACAACAAAGCTCTTAAGACTGAGCTAGAAGAACTTGCTTACCGGAAAAATGAAATGGAAGAAGATATTAGATTAGCGGAAGCAGACGGAAAGTGTCCTACTACACAAGTTAAGATGTGGCTCAGAAAAGTTGAGGAGATTGAACGCGAAGTGCAACCAATGCTCGAGGAAGTTGAAAGAATTGCTATGCACGGCTGCGGCGTAGGATGCAACATGCATTCACACTATCAGCTTGGTAGATTTGTGGTGAAGAAGAGAAGAGAGGTGAAGCAACTCATAGAATTGTGCAATTTTCAGAATGTGGTGACTGATAAAAAATCTCCCATAAAAGCTGTCGAGAGGATGCAGGGACCATCGCTTTCTGGTCAGAGAGCGGCAGAGGAAAAGTTAGAGGAGCTTGAGAGATATCTGAATAATGATAGCATTGAAAGGATTGCTGTTTGGGGTATGGGAGGAGTGGGGAAGACTACACTGGTTAGGAACTTGAACAACAAATTGGAGTCTTCACCTCTGATGGAATCCCTGAATATAGTCATATGGGTCAGAGTGTCCAAGGACCTGGATTTGAGAGGTATTCAATGTCAAATTGCTAAGAGATTGAGATTAGAATTGGACGTGGAAGAGACCATTGAGAGGAGGGCTTGGAGACTACATGAAAGATTAGTGATGAAGAAGAAGCTCCTGCTCATTCTAGATGATGTTTGGGAGAAAATTGATTTGGACATTGTGGGCATTCCACAAGGAGATAACCTAACCAAATGTAAAATACTACTGACAACTCGATCTCTTGATGTCTGTAGGGATATGATGACTGATGTAGAAGTCAAGATGAATGTTTTAGATGAATCAGCAGCTTGGAATTTGTTTGTGGAAAATGCAGGAGATGTTGTCCAGTCAGAAGACATAAATCCAATAGCAAGAGCGATTGCTAGGAAATGCTGTGGTTTGCCATTAGCTATCACAACCGTGGGGAAGTCCATGAGGAACAAAAGGATGAAAGAGCTGTGGAAGAATGCACTCTGTGAATTGCAACTTTCAACACCTCATTTCGGGAGCATTGAGAAGGATGTCTATCAGCCACTAAAGTGGAGTTACAATGCCTTGCCAAGTAAGTATCTTCAGTGGTGTTTTTTATTTTGTTCTTTATATCCAGAAAACTTCTCAATCAGAACAAGTGAGCTTATACAATGCTGGATAGCTGCTGGACTAATAGATGAAAGCCAAACTCTGGAGGAATCTTTCAATAAAGGGATTGCTTTTATTGAAAAATTGAAAGACTCCTGCTTGTTAGAACAGGGTGAGTTCATTGAAACTGCGAGGATGCATAATATGGTAAGAGATGTAGCTATATGGATGTCAAAGGAGGGTGGATTTTTTTGTCAATCTGGCATTTCATTGAGTGAAATGCCACAAAAGTTGCAGAAATCTCTTACTAGGATTTCATTTATAAACAACAGGATTACAAGGTTGCCTAGTCAATTGATAGGATGCTCTGAGCTGACAGTGTTGCTCCTTGAAGGTAATCCCCTGAAGAAAATCCCTGATAACTTCTTTCGAGAAGTTAAGAAACTTAGAGTTCTGAATCTAAGCAGCACTCTCATAACTTGCCTGCCACCTCTGCTTGATCTAGAGGAGCTTCGCGTTCTTCTTTTGAGAAACTGTTATTCTCTAGAAAAGCTACCCCAACTTGGAGCTCTTAATAAGCTCCAAGTGCTCGATATCTCTGGCAGTCAACTGAGAGAACTACCAAGAGATATTGGTAACTTAAGCAATCTGAGAGAACTAAACTTGTCAAATTCTCATTATTTGGAAAGTATCCAAGTTGGAGCCATATCAGGATTGTCTCGTCTTGAGGCCTTGGACATGTCTTTCTGTGCGTATAAATGGGAAGCTAACTGTAACGTAGAAGAAGGAAAAGCAGCGTTCGATGAGATATTGTCATTGGAGCGGCTGTCAGTTCTTCACTTGAGGCTAGACAACGTTGATCATCTAGCCTTTGATGTTAATTGGCCGAGAAGATTGAGTAAGTTCAGTATATGCGTTGGTCCAAGGAGTTGCTATTCAAACTATCTACCCGCTCAACAAGATGAGAAAAGAGTCATTCTCAGAGGGGTGGAGCTCACCGGAAGAGCAATTGAAGGGTTATTATGCAATGCAAGTGCTCTGGACCTAATAATATGTGGAGGCATAAGTGTGTTATCTGATTTACTTTCAAAGAATAGTTTGTGTGGTCTACCTAGCTTAAAGTCACTCACTCTATCAAGTTGTAATTCCATCTCAACTTTGATAAGTGGCGAGAATATCCTGAGAAGTATGTTACCAGATTTGGAGCATTTGACCCTCAGGCGTTTAAGAAGTTTAGAGCACATTTTGGAAGGAATGGTGGCTAACAGAGGATGCTTTTTCCGATTAAGAACCTTAGAAGTGGTGAATTGTCCAAGACTCAGAAACCTCATATCCTTTGCTTTGCTTCAACACGTGAAAAACCTTGAAGAGATCAGGATTAGTGACTGCAAAAGGATGAAATGTGTTTTTGCAGGGAAGGTGTCTAATGCAATGCTTAGAAATTTGAGAGTAATAGAATTGAGGGATTTGGTCAATTTGAGACTTCTTTGTTCAAGGAAAATAGCTTGGCCAGCTCTGGAGAGGATTGAGGTTTGCAACTGTCCCAAGTTGACAAAGCTGCCATTCTCAGCCTGCAATGTACAAACCGTCAAAGAAATCAAAGGAGATTTAGAATGGTGGAATAATCTTAGATGGGAAGATGACACGACCAAGTTCATTCTCCAGAAACGGTTCTACCCATGTACACACTCAATAATGCAGACAAGACAACATAGATAGGTAAGGAAATTGCCTCAAAAATAGTTTATTTCCAGTCGTATAGTTTAGTTTCTTTCCTGCCTTATAGTTCTGACTTGAAGTTCATTTTATTTGCAGACTGCTGAATAGAACCATTTCACATGTATTAATTGCGCATGTGTGCCCCTCACTGATTGACTTATTTTCCTTGTTTCTGGGCCAGAAGAACTTTAGGACAGCTGATACGGGAGAGACAATCCAAGCAAAGTTCATTGCACAGTTTATCTTTCTCAATTGAAACTCTAGATAATGCATCTTGCAGCTGCTTGAATTGTATCAGAATGCATCATGCAGAATTACTATGAATGAATTGAACTGGATGTGCATTAAATATTTTTCTCTGCCAATTCACAAGTTAGGGTGTTACAATTGCATTATTATTGAACTTTGATTTTTACAGCAGATCATTGACTTATCACTTTTCGCAGAGATATTGCTTTGAATTGAGGCTGCCTGTAAGAATTTTTAGGATCAAAGTACGAAATAGTAATAATAGGATTAAATATAAAAAAAAAAACCCTTTTTCTCTTAATTTTCGCGGAGCCAGACTTCATGATTGACTTCTTGGCCGATGTGATCGTAGTTCTGTTTCGATTAGAAGACCATGGTTAACTACAAGTAATATGAACGTAACCCTTTGCATACTTAACAAGCAAGAGAAAGACTTCAAACCGCAGGAATTCTCCTTTGCAATTAATTAAGAAGAAATAAAGTTCATGGTTGAGAAGGCGGAAAACTGTTGGAAACACAAACTGTTATCGTTTCTTTACGTTATCTTATGATTGTTTTCAAAGAATCCGTGAGTGTGAGAGAGAATTTTGAATAGGAATTTTTAAGGGCGGATTCATTAATTATGTAGTTTTAAGAAAATAAAACTCCGCATTACTATGGGAGAGATAATTATTCTTTATTTTCAAATACATTTTGAGTTAGTTTAAGCTTTTTCTAGTTGTATTTTCTTTTTTATATTGCATCCCTGCTGACTTGAAAAGGCAGCCCAAAAGCTGCATTAATTCTTTCTGCAATTTCATTGCCTTGGAATTTCCTAAATGGCTGCCCTTTTATCAACAATTCTGCAACGGAAGTGTTGGATTCAATTCTAGGCTCAGCTGTTTCCAATCAAATCGCAGTGTGAATGACGCATTTCGTGATGGTTGGTTGCTATATGGATTTCATCGTGGATGTAAATCACTTGTCAGGTCAGGTTCTACCTGTAGAACCAGAGGCTCTTCATCGTTTAATTATCTAGAGAGCATTTCAGATTTCATTCATTATCTAGGCCAAAGATTTTCTAGACTACGAATAATAGAAGGGATCAACTGTCCCAAATTCAGGTACTTTCTCCGGAATGGTAATTCCATGAGAAATGCTGGGAGAGCTATTTCCTACGAAAATGAGCCCCAAATCCACGGATAATTGAGCCCCAAATCTACAGATAATTGGGGTAACAATTATCAGAATGCAAATAACTGAAAAGAAATAAAAGAAGAGCAATAACGGTGGAGCCGATTGCAATGGAACAATGAAAATATTAAGGCGATGATACCACAACTCTCGTGTTTTGGTTGTTTTCAATTTGCAAAAACACATTGAATAGTACTGTATTTAGGAGAGTTGCCATCTGCAGCTTGATACGATTAGGAATTAATAACGAACAAACAGAAATCACAGCTTCGGAATCCAAATAATAATAATAATAATAAAATATTATAAGGAAACAAATAGTTGAAACTTCCAACACAGACAAAAGGAAAGGGGTGGCTCGCCGGAAGGGATTTTAGAGGCAAGAAGAGGGTTAGCTCTCTGGTAGGGAAGATGATGAGTGAATATTTATGTTAAACTCCTTCCTTCATGTTTGAGTTTTGCATTCCATGTCAACGAATCCAACTGGAACGCTGACTATTTCATCTTCATCAAGTGGCCTGTTTTGACATTTGCATCAATTGTAATCTTATTTTCTTATTGATGCAATTGTGAAAACTGCTTCTTCCACATCAGTGATTCAACTCTCGTCTTTCTTCATCTCTCCCACAAACCCTTCCTCCGTCACTTTTTGATCAGCTCAACCACCAATTTCATCCGTCTCCTACTCCTCTCCATACACACACGATACTTTCTTAAACCTCTTAAACATAAATCTTCTGAATCACTGGTAATGCCTGAATTTGAATCATAATCACCAGTCTTTGACGAGCCTGAAGAATCAGAATCAGAATCAGAATCACTACTCTCTTCTGAATCACTACTAATACCAGAATCTGGGTCATAATCACCGCTCATTGCTGAGCCTGAATCTGAATCAGTATCGTCACTCTTTGCTGAGTCTGAATCTGAATCAGAATCACTACTGTCTTCTGAATCACTACTACTGCCAGAAGATGAGTCATAATCACCACTCTTTGCTGAGCTTGAATCTGAATCATAATCAGAATTATAATCACTACTCTCTTCTGAACCACTACTACTGCTTGAATCTGAATCATAATCACCACTCTTTGCTGTTGTTACCGCCATAGAGGAAGAAGAAAAAACCAGCAGTATAAGAAGTGAGGCAGGTTTTTTCGTGTTCCCTTCTCTACATGACCTCCCATTTTATATGAGCCCTATATATATAACTAGTTGTAGAATCCTTTTACATTTACAATTCTGAACAAGATTATATTTTATGAGGCAGGTTTTTTCGCGTTCTCTTCTCTATATGACCCTCTTTTTAAGCACAACTAGTTGTAGAATCCTTTTACCAGTACAATTCTTGGGACTAGGAGCGAGTCACATTCCTCTTCTCTTTTAATAAGTTTTTCAAACCCAGTAATTCAAATCTCATTAGGGAACTCTCTAAAATCTCACAAGAACAGAAAATTCTCGTTTAATTTCTGAGTTTCTGGCCCTTAAATATAAAAATGATCTGGCCTTTTTATTAGAAAAGCTAAAGGGTAGCGGATGGTGGTAAGAATTTTCATGCGATTTAATGAATACAAGTGATGTACTACCATCTCTTGTTGAGGCCTGTGGGATTCTCAGCAGGCAAGGAGACGTAATTTGATGTTTACCCCCTAGTAACCAGTTGTAGATAGATAGTTGCAGTTTTACGTTAATTACAAGGAGATAGGAGCTTATCTTCTCTTTTAAGTCTTTAAAGGCTGAATGAAATTTACAGTCTACGGCATAAGTTACTCAGAAAATGCAGAAACATAGAAATTATATGAATCTCAGCTTCAATTTTCTCAGCAAGCTTTTACGTGCAGTTGCACATCGAAGTAAGGGAGGCAGCAATAAAATTTTTGTCTTTGGTATCCAACTACGTACACAGCATTCTCAACTTACGTTCTCATCCCTCTTCCGGAGGTGCTACAAGACAAGAAGGCAAGGGAAGGAATTTGTAATAAAACCCCAAGTCTACCTGAAGAAAGCTAGAGCTAACTCACAACTTCTTGGTGATTTACACAGTTCTTAACGGCGGACGAAGGGATTACTTGGTTTGGCTTCTTGTTGCAAGGGGTAAAACACACTAAATCTTGAGGAGAAATTTATTTAATTAATATTTGTGCATATTAAAAAAAAAAAATTTTAAGTCTTACTATTTTAACATGTTTATATAATTGATGTAATAAAATTATTTAATTAATAAAATAAAAAAATTTATTTATTAATAATAAATAAAAAAATTTTAAATAAAAAATATAAAAAAAATATTAATTTTTTTGTTAAACATATTAAAATTTTTTGATGTTTTTATTTATTAATAAAAATATATATTTTTTATGATCTCGTTATGTAATTATTTAATTAAATAATAAAATTTTTTAATTAATTTATTTATTATTAAAAAATAAATTTTTTTGTACCTTCTTCAAATTAACCATGGTAATGTAGAAAATAGTTCCACTTCAAACATTCTTCTGAATATTTTTCGTCTGAAGACACGGAAATGAAATGAAATTTAACAGAGGTCGGCAATGTGTCACCCAGAGAAAAAGCATAGAGTACAAAACTATTTTGGTAGATATTCGCAGGAGATGAAAAGAAGTTTCTCGGCAGGTGAGATTACCCTGGTAGTAGCCTTCTCCATTGAAATACATCCGCGAGTCAATAGTTGACGAACAACAGTAGGGCCAAAAGGATAATGACTAGTCGACGTTGATGGAACGTTTCTAACGGTGGCCATCTCACATTTGATTCCTGGCATGATCGTATCAGAGACGTTGAAAATACTGACAACTTTCCTACGATTTTGAGTTTTCTTGAACTTCTGATTGTTTTGTTTACCATACTTCTGCCATGGAAGTACTAGCTTCAATCTTGGGTTCGGTGGTTGCAGAAGGCGGTCGTGTTCTCTGTGGCTCTATCTGCTCCAACATTAGCAACACTGTTGGAATACAATCAAATCTCCATGCTTTGGAAAAGGAGATGAACAATCTAATCGGTCTAAGAGATGATATGAAACATCGACTTGCTTTAGCTGAGAAAGAGGGAAATTTACCAACTCCTCTAGTCGAAAAATGGCTAACAGAGGTTGAAGATTTTATCCTTGAAGTGAATTTGATTCATGAAGGTACTACAGCTGCTGAAAAGAAGAAATTTACTGAATGTCTCTTTAGTTTCACTCAGAGATATAGACGCAGCAAGGAAGTGATAAGGATGCTCAAGGAGGTCAATCGACTTAAAAATGCTGGAAGTTTCCCCACTGGCTCAGTGATTGCCGCTCCTGAAGCAAAAACTGTGGAGCATATCCCTGGACCTTCAATCCAAGATCAGACAACAGCATCAAAAACTTTAGCTAAACTTAAGAAACTGCTGGTTGATGATGAAGTCAAGAGAATTGGTATCTGGGGAATAGGAGGAATTGGCAGGACAACTCTAGTTAAGAACCTGAACAACAGTCTCAAGGGGGATTCTTCAGCACAGCATTTCGGCATGGTGATATGGGCTACAGTGTCCCAGCAGTTGGATCTAAGACGCGTTCAAGCACAAATAGCTGAGAGATTGAATTTGGATGTGAAAATGGAAGAAAGCGTGGAGAGGCTAAGTATTCGACTGTATGAAAGACTTCTGAAGGAGAATAGCTTTCTTCTCATTCTGGATGATGTTTGGGAGATGATCGATTTGCATTGTTTGGGAGTTCCATGGCCTGAAGACCATGCGGGTTCAAAGATCATACTGACATCTAGAAGTTTAGATGTTTGTAAGGCAATGAAGACAGACGTTGAAGTTAGAGTGGATCTTCTGAGTAGTGAAGAAGCTTGGCAATTATTTAGTCAAAATGCAGGTGAAGTAGCCTGCTTAGATCCCATTAAACCATTTGCGAGGGCAATTGCCAGAGAATGTAACGGATTGCCTTTAGCTATCATCACCATGGGAACAGCTATGAGAGGAAAGACAATAGTCAAGCTGTGGAAGCATGCTTTGAATGAACTGCAAAAATCAGTGCCATATATCAAAAGCATTGAAAAGAATGTCTATAATTCTTTAAAGTGGAGTTACGACGCATTGGAAGGTAAGAACATCAAATCCTGTTTCTTATATTGCTCTTTGTTTCCTGAAGATTTTTCAATTGAAGTACATGAACTTGTAAGTTGTTGGTTGGCGGAAGGATTAATAGACGAACAAGAAAACTATGACGACTCAATCAACCGGGGAATTACTTTGATTGAAAATCTCAAGAACCATTGCTTGTTGGAAGATGGTGCTCGGAAAGGGTCTGTGAAAATGCATGATGTAGTACGAGATGTTGCCATATGGATAGCAACTACCTTCGACAATAGATGTAAATCCCTTATTCGTTCAGGTGCTGCCTTGACTGAAATTTCAGAGATTGAGTTGGTGAATTCTCTTAAATGAGTTTCTTTCATGAATAACAGAATAACAAAGTTGCGTGACTGTGAGATACAATGTCCAGAGACCTCAACTTTGCTACTACAAGGTAATTCTCTCCTAGATATAGTGCCTGAAAGATTCCTACAAGGATTTCCATCACTCAGGGTTCTAAATATGAGTGGAACTCGCATAGAATCACTGCCTATTTCCCTTCTTCAATTGCATGAGCTCCGTGCTCTTGTACTAAGGGATTGCTTCTATCTCTCAGACTTACCCCCAATTGGAGGCCTTACTAAACTTCAAGCTCTTGATCTGTGTGCCACCAGTATCACAGAGTTGCCAAGAGGGATGGAAAATTTGAGCAACTTAAGGCAATTGAACCTCTCACGCACTCACTATCTGAAGAAAATCCAAGCTGGAATAATATCGAGGTTGTCTTCTTTAGAGGTTCTAGACATGACACTAAGTGATTATCGCTGGGGAGTGAAAGGACAGGTAGAAGAGGGGAAAACAACTTTTGAAGAGCTGGGATGCCTTGAGCAATTACTTTTCCTATCCATAAGATTGGAGGGCGTTCCATCTCTAGGCTCTGAGGGTCTTGCCTGGATAAGTAAATTAAAAAGATTTCAGTTCTTTGTAGGTTCAACAGCAAACTCCTTGCCAACTAAACATGACAAAAGGAGGGTGACGATCAGTGGCCTTGATCTTTCCAGAGAATGGGTTGGTTGGCTCTTGACAAGTGCAAGTTCTCTGGTACTAAATCATTGTCAGGGACTGAATCAAATGCTTGAAACCTTGGTCATATACAGCGTTGGTGCCTTTTCTTGTTTGAAATCTCTAACCATAGCAAGTTCTAATAGCCACTTAGGACCAGCAGGAGGATGTGCTGCACACGATGACCTGCTACCAAATTTAGAGGAACTTTATCTCCATAATCTTTCTTATTTGGAAAACATTTCAGAGCTAGTCGGTCTTCTTGGACTGAGATTTTCGAGATTAAAATTAATGGAAGTGAGTCAATGTCAACGATTGAAATATCTGCTCACGTACGGTAGCTTCATTCTAGCCCTGCCAAACCTAGTAGAAATCAAGGTAAGCTTCTGTGATAGTTTAATCGAGCTGTTTAATTATTATTCAGAGAGAAACTTCGCTCTGCAACCCATTATGCCAAATCTTCGGAATCTGGAATTGAAGAACCTTCCCAAGCTAAGGACTGTCTGCAGACAGAAGGAATCTTGGCAATGTCTAGAACAGGTTATGGTGATCAAGTGCAATCTTCTCACGGAGCTGCCTCTCACCGCACAAAATGCAAATACCATTAAGGAAATAAGTGGAGAATTGCAGTGGTGGAACCAGTTGAATTGTGACCATGATATCAAGTCTACTCTACAGCCTTACTTCAAGCAGGCTGGAGGTAAGATGCAGCTAATACCAATTGAGATGCAGAAAATAGATGGAACAGTTTTGTAAGGTTAAAAAAGGAGATTATCATTCCAAGTTCATTGCTCCTCGGTAGGCATCCAAGTATGCTCATTTGGGATTTGATGCAGATCTTCACCTAATAATATTCTTCATATTCATTCCTTACTGTCTATTTTTTTGGGTCCACGATGTAAAGCTGTATCTCCGTACTTCATAACAGATAGTTATGATTCATTTATAAAATAAGGTTTAACTTCTTAGTGTCCCTTTTTTCTTTCAATCCTGAAGACTTTTTCTGGGTTCCAGTCTATGAAATAAATTATCTTTCTCTATTATGTAGAACTACAAGATCTTTTACACGTGAACCAAGAGGACAAGGGCAGGAAAGGCTGTACAATTGGGCATTAAAACAAGAAGGATAAACTAAATTGCTCGTCATCTGGTCTAGCCTTTCCCCCTCTTGATTGAATTAAGGAGAGGGGATTGGGGAGAGAAGTATTAAGCAAATTTCGATGCACATTTATAATACATGTCTCGTATAAAACCTTCAATGATGCATTATGCACGATCTTTATTACACAACACTCTTGAGATATTGCTTCGAGACTGCCTGTAAGAAAACAGAGTTGCTCTGTTCAGCCATACTTTGCTCAAAGCTTTCTCTATATAATCAGTATGTTAGCATCCTTTAATTTGAAAACTTGGTTTCTTCAGTTTCTTTACAGAGGATTAATAATGGGGGTACAATATGATTTCGGAATTATCACTAATAAGTCATCAAACAGCAATCAGCCAATTTGCCCATGATTTTTAGCTCCCCTTGTAAGTACAATTGATTGTGCCAACAATGAAGTGCTCTCAAGTGGTTTAATTACATGAAACATTATCAATATAATCAATCATACATCTAAGTTTTTGATAGTAAGTTGCAAACTAAAGGGACAAATATTTAAGAGTATGTGACCTTCTAAATCTTATGGTCCACTGGATATTGAAGTGATTCTACTTAATTTTATAAGTAAAAATAAACATATACTCAATAACACTATTTCTTAGTGATATGTATTTATTTTTATTAAAAATTAGTACTTAACAATTTTATCCCACAATAATTGGGCTCAATAACACAACAATTGTGACTTTCCTCGCAAGTCCAATTTTAGGTAAATTCTACCCGTGGGTTCAAGAAAATTTCCAAAATCAAAATGCCACCATGGTCTGTACATGATAGGATAGAATAGGCAACAACATAGAGAACATTTTCTGCCAAGCATTCCAACAAACAACTTGCCTGCTTTGACCATCGAACAACTTGCTTAAACTTACGTGCTTTGACCTCCAACCTTGTCAACAACTGCAACAAACGGAGGATTTTCCTGCTTACATTTTAATATGTCCGTAAAATATTCAGAGAAATGTTACGCTATCTTGGGTAGCAATGTCCAACCCGCTTCAAATAAAATAGGCCATAGACTTGCACGACGCCATTACTATTATTTTCATTACCAAAGTTAGATTTTACTGGATAAAGACTTGCACAAGAATGGAAATACTACTAGGAAAAAAAAAATATATTGAAGAGTTCCAATGCGATGCTACTATTATTTACATATTACAACTGATTATTGGGGAAATATATTCTTTCTTTTGTTTTGTTATTTACGAAGCCATCACCAGCAGATGAAAATCAACATGATGTTATCCACAGTTCTGGATGACCTTTCATCATAGTCATGCCCCCACCCCCACTACCCCATGCATACAATTAACCCTGTTAATCAGCCCCTCCCAGCAGAATAAAAGAATTACTCCACACCTGAATCACAACATATATATACTCAGTCATTACAAACCTCTGTACCTCCGTAATTCTACTAAGGTACTGAAAAATAAATTACCTCTAATCCAACTCTTCACCTTCATCTTCAAAATGATTCTCCATTTTCAGGCCTTCAATGTTACTATTTACAAACTTGAGTTGAGCCTCGATTCTTGAGCTCTGACTATTATTTACAATCTCAAGCTGAGTTTTGGCTTCAGGGCTCTCACTATTATCTACAAAGCCCTTGGTTTCTATTGGCATCTGACAGATATCTATACCTCTCTCTTCAATGCCCCCGTTGTTAAGTTTGTCAACTGTAGCACCGTTCTCTGTTACCAAGTCAAGAGAGCCAGAGCTGCTCCTTCTTGAAAGCCTCCCATTTTCTGGCATCACAGATCTCTGATGCAGTAGTTTCCCATTGCCATTGCTAACTACAGCAGGAACCCTGCATATATTTCATGACCTCAACATATGATTTGATAGAGTACACCAAAAATCAATATACAAGATAAGAAGAATAATAAGTGAACCCTTCATAGCAAGGAAACGAAATTTCATGAGCTTTCACAATACTGGACCAGGGAAACCATATACCCAAATGTACAAGTGAATGAAGACCTAGTAATTTGCAATAAAGTAAACTAATATCTACTACATTCATATATCCAATAAATTATTAAATTAACTAACATAATTAGCTAACGGCCTTATATAAAACATCCCACTCGCACGATAGCATAAAGAAAGAATCAGATAGCAGAACTTGAAACCTAACAGATAAAAGTTAAAACAAAAACATTAAAACATTTCTTCAGGCACCTTGCTTGTTGAAATTTGGGAATCTGGAGATAGTCGAAAACAGGGACCAAGTCTTTTAACCTTGCTTCAATCATGCGAGTTGGAAACCTTTCAATTTCAATTTCCCCTTTCAGATCACTTTCTTCGTCCATTTGAAAACCCTCTGTCAACAATGACTGAAAGTATATCTGATATAAATGGCACAAAAACAAGAGGCATGTTACACATCAAACAAAACATCTGCATGATTCCACATGTGAATGCCTTTCCAAGAAACCTGCACAACAAGGAAATACCTCTGGTTTTGCCCACAACGGAATGCGAGGTGGATGCATCTGCAGTTCAGCTTCAGAAATATACAGATGATGCTCATCTACATGACTGATCTCTGTTTTCTCAACCATACCTCTCCCTTCAGTAAGAGTACAATTTCCCTTGTTCATTTCTTCAGGGTATATCTTATTGCTATCGCAAGCCCCATTCTCACCATATATGTCTATATTATCTTCTCGTTCTCTTCGAGTTTGTTTCTGACATATATTCCACTTCCGGATTGCCTCAACAACTAATCTAGGATCACCCTCTTGAACTGAATCATAAGCAGTGCCTAATCCAGACAGACCAATTGTCGAATCTAGACCAGCTGATATTCGCAATGCATATTGTATCATATATCCAGAGGGAGAAAAAACCACAAGATGGTACCTTGACTTCGATGGGCTACCACCTGCAAATATGTCACTATTGCCTTCGCAGTTGTGGAAAGACGAAGCAATGGCCCCCGAAAGAGAACTCACTCTTCCTGTTGCAGCTGCTGCAGCACCACTTACAGTGCCTTTCCATCCATTATTCCCATTCCTTATTCTGCTAACTGCAGAAAGCGTAACAGGAGGACCACATGCACAAAGGTTCTGTTGAGTAGGCATTTGTAAACCAAAATTAGGCGGCCACCGAACTGCTGGCTTACTGATTACACCCAGTCCACTATGTTTTGTGGTAAAACTAGCGTCATCAGACTGAAAACTTGCTGAACTCCCATAAGGATTTATAGCAAATAAATGGCTTGTCCCCCTAGAGGAACTAATCATAATCCAGTTGCTGTCATCACTGAAACTAAAATCCTGTATAACCTGAAACCAAAAGGAGAAAGGAAATAAAAAATACATAAAAGCCAATGGATCAATGGCTGACAGTGATAAAAGAAAACTGAGTAAACAATTATAGTGCTCCTACAGCATTTGTGAAACCACGTTGCAGCTGGTAAAGATGTACATAAGATGTACTACCATCACATGCAGGGGAGCTTCCTTGGAGTCCAGGCATTATTTTGAAGATATTTATGTTATGACCCTGAACTGAAGCAGTCACTAAAAGGATCCCACTAGGATCAAAGCATAAAGCTGAAATAGGACTCTTGTGTGCCCTAAACTGGGCAATAACAACTTTGCTGACAATATCTCTGACAATGACCTGATTAAAAAGAAGAATGTCACACTTCCCACCACGTAGAATGCGAGCCATCAGAAAAAAGCAAGTAAAGAACCAACTAGTATCAGACAAAAGAAAAAGGTACAGGTGGGGGGGGAGGGGTGTGGAGAAGCACCATTCCAACATCATCTGCATCTGGCAAAAGACGGTTAGCAGTTCCATTGGCTTTGCCGCCAGGACTGGATGATTGCAGAGAATTCTGGGAATCAGGTCGAAGCTCTGAGCAGTACCTTGACAACTTCTTATATCCTAAATCTCCTAGTGTCACTATCCCAGCAGCAAGTTGCTTACTCGATTCTTTTGCATAGTGTGCAACACGGCTCCCATTTGATGCAAAGGCAGAAAAACTCAGAGAATGTATTAAATGCTGTGGACTTACATGCCCAGTATTTGACACTGCCACTGGACTTCCACTATAAGCCAGCCACCTGGGACCAACTGCAAGAGGTCCATAGCCTATACCTCCAGAATTAGGACATGCCATACTTATTGGATTTGTAAGAATGGCGTATTCTATTTCTAATGTTGTAGCATTGAAGCAGTGTATCTGCAGTACATAAAAACTTAATTCTTACGCGTTGATTAGGCAAAAGATATGAATGCTTGAAGATGTATGCACAATTAAACATACCTGAGCTCCCTGACATATTGCAACAACTCTAGAGCTGCATCTTACAGAATAAATGGCTGATCTGAACTTTAGCAAATGTACAAAAGATTGAGATCTCAAGGAAAAAAATCGAACAACAGTGGGCACAGAACTGCCATTCCCCAAGTCATGGTAGTTTGAAGCAGTCCCATTACAAGCAGTTGCTAAGCCATCCTGATTGTTAGTACTGCAAGAACGCAAGCTATCAGCACACACTACCAGGAGTGGCCGGGCTTCTGCAAATTTGTCTGTTGATCTTTTCGATGTTATTGGTCTCGGTAGCATTTGCATATGTGATACAGGACCATCATTTCTGGAAACTAGGTCATGGACATTTTCTGCCTCTTCAACATCCCAAACCTGGAAACCAGACCGATACCCAAGGAGCAGAACCTGCCGTGAGGCATCTCCCTCACCCTCTAGTTTGTCAAACCCAGCCCAGAGCACCTTTATATCATTCAACCAAAAAAAAAAAAAAAGGGTTTGATATGAGCCATTTTCAGTATAAGATTTTAATTTCAAGAAGCAAAATTAAAAATAATTATTTTACAAATATTAGCACCAACAGGGAAAACAGTACCATAGTATTCTACAGTAAAAATTAACCAAGAAAAGCCAAGGTGTGAAACAAAAATTAGTTAAAGGAGTTCAACAAATGCTTCTATCTAAAATCCACATATTCAACTTGTATGTATGCTAAAATTCAACAATAACACACTCAAATCCTCAATTTCTCCAGCAGAGATCACCAAACCTGCAGGTACCAAAAATGAACTAAATCGTACATTAACAACTTAGTACAAAATCACAAGCATATGAAAGCTCCCGTCTTCTCCACAGATTGCATTGAATTTCACATTTCTCAATCATCCCAACTTAAAAAAAGCACACCACCACAAAAACATATTGCCATATACCACAAATGAACTAAACTATACATATACTCCCTTAAATTCAATTAAAAAATAATCATAGACGAGCATGTGCCACATTCTGTCTTTCTTTTCAAATCCCACCCAAACGTCATGATACCCACTCTGAAAGCCAAAATAGAGCTGCACTCATTATACGTACCAAAATTTACATATTTACTAGTAATTCACACAATGAGCATACCAGATTTTTAATATATCTGAAACATCCAATCAAAAACCACAAATTCCACTACTTAGAAACACTAGCAACTTGTGCCACACCAGAAATCAACTAAATTCCCCGTTGCAGTCTAATCATATGCCAAAATCAACATGGGCATGCTTAAAACCTGCAATCGCCCAAAATTGCAGCCAAAAATCAGAACAAAAGTGTCACAGTTGCCGCTATCTCACGACCAAAGTGCTAACCGCTACCCAACTTACAACAAAAGTTCTCTTACTCTCAGTCTAATTCATGCATTCAAACAAGCACTTAACTGTAGACTCAAACTCCAAAATTCAAATATTCCACTAACAATATAACAAAATCATTAGGCAGCTTCAGTTTGCACCCTCTGTCCAAAATTGCATTATAAAAAACCACAAGATTGACTTAAATTATTTTTTCCCTAGTTACTATCAGACGTACCTGATCATGGCTTGAATCATCATCTCTCTCCACAATCGATGACGCCACCGAAACGGCCGACCTCGCCACTGTGGAAGCCCCTGATGACACGATCCTCAAATAACTGGAGATTGTACGAAACGGGCTCCTTGTTGACCGCGAAACGACTCCGTTCTGCGGTTTTTGCCCATCAGTACTATTCCTCATCCCAGAAAACAACCGAACAATAAAATTATCGAATACCAGGACACGAAATTCAGTTCTATGTTTCCAATTTGCTGTTTGAGCATAACACCAGGCTGTTTCTATGTTTAAAAAAACAAGACTTCTCCAAGCACCAAAAAAACCATCATTCTAGAAAGAAACAGCCATAAATTTGAATTTCCAGGCTAGAAGTGGGTTCATGTTGGGTTTTGGGAAGAACCCAGATGAAAACAAGCTCTGAATCGAAACAAAAGCGGTGATGATTTTGGTTTGCCTCCTTTTGTGCTGTAAAAAATAAGAACCGCTTTGAGAAAACAAAGAAAGCAAAATGAACAAAACAACTGTTTGAATTTGGAAACGTTTTTGGTTTATATCTTTAATACCCAGAAGCAAAAACCGAAACGATATCAAAGATCAAAACACGTTTACTAAAAATTCCCAGTATTGTAATTTACAATTAAAATCGAAAAAATAAAAAATTTTACAGAGAACCGAAAAAACCAAAGAATTTTTATTTCTCAAATTGGAAATTAATTTACTGTGCAGAATTGCATTTAATTGATTTTGCTTTTCTCAAACCGAAGAAGAGATGATACAGAACAGAAGGCTTCTAGAGAGAGGGGAAGTAGGATAACGAAGAGTTACGTTTTGTTTTTGTTATTGTCTCTTCCCCTCTTTTTCTTTTTTTAAATGAAAATTTTATTTTGCTCACAGAAATACGAAAAGAAAGTCTTATCTACTGAATGAAAAATGGATTCCTTTTGATTAAAGATCAAAGACAAGAATTCGCCCATGGGCTTTGAGTTTGGTTGTGTTTTGGGTACTTGCTCTTCTACCAAACATTCCTACGAGTCTTTTCTTTCAACTCTCTCAAGGATTAGGATTTTAAATTACCAAAAAAAATTCAATTCCAATTAGAGAATAAACACCCGTATTAATTGTTTGTAGTAAATTGCTGATAAAACCATTAGTTTTATATATATATATATTTTTTTTTAAAAAAAGGACAATTATAACTGTTATTATCCCTTCCCGAAGTAATTAATTACCTACTTTGCCTTTCTTTCTCTCTTTCTTTCTACTCAAGTTTTCTTGATTGGCAAGTATAATTATGCGGCCAAGTTTCACCAACTCATGGACATTTTAGGTTACCTGGCCATCATTAAAACGGTACACAAAAATTCTTAAACCTGTCTGTTAGCATTAAATCTGCCTTATTCAAGTCAATCCGATCTGTCTGCTCGCCTAGTCCAATTATTAATGCAATGTGTTCATGTTGTGTTGGGTCCATTTGGCAGCGGCCCATTACATAGATTTGCGAAAAAGGGGATTTGAGAAAGAAACGTAAGATCAGCACGTGAACGAGGGTAACTTAACAACCAGAATTTCGTCTTCTTACCTTCCGATAAGGAACTAATAATCCCAATGCATTCCTTTCTTCCACGCTCGTTCATGCTCTGTATGGGTCGGGTGGGCGTAACCAGAATTGATTTGATTTTCAAGGCAGACCAAATTGAATAAAATCAAATCCCTATTTATTCATATCATTTGAATTGATTCACAACAACCATATTTTCATATAATAGAAGAACATTAATTTTGTAGTTCTCAATTTCATTTTAAAAATAATGGCAACATAGATTTCAAATGGGAATAATTTTGTAACACTAGAGCAAGACCAGCTTATGGCTCATTGTCACGCTTGTGACATGTATTAACAAATACAAAACGTGGCAGAAGCTAATTGTCCACACATGCATGGTTTAATAAATAAAAGGATCAATGGGTGGTCGCATCCCCCGCTTTCTTTCACTGCTCATTCAACGACAAGGAGCATGCATTGTTATCGGCTCAGACAGCTTTTTGAAAGTACTTCCATCGAAGTGCTTAAAAATAATTAACGAAATCTGTTGTTTTATTTCCACAAACAAATCTCATAAAGGCCAAACACACCGGCAAATCCTCTCCTGACACCTCTCCTGTCCCGGGCCGCAGGCCACGAGGGATCTAGTGTACTCCGGCCTCAAATTAAAATTCTCCAACTCGTTCGCATGAGCCACTAAATACCACACACGTGCCTACCCGACGCTCGCTTTGCTTCCTCTGTTCTAAGGTTCCAACCTTTTCATACGAACAGCCACACTCAAAATCAGCACACGAGAATTGTTCACATTTCCCGCAAAAACCTATACTAGGGCTACGCATGATTGAATCCGAAGCGGATTTGGCAAGGTTTATGTGATCGTCGCTGTCACAGATCCAGAAGAAGTTTTTGAAAGTCATAAAGGAACAAAGAAGAAGGGGAAGTACAATAGGATTTTTGAGGTGTATAAGACGCGGAAGCTTCAATGGAGTCGATACTGGCACGGGCGCTGGAATACACGCTCAAGTACTGGCTCAAATCATTCTCTAGAGATCAGTTTAAGCTGCAAGGTCGGACCGCACAGCTCTCCGGTTTAGGTAAATCACGCATAATTTAGTCTTTAATTAATTACGTGATCGAGTCATTTAGCTGACATGTTGAATGTTATTGGCTGATTTCTGTTAAACATTGATAGATATAAATGGCGACGCGTTGCATGCGAGTATGGGATTGCCACCGGCGTTGCATGTCACCACAGCAAAAGTTGGAAAATTAGAAATAATTGTTAGTAATTTTTTGCCTCATTTTTAAGGCGTAATTTTCTTTTGGCAGTGAATTGAAATATATAGTTATGATTGATCAATGTCTTTTCTTTTTTTAATCTGAAACGTTCTTAGTGTTTGTTTGGTTGCTGAGAAAACTATGAAAACCAAAGGGATTTTATCAACTGTGAAGTTAAGTGGTGGAGAATTTAGAGTTCTTAACTTTTATTTATCCTTCTCCATGTTTTAGGTGGATCAACTGTATTGTATAACATTTAATTGTTAGATCGGATTTGTTGATTACAGTTGATATTTAGTATTGAAGTGAAAACCAGGACTATTAATTGTTTGACTTCTAAACAAATCCAAAACTGTCTTAAATTCCAATTTTCTTCCACTGTCAATAAGAAAAATGGTAATTTGAAAACATTTGAGGTTTCTGCATGTTTGGTGGTCAATTCTATGCTCAGAATTGCCTAAATTTTGGTGGATGACTTAATTTAGTGGGTTATTTCAATAATTTGTCAAACTGAAACAATGGCAAACTGTAAGGGTTAATTCACCCTTTATGCATGCATCTATTTTAAATTTATTCTTTTCAGCAGTTAAACTGGCTTTATCTCATTTTATGCTTTCTTTTCTGTAGCCGTCTAATTAGCTTTAATTATTAATTCTTTTTAATAGCTTCCCTCTGTAAGTAACGTACAAATAGAGCCAATTGTTCTGCAAGTTGATAGGCTTGATTTGGTTCTGGAGGAGAACCCAGACAAGGATGCGTGTAGGAACAGGTAATGCAATTTAATGTTGCTCAATGTGCGATCAATTCTTTAGATTAGTAAAGTCATTATTGTATTGTTAGTTGAACGTTGTGGTCTCTGCTTTCTACACTTGCAGTAACCAGTCATCCACTAGCACCAGCAAGGGTAGTGGTTATGGATTTGCTGATAAGGTTAGATGCCATCTTGTTGCTATTATATTAGGTTTTTAAGGCGTGGTATGAAGTTAGCTGCAAAATTAAGACATGTGCATGTGATAATTTCTCATTTTGTTTCCTTTTCTCTGCATACCATCTATGCAACGGTAGTGATGGGTTATATATACTTGAAAGCCATGTAACTGGAGACATCTTTGCTTAAAGAGTAGAAAGAGGACACAAGTTGCACTTGCATATGTAAAGCTTCCTTATCAACTAAGAATATACTGTTATATCTTGTTTATTTAAATATTTCATCTTTAACTCTGTCCTTGATATACATATTAGAAGTATTTTTCCTCAAGAGTTTTTTGTGTGGATTGTGTTCTTAGTTTAATTTAGTGCATGCCTTTGGACCAAAGGATTAGAGAAACCCATCATTTTATTGTTTAAGCGGGCAGATGAGTTGGAGGTTTTGCAGTAGCATGAGAAAATATTGCTAAATTATCTGGCTGTCAATTATGAGTGTACATTCATTCATGGTTGTGTGTTTGGTTGCAGTGTCTTATTTAAGCTGTAGATGAGTTGAGTTAAATATTTCAGGTATCCTTCTTTGATGCCTAAAATAACTTGTTTCCTGAACTCATTTTGCAACTTTTAATTGGCAATATATAACCTTGCCTGTGTGTTAGGTCTGAAACATAGATAGTTGGAATTTGGGTAGAGGTGTTATGTGAGCTGGCAGGTTGCCTGCCTGACACAATTCTTCTTCATGTGGGTTTTTAATCTGACTTGCTATGGTTATCAGATTGCAGATGGAATGACATTACAAGTTAATATTGTCAATCTTCTCCTTGTAACTCAAGGAGGTTCTCAACGAGGCGGAGGGGCATCTTGGTAAGTTCTTGTTGCTTTTACTCATTTGTAGTTTAGGTTTGGTAAACTAGTTTTTGCATATGTATTATGAGACATATACATTTGGTGTAAGAAGTGACAGTTTCTTGGGTACTGTGATTTTCATGCTAATTTCAAGAAATTGTACCTCTTAAATTCATGTTAATGTAGGCATCACAAATAGAAACTCCTCATTTCTACCATGATACTTAACTGGGTGCTGTTGTTGCTACCATGTTTGGATCTTATAAGAAAATACATGAACTACTTGTATTTACTGTATTATCAGAACATCTTAACTGCAAGTTGATTAAACATTTATTCCTCCAATTTATAACAGAAAACATAAGCTGATACATGGATTAATTTTGTTCCAAATTTTAAGATAACTAATCAATGTAGAAGCAGATTTGTACTATTGAGTATCATGAGTTGGAAACCAGTTTTCTTCTTATAAACACTTTTTCATATGAGTGTTTTTTTTCATTTTTGATCACTTTAAGGTGGATGTTCTCTATCATGCCTAACCTATCTGCTTTATTGGCACTTTCTTCTATGGTGGAGGCTTTTGA
This sequence comes from Swietenia macrophylla, assembly GCA_032401905.1. Taxonomy (NCBI): domain Eukaryota; kingdom Viridiplantae; phylum Streptophyta; class Magnoliopsida; order Sapindales; family Meliaceae; genus Swietenia; species Swietenia macrophylla. The sequence continues at coordinate 9,290,756 of CP135565.1, read as the reverse complement.
TAGCTTTTGTATTAAGTCTTATCAAACTGCCAAATATAAACTATTCCACATGTGGTTGCGGTTTTTTTTTCCCTTTTGGTTTCTGATCCCTTTGGTGCACAGCTAGAGAGATGATATGCTGATATTACCGGTTTTTGCTGTTTTAAGGGCATCTCCTATGGCATCTATCACCATATGGAATCTGGTGTTGTATACAACAAATGAAAATTGGGAGGTAATTTGGGGGGATGTGATTATAATATAATCTTTAGTGCTTTCTTGAGTACTGCTTATGCTTTCTTACCCTGTTACAGGTTGTCAATCTTAAGGATGCTCGAGAGTTCTCCTCAAATAAGAAGTTCATATATGTGTTCAAGGTAATTCAAACACACACCATTCATGGGTTATCTAACCCATTTTGGTTCTCTTATTTGTGCTCTTGTTTTTCCTTTATTCGATATTCATCAAATATGTATTTTTTTTTTATAAATATCACAAGAAATAAACCAAACCCCAACCTCTTTGACCAGCCCAAGAAATTTACCAGTTGAACCAACTAGTACACACAAATATGCTATGTTGAACAAGGCCAACAGTGGTAACTAATGATTTACATTTTTTGGTTTCCTCAACAGAAACTTGAATGGGAATCTCTTTCTGTTGATCTACTGCCTCATCCTGATATGTTCACTGATGCTAGCTTAGCAAGCTCTCATGGGGGAGCAAATAAGAGAGATGAGGATGGTGCTAAGCGAGCTTTCTTTGGCGGGGAGCGCTTCATAGAAGGAATATCTGCTCAGGCTTATGTAATGCAAATTACACATTTACAGTTGATTCTTAATGAACTTTATTTTATTTCTAAGAGGGAAATACTCGAGAGCATCATTATGTGCTGACTTTGTAATTTTGTTCAGATCACTCTGCAGAGGACCGAATTGAACAGTCCTCTTGGGCTTGAGGTTCAGTTACATGTTACAGAAGCTGTTTGTCCTGCATTAAGCGAACCAGGTAATAAAGCGGCATGTATTTCATTAAACTTTTTCCACTGATGGAATTATATAGGTGGCTAATCATGTCATGGTCATCTCTGAGCAGGATTACGTGCTCTTCTCCGCTTCTTGACAGGCTTATATGTTTGTTTAAATAGAGAAGATGTTGATCCAAATGCCCAGCGGGTATTGAGTGGCCCTTTTTGTTAGTCTTTGACAAACCTGTTATAGGTAATTCTCTCTCACTTTTTTCCACTTCTCATATTGAATTCTGCTAGGAATCTACCGAAGCAGCTGGGTGTTCTCTAGTCTCTATTGTTGTGGATCACATATTTCTCTGCATCAAAGATGCTGGTTTGTTGTTTGTTTTTTCTTATTTTCTTTTTCTTTGTATATGTTTGTATTATAATTACTCGTTGACAGCATTGATGATTGAACCATGACCTTAACTTTTTAACAATGATATACTTGTAGAGTTCCAACTTGAGCTGCTGATGCAGTCACTCCACTTCTCACGGGTATTGTTCCACAACACTAATATTTAACCTGTTCAAAAATTTGTTGGTAAAAGATCTAACACATTACAAACATATAAGATTGGTTGCAAATTGGTTGCCAACAACGATGAATTTATCTTCAAATGTTTTGAGCTTTCTTTGGGTGGTATTGTATGATAAATCCAATTAAGCAGTAGAGAAATGGAGGAATACAGATCCAATTTTTGTTTCTTAGAGGAAAAAAAATGGAAGAATACAAATTACATATGATGAAGCTCGCATACATTTAAAACTATTACTACTCTGATTCTTTTTTCCTCTTTTATCTGTGAGGCATTATGATTCAAATTTCATATAAGTATATTTCTCTTAGACATTTTAGTATACAACTTTTGTGGGAAGCTTAGATGCTCTTCAATTAGTTTAATTTAAATAGGTAATGATCTGCTGCATGAACCAAACTCCTGCTTTTAGACTGATGGATTGAGTTATAAAGATAACCTTTCCTGTTGTTCACAATTATTTCTCTTCATAGTTTCTCTGGTTCTTTGAAAATCATAAGTATATATGCTCTGTTCTCAGTGCTACTAGTGCAGTGCCAAGTTTTTCTTAGAAGCCCAAATCTTATGGTAGGATGTATTTTTCTCACAGGCAACTGTTTCAGATGGAGAAAATGCCAGCAACTTGACTAAGGTTATGATTGGTGGACTTTTCTTAAGGTAAACTCATTCCGTCATACTTGTCAACAGATTTACTGTTGATCAAATTTTATTTAGAAAATTTTACCTTTTATTATCCTCATGGCTATTGCCTATAAGTATGTTCTGCCCCATGTTTCCTCTCATTTTGTAGTTTGTGTTGTTTTAAGGTCTTGGCATTTTTTCATAGGGCAGTCCTTTCTTCTGTGGCAAATCTACTGCTCAAGTTTATCAATTTAATTTTGATTATGATGCAGATTATATGCGTTTTTGTTTTTTCCACTTGACTGTTTGTTGACAGAAGCCAGGCTTCATCTTTTATTTCTGCAGAGATGTTGATCCTTCCAACTTTTCACTAGTTTCATTATGCTTGGTTTCAAATGAAATGAATAATATATGTTGGGACAAGTTCAACTCCCCATCCCCCAATTCTATAAATGACTTGAGTTTATGCTATCATGCAAGTGAATTTTAATTGCTATGTGGATGCTAAAATGCAGGGATACTTTCACACGTCCTCCATGCACTTTAGTGCAACCATCTATGCAGGCTGCTGCGGGAGATCCTGTGCTTATTCCTGACTTTGGTATCAATTAAGTTTGCTGTATGCAATGGAAAGAATTCAGTTTGATTTTATGGATTGTGTTTATTGGTTTCACCATATGTCATGTTAAATTAATTCATTCATGTGATTGTTTGAACAGCTAAGGATTTTTCCCCTGTAATATATCCTCTGGGTTTCCAGCAGTGGCAGCTAAGTAAGGGTGTTCCTTTGATATGCCTCCATACGCTTCAGGCCAAGCCTTCCCCGGCCCCACCTTCTTTTGCTTCTCAGACTGTCATAAGCTGCCAGCCACTTATGGTATGCTATAATAAATTTCTTGATTGACCTCTTTCCATTTTGTTTTATCAACAATCATTTGTAACTGTTATTTTCTATTATTTGCTCAGATTCATCTTCAGGAAGAATCATGTTTAAGGATATCTTCCTTTTTAGCGGATGGAATTCTTGTCAATGCTGGTGCTGTTTCACTGGATTCTTCTGTTAATTACATTGCATTTTTTCTTGAGGAATTAGATGTCACTGTTCCTTTGGACATGAATAAATTGGACAATCATGCTAGTCAAGGATACCTTGCTGCACAGAGCTCGTTTGCTGGAGCAAGACTTCATATTGAGAAGTTGTTCTTTTCTGAGTCACCTTCCCTTAAACTCAGGTTACTGAACCTGGAGAAAGATCCTGCTTGCTTTTGTTTATGGGAGGGTCAACCGATTGATGCTAGCCAGAAGAAATCGACAGCTGGAGCTTCACACCTTAGTTTGTCGCTCAAAACATGCACTAGTATTACTGGACTTAAGGACTCTTGTGGCTTGAATTCGGGTTTGTGGAAATGTGTAGAGGTGAAAGATGCTTCTATTGAGGTAGCTATGGTAGCTGCTGATGGGAGTCCATTAACAGTTGTTCCTCCTCCTGGTGGTGTTGTCAGAATAGGGGTTGCCTGTCAGCAATATTTATCAAACACTTCCATTGAGCAGTTATTTTTTGTCCTGGATGTATATACACACTTTGGCAGAGTCAGTGAAAAGATAGCTCAAGTTGGAAAAAATAAAAGCAAAGAGAAAAGCAATGAATCTCTGGGTGTAAAGTTGATGGAGAATGCTCCTAGTGATACTGCTGTAAGTTTAGCAGTGAAAGACCTTCAACTTAGATTTTTGGAACCTTCTAAGACTAATATTCAGGGACTGCCTCTCGTTCAGTTTATTGGGGAAGATATGTTCATCAAAGTTACTCATAGAACCCTGGGTGGTGCAATTGCTGTTTCATCCACTATATGTTGGGAGAGTGTTGAGGTGGATTGTGTAGACACTGAGAGAAAATGGGTACATGATAATGGTTCACTGTTACCTTATGTTGAAAGTAGTCCTCTGGTAACTGGGAATGGGTACCCTCAGCTAAGAGCTGTATTTTGGGTGCACAAGAAAGTGAAGCATCGGCTGAATGGCAGTGCAACTATGGTTCCTTTTCTGGAAATGAGCATGGTTCATATTATTCCATTAAGTGAAAGGGACAGAGAGTGTCATAGTTTAAGCATATCAGCTTGTATTTCAGGTGTTTGCCTTGGCGGAGGAATGAACTATGCTGAAGCCTTACTCCATCGATTTGGAATACTTGGGCCTGATGGTGGTCCTGGACAGGGGCTTTCGAAAGGGATAGAACATTTATCTGCAGGGCCATTGTCAATGCTTTTCAAAGAATCGTCTCTCAGTGTTGAAGATTTAGGAGGAGGTATGGAACAGAATGAATAGAAATTCTTTTGGTCATCATTTTTTTTTATGTCAATACGTCAATACTGTTTTTTGCCTATATCTTTTACTATTTTACGTGTAGCAAATTTCTGCTTTCTTCCAGGTAGAAGTTCAGGAGATGGGAAAGATGGTCTTATGCATTTGGGATTGCCAGATGATGTCGATGTATTTGTAGAATTAAAAGACTGGCTATTTGCTCTTGAAGGTGCACAGGAGGTGGCTGAAAGGTGTTGGTTTTACAGTCAAGAAGATGTGGGCGGAGAAGAGAAGTGTTGGCACACAACATTTCAGAGTGTGCAAGTAAAAGCAAAAAGTAGTCTAAACCAAGGGAAGCTGCATGGAACCCAGAAATATCCTGTGGAATTGGTCACAGTAAGGATTTCACATTTTTTTCATCTTTTGTTTATTCTTTATACTTTTATTATATTTTTGCCTCTGAAGGTAGTAGAAGCATTATTAAGATAAAATAAGCTTGTGAATACGTTGAATTCATTTTAGGTAAACTTTGATATCACGAGTGAAAAAGCATTGTTAAATAATTCATCCTTTTTGTTAGAACCATCTCGTAATCACATTTGAAGTCCTGGGCATGGTGCATTATGGATGTGGTACTATGTTGAATTGCCTGTTTTGAAATAGTTCCATAATAGGTGGGGGATTATAGTGGTGTTATCTTGGTTACTTTTCCATTTGAAAAAATTAATAATTGAGGCGCATCTTATTTTTCAAACTTGAGAGGCACAATCTTTAGTAAATCTAATGCTTGTCCGGTGTTTTTGTTGGAGTTAAAATTATTTTGTTCCTAGCTTGACAATACATGTAGGCTGAGAGTTCAAATGAAAAATAAAGGTTCAAACTGCATTAAATATGCTTTGTATGGTGTGTTGATGATACTTGGTAGTCACATATCTGGAAGTAGAAATTTTGGTCAGATCTGGTTGGACTATGGGCTTGGCCAATGTTCTCTTGGCACTTTAGAGATGTGATGTAGTTTGGTGTTGTATGGTCAATAATACATCTGTCTTCTGAGTCTTTTAGTTGGTATTAATAAGAGTTATCTTCACATCTCTGTGTTGCTTCTAATGGATTTTTACCATGATAAATGATGTTAATGTAGGTTAGTTTGGAAGGTTTGCAGACCTTAAAGCCTCAGGTCCAAAAGGGCCTCCAACAAGGTGTTTTGCCTGCAAATGGGATCAAGGAAAGTGTTGAGACATCTGGAGGTGTAAATATTGAAGTTCGTATGGTGATATCTGAGGACAATGCGGACAATGAAATGGCCAACTGGGTGGTGGAGAATTTGAAATTTTCTGTTAAGGAACCGGTACTGGGATCTGAACTTTTCAGGTATTTAGGTTGCTGCCCCTTATCTTGATTGTAACATTAAGAATCATGGTAATTTGTATGCTGTAGATTGAGGCCACTGTCACAAAGGATGAAGTTCAACACCTTGCTTTCTTATGCAAGTCCGAAGTTGACTCAATGGGACGGCTTGCTGCTGGAGTCCTGCAGTTATTGAAGCTGGAAAAGTCCATCGGCCAGGCTGCCATAGATCAACTTAGCAACCTTGGTACATTTAGTTTAATGAAATTCTTATCAATTTTCTTCAGAGCTAACATGTTATCATCCTTCAATTTCTTCCAATATTGGCATTAAAGTAAAAGTACCTAGAATTTAACACGAAGCTCATATTAAATAATTGGAGCATATTTATTTGATTAGACTAGCAAGAGAACTGTGAATTGACACCAACCAAATTTTTGCTAGAGTAGATAATTTAAAATGGTCGATGAAAGTGTACATTTGTGAACCTAGAACAATAATATGTCCTGAATGGGAAAAGAGAACTGCTCAAATTCACTTTTGAGTTGCATTTTCTGGTCAGTTCGATTAACCTCCCCATTCTAAGCTGTTTTCCACTTGAGGTTGGAGATTTATAGACCAATGACTTGCAGGAAGTGAGGGCTTCGGCAAGATCTTCTCCCCAAAGCACAGCAGGCATAACAGTGGTCACAGTGTTGGACTATCCTCACCTGCAAATTTGATTGATAAAAGCCCACGAACATCACTGGAATCAACTATTACTTCACTTGAAGAAGCAGTTTCAGATTCCCAGGCTAAGTGTGCTGCTCTCCTAGCGGACTTTGGCTGTTCAGAATCTTCTGTAGATCATCTTGACGATATTAAGCAACTCAGAGAGACACTTGAAAGTATGCAGAGTTTGTTGGTGCAATTACGGTCTCAAATGTAGTCGTTTCTCTTCCTAGGAAACGAAAATGTCTCTTCTGCTATTCTTTGTCCTTGACGTACAATTTTGATAGTTCATAGAGCTCACCCCATTCTTTTCTGTATATAGTATAACTGGAAAAGCATCAGGTTAAGTGTACGTAACAGTCGGGCGGAAGTGAAAGCTGTAAATAGAGCCCGGAATTTTGTTTTTTTTTTTTTTTTTTTTTTTCTGAAGATGACATCGTTCTTTTGCATGCTATATAATATTTTCAAAGAAGCAAATTACTTTTGTGGGTTAACTGTTCTTTCACTCTATATAAAAGACAGTGGGTAATGCCGTCTATGTCTTATGGGGAGCGATTTGCCCCTTTATTGATTGTGTGAAACTGAGCCAGAGTACGTACAATGACTTGCATGTAATTAATTCATACAAGTATTCTGTACAAACTTATACGGTATATAATATGCACGAGCGAAAGGAATAAAGTACGTATATTAAATAAGAAAGATGACAGTTGTCAGCTGACCGAGACAACTGTGTATAATCCAAACACAATTTCATATAGGAGTCCATTGACATAGACAAACTGAAGTTCAAATCAAAACCAAAGCAATCTACATGTGGAAGCTTGTATGTATTTGACGTTGTCCGGGCTTGAACAAGTTCTATTCATCTATTGAACTTAGGCTTGCAACCTTTGCCCCAGTTTTTTAAGAAAATTTATAAAATGTACTTTTTTTGAAAGGGAGGGCATGTGCACTTTGGTTCTGATGAATGTGTGTAAACACAAATCCCATATCTACCACAAATACCATGAGCTTTACATTGTCATACAAGAGCTTGCCAAGAAATCATCCACGATCCTGTCATGTTGTTCAGGCTATAAAGCCTGAAGTTTCTATCATCGTGGGAACAATCTGAATGTTTCTGAAACTTCCCGTTCTCAGTTCTTGAAAGAGTCTGAAATCTCAGAATTCGTATCAGGAACTCAAAATTTGACGTCTTGCCCACTTACCCGATGACTCATCACCCGCCCGTTGCCTCCGCCTCCGCCACTTCTGCAGCTTTGTTGTGCTGGAGACCAACAAAGACCCCGTACAAGCCGCACTCCGAAGGGCCGAAAGAAAGGTCGGGTTTCTAAATGAACGAAAAACCCGAAAGCGAAACGAGCTACAACGGGCCCCCTCAACAAAGAATTTTTTGATAAGTTTCGGTCAGATATTGACGAAGCTGATGAAGCTGGGTGTTCAACGTAGACGTGGTTTATTCTTTTCTGATAACACTGCGCCAGTAGATTCAAACTCAGTACAAGAGGAGACCCCATCAAGTAGATATCAGGCAGGAACTATAAAACTGATATAATATCTGACTTCCGAGTCAAGATCTCTCGACATGCATCGTACCATACCACTGAAAACATTTCTTAGTAATGTGTAAAACACTCAATTAAACCGTAAAAAATTGTAATTTGTCATTGCAGATGCCTTGTTCTGGTTGCACAACCAATCTTTCATGCACGTAAGCCATCAAATGAGCTCGCACATTAACTGATTTCTTTGATAAGAGACATTTGAGTTTCTAAAGGAGTTCATTACACAGGACGTTGATGTAGATGGACCTGGCCCTGGTTAAAGCTGCTGTTAAAGGAGAGACATTGAACGAGAGGCTTGAACAGGCCAAGACTCGCCGCAGGCAAGCCAAACTTCTTGTAATTCTTTTTGATGCGCAGCAGAAATTATGCAAATTCATCTTTCATGACCATGGTAGGGTATCAAAGCAATCTAATATTGCATCTTACAATGTTGTATCCCCTTATGATATGCGTTTTTTGAGAATCCACCGCAAAAATTGATATTTTTGAAAAAAATTGAATCGATTAATTGGTGTACAGCAATATTGTCATGTACAAATACAAAGGTCTTGGTTACAAGGGTTAATCAATGAAGAAGACAAGTCAGCATTGCAAGTCTCCTCATTTTTCTTGGTCTATACAGTTTTAAGTTTGTTTATTTCAATCAGCAACTCATCGTCTGCTTAATGGAGCGGTTGCTGTAAGTTTGCTTCCATGCTTGGATGACAGATCGAACATGGGGATCATCTTTTGGCATTTTACTTAGTAATTTCCTTGCAGGTTTAAGTTCGCCTGAAACCAAAAAGGCCTTGTACATCCTGCCAACAATTCGCCACACATCACAAAAGGAAGTGAGGGAGAAGATCAGCTTCCGTACTCTTGTAGTCAAAGTTCATGACCAAGAAAAGTAAACATAAGACCAAGAGCACGCATGAATTACCATAAATAACTCAGAACATTACAAGGCAGACCGGCTTTCTCATATTCCTTCCAAATGAAACGTGAACTTTGCAAATCTCTGGCATTCACACAAGCACCAAGGAGAAAATCCAGACATTTTCGTGATGGAGATAGCCCAAGTTCATGCTTGTTGAACTGAAGCAAGTCTAAGCCAATGTGTACATCAGGTAGGTCTGTTTCGGCAATTTGGCAAAATACCTATTGGATTGCAATAACATAAGGAAAACATAGAAAAGTACTCTTGTAGTCAAGGTTCATGACCAAGAAAAGTAAATATAAGACCAAGAGCACGCATAAATTACCATAAATAACTCAGAACATTATAAGACAGACCGGCTTTCTCATATTCCTTCCAAATGAAATGTGAACTTTGTAAATCTCTGGCATTCACACAAGCACCAAGGAGAAAATCCAGACATTTTCGTGATGGAGATAGCCCAAGTTCATGCTTGCTGAGCTGAAGCAAGTCTAAGCCAATGTGTACATCAGGTAGGTCTGTTTCGGCAATTTGGCAAAATACCTATTGGATTGCAATAACATAAGAAAAACATAGAAGGTTTGTCAAGTCAGTTCATAATATATGATGAATTGAAAACCAAGTTACAACATTACTTTTTTTATTATTGTTATTTAATACCCAAAAATACCTTGACCATTATAAGTACATTGAGTTTTAAACCCTACAACCTAATGTCAGAAACTTACATGACTATCCCAGGTAGGTGGGCCCAAGGGGTTTTAAATCCTCACCTCTTGTTTGAATCCAATGGTCATTTACCACTCATCCCAACCTCTTGGATACATATGGAAATACAATTATTTAAAAATTTGCAAAACCAAAATGCACATGATCTAAATACTGCTAAAGAATCCTTTCTACCAACCACAGTGATACTGATGGCCAAGAACAGACCGCATTTTAAGCAAGCTGTTCATATACTATTATCTGTGCACAAGCAAGAGCAAGAGCAAACCTCAGTAACTGATTTTCCATTGCTATTTCATCATTCTTGACTTTAACCTTGAGTTGTTTAAGCAAATCCATGGCATAACTAGCATGAAAAAGGAAAAAACTAATATTAATCAACATAAGCAAAGTGGAGAACGTATATAAAATTCCAAGAAAACAAAGATGAAGGTATCAATTCACCTTAGATTCTTAAAATGAATACAATGCAAGATAAGTCTGCAGCAACAATCAATCCAACAGTCTGGATCATGCACTTCCTCCAGTAACTGAATCAATCTACTTAGCTCTTCTTCAGAGTTGAGATACTCCTAAGAGAGAAACAGAAGACATGATTGTGTTGACAAACTATAGAATGCTAAACATATCTCTGCAAAACGTACAATAAGAGATATGGCAGCTCTAGGCTCCAAGCTACATCCAGCTTGCTTGATTTCTTCGTATATGCAGAGGGCATCAGATACTTGCCCATTTGATGCAAGAGCCGCAACAAGTACACTCTTCATTTCACTTAGGATTTTAACTGGTATCTCTTGGTCTAAGACCACCTATATTGGAAAATTGTATCCATCAGATTGTTAAGGAAAATACGTCATATCAAGCAATATACATCATATACAACAATAAACAGTCATCAAAACATTATGACTGAGAAAAACCAAATATTTGGTGTTTCCAATTGTCCAAAATGCTTAAAGAAACTGAAAGTATCTTAAAAGGACAAATAAAATTTAGCAATTCTATCCAGCAATATCTTTGAGGAATAAAAAGATTCATTATTCAGTCTAAGTCAAGAAAAGCAATATGAATTTAGGCAAAAGATAGAAAAGTTTGAAGTCTGAAAATAGTTAATTGATAAACTGTATAACAAGAATCAAGAAAAATCTCATGAAAAAGTGGATATTGCATCATCAGATGTTTGCAGCATCAGTAATATACAATGATTAAAGATGATGTAAAGGAAGTGGTATTGAGAAGACCAGATAGGTTAAGGGCATAAATAGAAATTCAGAAAAGGGTTTTAGAAAAAGAGAGGTCAAATTTATTTCATAAAAGACAGATTTGGATGGCTAGGAAAGATGATATTCTAATAAATGGAATTCAAGGTTCTACCAGCTACTTTCAGCTCACTTTGTTATCGAATTTCAATATCTATTTTGAAAGAGAGAGATACACCATGCATTTTACCTACATCCAAAAGAAGCTAATCAAGAAAGCCAAAATGCATATAAAGATCTGTAGGAAGTCATCAGAAGATCTTTTAGGTGCAGGTGCCCTTATCAACTTATATTACTGCTCTAAAGGTAATACCATCAACATGGTAAGTACAGAAGTTACATCCTAATAACAGTAAAACAAATTAAAATCATGCAGGTAAGTCTATCATATGTCAATGACTAATAAGGAGTAAATTTTAGTCACCGATAATGTCTCACCTGTCTCCCTTCTTACAGGAAGATAGGAGTCAAGTTGATGACAAATGCAACATGCAATAGTACCTGTTTTGCCTTCTCAAACTCCCCGCAAGTTGCATATGCATTAATAAGTGCCATGAAGACATTCTTTGTATCTTGAACTCCAGAGCACTTCATTTGTTCATAATACTACAAATAACCATATCATTAAAAAACTTGCAGTGAAATCCATCCTTTGCATAAAAGAAAGATAAATTAAATATTCCCTGAACTGCATGAGTGTGTTTATCAATAAGAATTATATCTTTTTCAGACAAAGACACTACAAGAACTTTGAAAAAAAATAATAAATTTGAGACTACCTTAATAATATCGTCTTCACTGCTACAATTGAGTATCAGATAGCTGAAAGTTTGAGAGTCTGGTTTCACAGTGGCATGTTCGATTTGCTTGAGAACCATTATTGCACCTTGCACGTTTTTCTACAGGACATTCAGTGATGCAGTAAGTCAAAACACAAAATCAAAGAAAAATAAGAAACATAACTAAAAACAGAAGGATTTTTGAAGACATTGAGGAAGGCAGTGATTCCCCTTGGGACAAAGTGAATTTTCTTGGCTATCTTTGGGTGTCAGTTTCTACTGATTTTAAGTGGATTTCATTCTTATTCATCATAACTGAGAGAAGCTGTTTCCAATGATGTTTCTTTACTGGGTTGCTTTTTTTCCTTGTAATCTCTCTTTTGAGGACTACTGGTTCACTCTTTAGTAATTTCTTTTCAATCCAATAAATTTTATTATTTACTATGACAAGAAATAATTAAAAACACAAAAGCTAGAGCATAATGGGAGGGTACAGAAGTCACCTTTCGAAAATATCCTGCCATTACAGCATTGTACATATTGGCAGTTGGCATCAAATCCATTTCCTTCAAATCATCGAGCATATCATATGCACCATCAAACTTCATTGAAAGGGAAGAAGTGTCACATAAACTGCTATATGGTCCAAGTTTCATCCACATGGAATGTAGATTTCGCATATAAACTAGAACAGAACCAAAAAAAAAACAAAAAACACAATTTGGATGCGTATAGCCTCTTACATCTTTCAATTTCACGCTTAAACTGATCATGCTTCTGAAGGTCTCACTATTTGGCTTCAAGTTATGGTGGCAGATCATGGAGTAGATTTGACAAACCTTCAATTATAAAAAGAGGGAAAAAGAGGAAGAAAAAAACTAAGAAAAATATATTAAAATCAAACACAAAAAGATAAGCACTGAAACAACAGTAAGGATTCTTCATGCACTGATTTGGATTGCTAATTTGATTAAAAAACAGCCTAATGCTTACTCAAATTACATTAAAAAGCATTATTATTGGTAGTGAAAGAGAGTAGGCAATTGAGCTAATATTTGCAGAAAAACTAGTTCCATGCCCAATTCATCTTCTTTGGTTCTCTCTCTTTGCAATGAAGTCTTCAGATCAATGTGATGGAACAGCTGAGATCTATTCTATGGCAATAATGAGACTAATTAAGCCAGTTATCCAATTAACTATAATTCAGGACCACTTGATTCTAAACACGGTTGGTTCACTCCCATCTAACATCCTTCACTTATTTATTTACTGGCTCTTCTACAGAGGCACTGTAAGACAATATCATATTTTAAACATGGATTATGAAGATTTTGGACCAAAGATTCACAATGAAATAAAATTTTTACTCCAAACTACATCATCACATTCTAACTTCTAATAAACAAATTTATAAAGCTACCATATGATCCATATACTATGAAACTTAGAACAATTGTCACAACTTAATGCTGCTAGAATCTTCAGCTACTCCTTGCCATCAACTCAGTTAATATACAAGCTTTTTGAATAACATTAAACTGGTGAACTGCTTTCCTTTTGCCCACCAAACAGCAGATTACATTATAATGATCTAATAACTACACAGACATCCATCAATAATCTAGCCAAATCTATAATAAGAAGAATCTAGGCTAATTAAACTAATATACAGACATCTAGACATCAGCTGCAAAAAGGCAGTGGAAACAAAAAATCCCTACTTTACAACCCAAATACATTGTTTTTTATATCATCATTATCACCATTTCGATGGTCAAGGATCTCAATTAAATTAATATTCACACATCATCCACACTCTAAAAGTGAACATTTATAGAAGTTTGTTTTGTAGCAAAATCTCACATTTTAACCATCTTTAATAAATTTTCTGCATCTAGAAATAGGTGCACAAATGCCCTTGTATTAAAGAAGGTCAAAACAACAAAAAGATTTTTTTCGAAATTATCTCCTCATTAGTTCATTCATCTTTTACATAAACATCATAGACAGTCCTGTCCATATTGTCAGCAACTTGAGGAATTAAAATCATGTTTACACATAACCAATACATGCTATTGACTTGAAGTTGAAGATGCATATATACAAACAGAAGATATACTAGAAACAAAAGATAGAATTAAACTGCATACCAAATTAAATTCATAGCTCTCTTCACTAGCATGCAATATTGAATTTACTGTGTCAATGGATGGCGCCAATTCTCTTCAAACCTTTCATCAACTATGTCAAGAGCCACATGCACCTAAATAGAGATAAATCAAATTATTAGTTTTGCAATTTAGAATAAAAATACAAAAACCATATGACTATGAAATAACATTCCAAAATAAGAGAGAGGAACCATTTTTAACAATTCACATGACACTTTACCTACGAAAAAATGTGTAAAATTTTTTCAACCTTTCAATCAATTTTTCTTTAATTGTCAAATTTTCTCATTTTACTCAAGAAAATTGATTTGTACCTTGTGTAAACCACAACTGTAAGTAATTAACTCCTTGTATGAGACAGATGAAGGTGTGATCTCCAGCTTGGCATGCATGTCTTTGAATTTAAAAAACACATTGTCATCCTTCAATTACAACATTATGTGTCACTAAACCTTGAAAGGAGACAAAAGAAAATCTGCATAAAACATATAATCAAGAGTCGGATACTCTTTTTGTGACATTTTCCTAGATGTGAAAGCAAAAGAGTTGTTAACTAATTAAATCCTTTAAATGGGACTAATTTCACAAGGAACTTGTATAACCTGAAAAATAGATTCCGATTACTGTCACTAGACAACACATCTGTCATGCAACTCCTAAAATTGACATTCTTTTGTTTACCACGAGGAAATCTGGCTACATGACCATGAACAGTAATACAAAAAATATTTTCCCTTTTTTCTTCCCATAACATCACTCCTACATCAATTAGCTCAGAAAATCTAGAAAATCAACTCACTAGTATACACCAATAATTAAAGCAAGATGTTGAAACAAAAATATGAGGTCGAATGAAGTTTCTCAAGAAAAGCAAACAACATGGGAAGTAGGGATGCCTTGTAGAATCATGGATTCTAGGAATTACCAATATTATTCACGAGAAGTTCCTCACCTCTAAATTTGAAATGCCAGTGATGTAATTAAAGATGAGATTTGAGACATTCTTCGCTCCATGATCTGCAATTTCATCAAGCACGGGTTGCACAAAACTGTTAAGAACAAGCGCATGCTCAAGTCTTCCAACATATCTTTCAGATTCTCCATCTATTACAGATTCCAAAAAATTATGTATTCCACAAGATCTCTACACATTCTATTATGTTATAAAAATACATAATTAGTATCAGAAGAGACAATGTAGAGTGACCTACCCATCATCCGTAATCCAGGAAATCATTAAATCTTACCATAATTGCTTTAGAATTGCTACTCTCTAAAACCTTTAGAAGATTATAATCTTAAATATGAGTGATATTTGTCAACGTACATCAACAAACAAATCTCTACTTTGTTTAAGAATAAAGTGTATCACTATTATTCCATCAACATAAATGATGCAAATATCCTAAGGATTCCCCAACTTGCCAACACTATTCCCTGACCTCCCAAACCACACCCCCCCCCCCTGTTTGCCCAAAAAAAAAAAGAAATAACAATAATAATAAAAAAGTTGTACGCAAAAAGTATTGGCTAGATGCCAATACCAAAAATTAGAAACTTACCATATGTCACAGAAATTAGGTATCTCTTCGATGGACGCTGCTGGTTCATTCTATGACATCAGCATTTCTGTAATTATCTAGTCAAGTCCATTGCAGTAGTTTACTAAGTTTAGCCCAGCAGCTGAATTAAATTGGTCAAGTTTGCAGGTCTTTGGACTCGTGAAAGGCTTGCCTAGCAAGTTTACTTGGTGACCAAGCACACTGGTCCACCAATTGATGAGTTTATAAGTATCTACTTCCAGAGGCAGTGATGAGTGAAAATTCATTCGACTTTCTAGCATGTAATGTGATGCCTTTTTTCTTTTGGCTTAGCTCTGATGCCCCTAGGTGCAATGCCTAGGTTTTTCATCTATGGAACTTTATTTTACGCCTCCAAAATCCTTATTTACATAGTGTGTTGGTGCTGCAATTTCATTTTAAGCAATATTTTATCGTATGCTTAAGTAGCAGAAGACTTGCTCCCGCAATCAGGTCTGATTTCCTACAATAGATATAGTGGCTCTTTACCCTTCCCATTATGTATCATTGGCCTTTCTTAATGAATTGCCACAGAAATTTCTGCATTGAAAAAAATGAAAGTGTAATCAACAAATGGAAGTACAAGTGAATATACCGGATGTTTTGAATGCCAAAAGGTACTTCTCTGCGTAGGACTCAAGTAGTAGTCTCCCCAACGATCTAAAAATAGTTGCCACATGGTCCAGCGATGAAATTTTTGTTATGTCTATGGTATCCAAAAGTTGCAAAAGGTAATCCATGCAGTCGCTTTCACAAAGAGCTAACAAATAGTTCTCTGCAATACAAGGGTTAAATCTTGTAAAGTCATGGAAATGCAAAATGTGCGGAGTTAACCATGCCATGAAGTGACATTCGAGTGCAAGAAAGGATATTAGAAACATAAACATCAATCTAAATATCTTCATGTTTTTGGGATACAACATGAACTTGAATGGTGAAACATGCAACAGTCAACCATTAGTTTCTTTTGGTTACACTATCAAGCTACCTAAGTATAATCACATAAATAGAGAACTTCCAGACGAATTTTTAAAAAATAAAAGTAACTCAGGGCAGAAATAAGCCAAAATCACAGAGTCAGCTTGAACTTTGAACTTCATACCATGAAAAGAGAAATAGTCTCCCTCATTATCAGCTGAAATGTGATTACAAAGTTCACGAATCTTTTCTTCGTTATTTTCTTTGATCCATAGCAGCATCTCATAGTAACCTAGTCTTGGAACTGAGCTAGAATTTTCATTATTGATAGTTTTACAGAAAAACTGGAACTCTTCTACCATACCGGTGTCGATGAAATACATAAGAAGAGGACCATAAGTTTCGTCTTCTAGCTGAAAACCCTTCTCCTTCATAAAATTAAAAACTTGAAAAGCATTGCAAATTGCTTCTACTGCAACATCTTCATCATCACTTGCCCTAGCTCTCTCTATGCAGATCCCTATTAGCGAATTGTATTCTTTCACACCAGTTTCTTGCCCCAATTTACCAAATACTTCAATTGTAGTTTCAGTCCCCAATTGATTTGCACGAATCCTGGATATCCGGTTAAAACGATGAGTTTGTCCCTTACTGAAAATCCATTTTTGTTTCCTTTCACGCCAAATTTCTCTTCGATGTAGGGATACATTGTGATGAGACCTTACAGAAATCCATGGTATCTCCAATACTTCCTCTGAAAGTTTCTCGTTTGTTTCTCTTAAGTCAGGCAAACTAACTGAATCATCAGCTGCGGTATACAGTAATAAACAAAACCAAATTCCAATTAATGAAACATGAACTCTCAATTTCAGTGAATAGAAATTAAATTCCCAAACGAAAAATGAACATATCCTGAAAGAAAAGAGAATGTTGCCAAGTCCATTTTCCTGTATAAAATTACATTACGAAGTATAAAACCTCTTAAATTTTCTCACCCAGATATTATTGAATTATCCATAGCTTCTATACCAGGTGACACAGTCACAATGCAGTAGCCCCACCCCAGATCGATAATAAACTAATGTTTAGTTGCCAAAAATGGAGTGTTGCAGGGGACTCAATTGTCAGTTGTTAAATCCCACATTTCATTTCTGTTGTTCCAATTTCTCAATACCTAAGTAAAACACAAATTATATTTTCCTTCAGAGAGATGCAGGAGAACCAAGCATAGGACTAAGAAAAATAAAACAAAGACCAGATTCCGCTTCTTGTTGCGAGGTGGGAAGGCTTAATTCAATGGCGGGTTTCGTTGCGGGAGAACTTCTGGGTTTCGTAGACTTAACTGAGCATTTGGGGACGGAAATTGAAGGAGACTGAGGTGAACCATCGAGAGTTGACACGAACTGTTTCAAAGGGAAGTCCTTGGTGGCGGCGCGTGAGGTTACAAGAGAAGGTTTATCTGTAGGGGTGATTTTGATACCGGAACGAAACAGCGAGTTTAACGCCTAGGCGGAGGTTCGCATTGCATTTGATTCAGCTTGTTTTAGACAAAGCAATGCGATGTCTTGAGTTCTCCTGTCCGTTGAGGGAGTGACTGTTTCGTTTTGGTCATACTTCACTTTCCGCTCCCTCCCCTTCTCTTTGTGCGGGGTTTTGTTTGCGGAGAGCAATTTGACAGAATGGCCGTCTGTAGAGCAGTAACGTGAGGACATAGATCTAAGAAAGGAAGAAATGTCAAATAGACCCCTTCGATCTTTTTCCTTGATGTTTAAACGCTCTTACAAGTTGGAACTACTGAAATGCCCGTTCATGCGCACTGAAGTTTTAAGTTACTAGGAGAAATTCAATAAGACCATTAAGTTGAGTTTGATTCTTACGGGTGCAGAGAAAAGAGATACATCTTAAGAAGAGAAGTTATAATTCAAAAGAAACAAAACGATGAAGATACACTACTGAGGGAAAAGAAACATCGAGAGTCGAATTTATGCCATCGGAGTACATTTATTCAAGGCAACTTGCCTGTGCATTGAATTATATGGGAAAGAAATTTTTTCTTTCCAGGAAATCTGAAGACAAATCAGCGTGGTTGGGGAGTGGACAAATTTCTTCCTTATCTCCAGCGTCCTACGCACCATTTCAAAGGCTTTTTAAGAATTATTTTCAGCATCCGTAAGCTGAATGCAAAAGGATTCACTTCAACTTGATCCTGAGAGGTCGCCGATTGACTTAGCAGCAATGAAAAAAATGGGGTGAAGACGTAAAAAATGACAGGCAAAACGCAGCCAATGGCACAGGCCACTATTGCAAGGGCCATATTGTTGGACAAAACAACGAACAATCCTGTCACAAATGCTGCAGCCATCGATAGAAGTCCGATCCATGTCAAGAAAATAGCCAAAGGAAGCGCGTCCATGAAAGTTTCACTTTTGCTATGCCAAAACGACCAGAAAACTACTACTGCGGCAGTCATGGAGGAAGTCATTGCAATGGTGTCGGTTACAACGAATGCCTGGAAACTGGCTTTTCTTACCAGCGTTGCCATGCCTTCATCTGGGCCATCGTTATTGTAGCCTCCTGGAATGGTGAAAGCTGCTGTGAAAGTGAATGTGGCAATCAGTGTTGCCATGAGTGAAAGAGTTTTAGCCATTCCTTTGCCTTTCTGATCGTCTGGGCCAGTTCTATATTCTACTCCGATGAAGCCCGTGTTCCCCAGGATTTCTTTTGCGTTTAGAGCTCGGTCTGCATAGGCTGCCTTCAGTGCTTTTATGGTTAAGTGCTGTAGTGCACAGGATGAAAGTGTTACGCATACAAACAAGTAGCAGCTACAAGAACTGTGATAATGTTATGCAAACCCCAAAGTTTTGTAATGTAAAAGAATACCTTTTGAATTTCTCTTTCTTGATGATTCTCTAATGACTGAGCAATGACTAGAGCATTTTCGTTTCTTACATTGGTTGCATTGATATTAACCTTGGCATTTATCGACAGAAAATAAACCACGTCGCTGCGGAGGTACATGGCAGCCAAATGCAAAGGGGTATTCCCTTGCTTATCAGGCGAGTTAATCAATTGTTCCATCTCAGGTAAGCTTGAAACAAATTCAATGATATTCACTTTGCCATATTGAGCTGCAAGATGAAGAATATTCCGGCGTCGTTTGTCGAACAACTCTATGGCATCTGGGCTATAATTGTGAAGCATTTTGAGAACACTTAGTTGGCCATTCCCTGAGGCCAAATGCATTGGCGTTTGGCCATTGCGGTCACGTTGATATGCAAGTGAAGCATTTTCTTCCAACAAGTGCCGAGCCATTTTAGGATTACCTGTGGCTGCAGCGTAGTGAAGGACATTCCTCTTGTGCTCGTCCAGCTCCTGGATCAGCCCCTTATTTGCCTTTAGCATCTCCACCGTCACAACTATATATTTAAATGCAAGAAACCAAGAACACTGTGGTCACTAGATTAATTCTCCAAGACTCCAACTACTGTATATATAATATACTTTAAAACATATAAGAATTCACTTAACGGTAGTGTTCTACATATATATATATATATATATATATTGTTGATATCGAGAGGCTTGCATAGTTCAATAAATTAGCTAATAATTTTGAATTTTCTACACGCATGCGCACAGAGCAATTTAATGTTTTTATGCATTTTTTGATGTATCAGATACAACGGGTTTTTATCTTCTTCATCAACAACGATCGATATATCCTTATATATATATATATATATATATATATATATATAAAGAAAATTCGAAGTTAATAAGGTATATGCAAAACAAAAAGAAGTGAGAAAATCAAGCCTCACCGACATCTTGCCGAATGACAGCACTGTGGAGAAGCGTCCTTTGGTTGGTTCGTGTAGGGTTAACGGAGTTTGGATCCTTACATATGATCCAACGTGCAATATCAGTTGAACCTGCATCAATGGCAATAGAGAGTGGAGATTGCCCAGCTCCATTTTTATAGAATACTAATGAGGGATCTGCTCCTATAAACTTTTGAACCAAGTCTAAGTGACCATTCCTCACAGCATTATGCAGAGGCGTGTTACTTTCATTATCAGCAAGCCGTAATATGCTATTCTCCGGCTGATTTTCGTTTCTGGCCGTCATCATTACTTTAACAATAGCAGCATTGCCGGCCGTCGCGGCAATATGAATCGGAGTCTCACCCTTGTAGTTTCTCTCGATGACAAGGGAAGGCCGGATGCGGAGTAACTCTTCTACCAAGCTTTTGTTTCCTAGTCTTGCGGCTATGTGAAGGATTGTGTTGCCTTGGGGACTCCTCCCTGTGCTGAGACTTAAGGGATTTTGGCTTGCCAATCTGATGAATAGATCTTTATCGCCACGTCTCAATGCCTTGAGCAATCTCTGATCCATTGTCGATTCTCTGTACAAAATTTTTTTAAAAATGCTTATTAACTTGCGCTTGGTACTTATCTGACTTATTTTCCCGTCAGCTGAAAAAGAAACTCAATTATAGACTTATCGTGCATTTTTCTGTGTATTTCAATTGAGTTAATCACTCTGCAAAGATCATTACTCAACTTAGTTACTAACTGGTGTGGCTTATGTACAACTTTTCAGATAGAAAACCGAAGAGAATTAGCAAGAACTTCACAAAGATCATTACGCCACTTTAGATCAATTATTAACAAGAACTCAAACTTCATAATAATTAAGGAATTTTCAGACGAAAAAAGAGAGTGAATCAATGGAGGGTTTCGAAGAGAAGGCAGTACCTTTGAAAGAAAAATGAAACATCCTCTTCCGAGTCAGCCATTTTCTACCAGACTCTAAAGAAATATAGGTAAATTTCTGGTTAATTGTGTGGCTAGGGTACAATTTTGCTTGTGTCTGCGAAAGACCAGGAACTTTAATTTATTGCTAAGAAGTAAGAACTATGGAAAGTGGGAAGGAGTAGTTGAGATTTCAATGGTTGGTAGGAAGCAGTAGTAGATATTTGATTTTTCAAAATGGTGTGGTCTTTGATTAATGTTAGACATCCACGTGAACGTGTCTGTTTCCCTAAACCAAGGCCCAAGTAAATTAAATTCAAATTTACAGAAAAAAATAATAAATAAATAAAATAAAATAAAATAAAAAACCAGCTACATAGAACAATACATGTGATAAGGTAACTATGGAGAACATGATAAGGATTATAATTATATCGTATGAACTATTTTCAAGATACTATAATGACTATTAGTTAGATACAATTAATGAAATGAGATGCCCAACCTTTCCCCTCATTAGGTTTCCTTGACAGCCAATGTCAAAACTTAAGTCATTCATACTTGCATCAGCGAGCAAGTTGCGTAGCTAGAGGCATAATCATGCCATCATCTCTCCTAATATTATTTCTTTATGTACTAATCCAATTTGTTTAAACTTTGTAGCTAGCTGCATGGAAAATACTTTTGACTTCTTTAACAAATGCTATTACTTCGTTGTTTGCATAATTTTCAATCAACTTGATAACGATCATTAATTAGGATAGGATTAATTTAACGAAGTATTCTCACTTGCATGTGAACATGGTTGCTGGGCATGATGAGTGAGGTTTAACTACTAATTCACTTCAATCATATTCGGGGAAACAATCAACTGTACCAGAATGACATGACAAATGGGCAGACCCTGAAAATGTTTTTCTTCCAAGGTATCATCCACTCAAACTTTCACTTGGGAATGTTGATGTTCTTATGAAGCCGATTGCTTGTAAGATGTTTGCATAAAAGTTGGTAAAGTCATGCTCGATCCACATAAATGATAGTGTATATAATTGTTTCCCAATTAATTGCCGAGTGGCTTTCATTAATGATATAATCAGAGTATAGCTGTCATTAAAGAGACTTAGTATCTGATCTTTTTGTTTTCTGATGGAAATGATGGAACCATTCTTCAATAAATCCTAGGACCTTCTGTAATCTTGTGTGGAGTATCATTCTAAATTTCAATGAAAAGCAAACAATACAGGTTATTATTATTTCTAAATCAGAATTACCGGGATTCATAGGCCAACATAGAAAAATTTATACTTGGTTTTCCAGTCCATGAGAATTACATCCGAGTAAAAACAATGGAAAGATACAAAATGAACAAAATTATTGGCAATAAATATATTATGAAAATATGTTTTGGGTTGCCGTTCAAGGAGGAAGAAATTCTCGCTATCACCATGTCAAATGAAATTAAATAATGTTATATTTAACTTCTGGAAGAATGTGCTTATTGCAGCCAAATGCGTAGTGATTGAAAGCCAGATAACTTTATAATATAAAAACCAAATGTGATCCTGGCCCGTACGGTTGGATAAGAAGAATTGCACCTAGTCATTTGCCCAGAATTGTCAAATCTAGGTTAATTCCAGCTAAACATAACATCAACATTGACAACAGAGACGAATTTGAGAATAGTTCTTACCAAGAACTGAGATCAGCATATGGACAAAATATACGGTACTGAACAAGAGAGAATTGAATGTACTGGACAACATAACATGGTGGACTTATGGAAAGCTGGAGAGAATTCATGTCCCTGCTGCCAAGATATAAAATTTAATTAATCATCGGCTAATTAAACACATTTGTTAAATCCATATAGCACTGGCATCTAAAGAGAATGGAACAAGATAATGGAAAATATAAAGGCCTGCTAGTGAGATGTGACAAGTAATACATAAGAATGGATATAAAAGGCAATCTTTGTTAGAATGGAAAAGTAATGAAGTTAATTATAAGTCTGTTAACTGTACATATTATCTCCTGAAAGGAGGAAAAGAAAATGAGGGGAAAATATAGCATGTTTCGATATGCTGATAGCAAGGATAAGTTGTTGATGTTGTTTGGAACTATAGGCAGCATTGGAGATGGAACGCAGTATCCTCCAGTGATGATTGTTCTCTGCTATGTTATCAATGATTATGGAAATCCCAATATCCCTTTGTCAAATGATATTGTAGACAAGGTATATATTTTGACTCCTGACAATAATTTTGCATTATCATTATTAATACTTGAGTAAAGCGATAGTAAAATACAGTAAATCTCAGTAAAAGTAAGGCAATTTCAAGTACAAATTGAGAAGGATAGTTACTGTTTTCTTCTTCTTCTTCTTCTTCTCTTTTGTCTGGTGGAAGTATTTAACTTGTTAACTTGTTACTCTAAATTCCATTTTTCCAGTATGCACTCAGGCTGCTCTATGTTGCATTAGGAGTTGGATCTTCTGCTTTTATTGGTAAGATGAACTGTCAATGACTCCAACAAACCACTTAAAAAGTAACTTTTTGCAGCAAGGAGATTCTGATTAGGATATAAACTGGAATTAACTATCTTGTTGTTGCAATATGGATGGAATTTATCTTTTGCAGAAGGAATTTGTTGGACAAGGACTGCAAAGAGACAGACTTCAAGAATGAGAATAGAGTGCCTGAAATCTGTCCTTAGACAAGGGCTTGGTTTCTTTGACACCCAAGAACAAGGTTCTTCAACAACCTTCCAAGTTGTCTCAACCATCTCCAATGATTCCAATTCAATCCAAGTTGCAATACGTGAGAAGGTTTGGTTACTGGCATTATTCTGTCCTTTTGTTAGTTGCATCAAAAGAGAGTATCTACCTGCCAATGATAATGCATTGTATGGCAAATCTTTGCCTATTAAGTCTACTTAGTTTTGTTTATAACTGTGTTCTGGTTGTAATCTGCCTGTTTATCCCCATGTAGATACCCGACTGCCTTGCATATCTGTCAGCCTTCTTCTTCTGCCTTCTGTTATCCTCAATACTCTCTTGGAGACTTGCATTGGGCGGCTCTTCCTTTGACGCTAATGTTCATTGTTCCGGGACACTTATTTGGGAAGCTGATGCTTGGAGTTACGATGAAGATGATTGAGTCTTATGGGGTCGCTGGTGGGATTGCAGAGCAAGCAATTTCTTCCATAAGAACTGTCTATTCATACGTGGAGGAGAATCAAACCCTTGACCAGTTCAGCAGTGCTCTTCAGAAAACTATGGAATTGGGAATAAAACAAGGATTCATAAAGGGTTTGTTGCTGGGAAGCATGGGAATGATTTATGTAGGTTGGGCTTTTCAGGCTTGGGAAGGGTCTTATTTGGCCACTGAAAAAAGAGAAAAAGGTGGCTCTATATTTGTAGCTGGAATCAGTATAACCATGGGAGGACTGTGAGTTGCTTTCCCTTTAACTTCTCTTAATGATAGTCTTGATCATTATTTATTGAACAATGAATAATAATTTCAGTTTTAGAACTCATAGTTTCTGTTGTGTTTATAGGAGTGTTTTGGGTGCACTCCCAAATTTAACTTCCATCACAGAAGCAACAATTGCTTCTACTCGGATTTTTGAAAAGATTGACAGGACTCCAGCTATAGACAGAGAAGATAAAAGGGGGAAGGCTTTATCATATGTAAGAGGAGAGATTGAATTCAAGAACATATATTTTTGTTATCCATCAAGACCTGATACACCAGTTTTACAAGGGCTAAATCTCAGAGTTCCTGCCGGGAAATCTGTAGGTCTTGTGGGTGGCAGTGGCTCCGGAAAGTCTACAACCATTGCATTGCTTCAAAGATTTTATGACCCAATTGTAGGAGTTCTCTTGGATGGATACAAAATAAGGATACGTCAGCTTAAGTGGCTGAGATCCCAAATGGGTCTAGTTAATCAGGAGCCAGTCCTCTTCGCGACATGTATAAAAGAGAATATACTGTTTGGGATGGAAGGAGCTTCTATGGAAGATGTGATCAGTGCGGCTAAGGCTGCCAATGCACATGACTTCATCTCTAAGTTACCAGAAGGATATGAAACTCATGTAAGCTGACTTCAACTCTCTCGACTCAACCGGTAGTCTTTAGATTCCTATGCTAGGGTTATTAACTTATTTTTTAAGCAATTTCATATGCAAAGACTTGAATAATCATTCGAAGGATCTGGAATGATCTGTTTCAGTTTATTGCTTTGTTATACAATGGCAGAACAGATTCGAAATCATATTTTTTTTTGCAACGCTGTATACTGTATTAGGTGAACTTGTTTTACAAGGAAAATACTCTAATGATTATATATTTGATTTCACTTCGCTAAACAAAGAATTATGAACTTTGGAAAATTTTAGCACGTTAATCAAAATAGTTCTCACTCTAGCATTTCAGAAGATAACCTTAAATTCATGAACATCCGTTGTTTCCCAGGTTGGCCAATTTGGATTCCAAATGTCTGGTGGGCAAAAGCAGAGAATTGCCATAGCAAGGGCTCTAACAAGGGACCCAAAAATCTTGCTGCTTGATGAAGCCACTAGTGCACGGGAGGCACAATCTGATAGAATAGTACAAGAGGCAATTGATAAGGCATCGGTAGGGAGGACAACGATCATCATTGCTCATCGCCTATCTACAATTCGAGCAGCAAATCTGATTATTGTTCTCAAAACTGGTAAGGTGGTTGAATCTGGATCCCATGTCGAGCTGTACGGGCAGGGCGGGGAATATTACCGCCTGGTACAGTTACCGCGGATGACTATGGAAAAGGACACTTCTAATGATTTCAACCAACAAATGGATGCAAGAAATCTCTATAGGAGGATCGTTGCACCAAGCACTGTGAGCATAAGGTCAAATGCTGCTAGTACACCAGTTTTACACCCCTTTAGCCGCATTTTCCATGGGTACACCCTATTCCTACAGCATTCAGTCTGATTTTGATGATGAAAGCTAGAAGATGGCATTGATAAATCAAGTTATGCTGCTCCTTCTCGGTGGCATTTGCTCAAGACGAACATGCCTGAGTGGGGAAATGCATTGCTGGGATGCATAGCTGCAATAGGTTCCGGAGCAGTTCAACCAATAAATGCCTAATGTGTGGGCTCACTTATATCAATTTACTTCCGCACTGACAAGTCTGAGATCAAGTCTAAATCCAGGACGTTGTCACTTATTATCTTAGGTATTGCTGTTCTCAATTTTACCTCCAGCCTTCTCCAACACTACAGTTTTTCTGTTATGGGAGAAAAGTTGACAAAATGGGTAAGGGAGAAACTTCTGGATAAGCTGATGACATTTGAGAGGGGTGGTTTGATCAAGAAGGAATACAAGTGCAGCCATTTGTGCAAGATTAGCCACTGAAGCCAACATGGTTTGGTCTTTTGTTGGGGATCGAATGTCATTGCTGGTTCAAGCAATCTTCGGTTCTATCTTTTCTTATGCAGTAAGACCTGTGCTCTCTTAGAGGCTAACGATTGTGATGATTATCGTGCAGTCATTAGTGATTGGAAGCAATTATTCGAAAAGTGTATTGATGAAGAGTATGGCTGGAAAAGCTAAAAAAGCACAGAAGGAAGGAAGCCAGCTAGCAAGTGAGGCTGTCGTTAACCACAGAACCATAACTGCCTTATCTTCTCAGAAAAGAATATTGAGGCTGTTCAAGGAAACACTGAGAGGTCCTAAAGAGGAGACTGTTAAACACTCTTGGCTTTCAGGTGCCGGCCTGTTTTGCGCTCAATTTTTTAACACAGCCTCTACAGCATTAGCTCACTGGTATGGTGGGAGACTCTTGACACAAGGGTTAATAAGCCCGGTGCACCTTTTCCAAACATTTTTGATATTGGTATTCACTGCATATGTCATTGCAGAAGCTGGAAGCATGACTTCTGATATATCCACAGGAAGTAATGCTGTTCGATCAGTTTTTGCAATCCTGGACAGAAGAAGTGAGATTGATCCTGATAACACATGGGGTCGAGACAGCAAAAGAGAAATAAGGGGATGCATTCAGCTCAATAATGTCTTCTTTGCTTATCCAACTAGACCTGATCAATTGATCTTCAAAGGCTTAAATCTTAGAATTGAAGCAAGGAGAACAGTGGCAGTAGTGGGGCAGAGTGGCTCTGGCAAATCCACCATTATTGGGCTGATTGAGAGGTTTTATGATCCACTGAGGGGTTCAGTAATTATAGATGAACAAGACAAAGAACTATAATTTGAGAATGTTGAGATCACATATTGCATTAGTCAGTCAAGAGCCAACTCTTTTTGCTGGAGCCATCAGAGAAAACATTGCCTATGGAAAAGAGGATGCTAAGGAATCCGAGATCAAAAAGGCTGCAGTTCTCGCCAATGCTCATGAATTTACAAGGTATGATACTAAATGTTATTGAGACATAAATAAAGTACAAGCCCCTCTCGAATTTCTGCCATACAACATGAACTCTGCTTGAAAATAACATCTAACGAAACAAAAACTAGTAGCGACTGTTTTATTGAGCAGTAATTTATTTTTTCGTTTGCAGTGGAATGAAAGATGGGTATGACACATACTGCGAAGAAAGAGGAGTTCAGCTATCCGGAGGTCAAAAGCAGAGGATTGCACCTGCCCGAGCAATAATAAATAACCCAGCAATTCTCCTGTTGGATGAAGCTACAAGTGCACTTGACAGCGTATCAGAAAGCTTAGCCCAAGAAGCACTTGAGAAAATGATGGTTAACAGAACATGTGTAACTGTTGCTCACAGGCTCTCTACAATACAAAATTCAGACAACATTGCTGTCATCGAGGACGGGAAAGTAGTGGAACAAGGATCACACAATGAGTTGATTTCCTTGGGCCGCGGCGGGGCTTACCATTCTCTGATAAAACTGCAAGGCAGCAGCTCACCTTACCGTTAAACAAGAGCAACAATAGATAAAAATTGCACCATGTTGCATACAGTCTTTATCCTTTCTCAGAAGTAAGGATTTGTCGTCTAAGCTTTTTTTGTAAATATAAGGCTTATGGTTTCCATGATCGTTTTGCATTAGATTAAGTTGTGCTTCTTTTCCAAGCCATATGTACAACTCAAGTTTCAGTTTTGATGCCAGAACACTCCATTTCTTTTTAGTTTCAGAACAAGACCACTCAAAATTCTTAGGGAATTACTAGTCGGGTAAATTAATTTCTTGTCTTAGATGTGAAAAGAAGTGAACATTTTCCACGGAAATATGAAAGAAATTCATATCCCGACGCATTCATACATGACTCAGAAACCCCCTTGATGGTTTAATAATTTGAGAGAACATACTCAGGCCTTTCCTGCATATTTAATCTTTTTTCTTTTTGGCGTCACATTCTTTGTAAAACACGTAGAAAATAAGAAACAAGGAAAGAAACAAAAATTTCCATTAAGGAAAAAACACAATTCAAAATTCAATAAACAGAGTCCTAAATTCACCAAAAATTAAGACTAAGAAATTGAACAAAACTCCCACCACCACAAGGTGGCTGATCTTCTTTGGTGATGAAGAATTGAGCCTAATATCCTTGTGGTAGACTTTAGTGCCCTTATCGTTGACTTTCACATCCGCCCCAACCCTGATCGTCTGCCTCTTCGTCTGCCATGTAATGATCTTAAACCTCACCTTCGTCACCAAATCCACCCTGAAAACCATCGACCCATTTCCCGAAACCGCCCGGGAAACCACTGCCTCATCAATCTCAACAGTTCCATTTTTCTTAGCCGTCTTCTTATGCCCTTGATAGAACTTCGGAACAACAGAACTCCCGATGACGTGACTCCTATCGGAAATGGTAAGGTTAACATCGTCGTAGTAAACTCCTTTGTCTTTGTTGGTGTTTCGAAGACTTAACAGAAATTGAAGGGTTGTGTCATTGGGTTTGTTCGATGATTTGTCGAGGGCAGGAAGGTAAAATGCTTTTATGTAGCATTTAGGGCTTGAAGTACGTAGACTTAGCCACATAAAGAGAGCGGTTAGCCCCAAAGTGAAGATGAAGCTGCAGCAACAACGGCAACATCCGCCGGAGCCGGATTCAGACATGGCTAATTAATCAACTTTTCCGGCTGCAAAAGAAAAAAATTTTTTTCTCACTGAATTGTGACCCAATAGATATCATTCACAGAGTAGGAAAACTACGGCAAATCTGTAGATAACAGATCAAAACTCATGAAAAAAAAAATGAAGGGGAAGAGGAGAAATACTGAAAAAAGGAAGAACAATTGAAGGTAGGAAAATGGTTTTATAGTGGGCTGTGGTGTTTTTCTTTATAAAGACAAGTGGGTGCATGTCTATAGTCTTTCCCTTTGGGAATGATAATGGTACGCGAGGGTGAAGGCGGGGTTTCTATCCTGTTGATGGAAAATGAGTGTTCTGGATTATGGTTGACCGGTGGTCAACGGAGATTATTGGTGGGGTGAGAGAGTTGGGTGGTGTTTGGGTGCGTGAATCAAACCCTTTGGCTACTTGATTTGTGGATTGTCGTATAGTAATAATACAATGATAGTATTTTATACTCTATTCTTCCTAGTAAGAAAGAAAAATATACAAATTAGGAACATAGCATTGAAGGATGTACCTTGGAAGTTGCTTGCTTGATGGTCCCTAGTTCATACGTTCACAGAGACTTTCAAAAATAACTAAATAACTGAATGATAACAAAGGCTGGTAGTTGTAATGATGACAAGCTACCCAAATGGGCTTAAAATGACAAGGCAAGAGTGGGTTTGTTCTTCTTATTCCCAACATTGGGCCAGAATCTAGCCCGTGATACAGAAGTACAATGGTAAATTAGAGCTCAAATTCAAGCTTTTCAATATGGGTCGTTTTATTGGTAACCCAAAAATCTGGACTACGAATGCAGCCCAGGAAACAAAAGGTTTTGTCACTGATGTTATTAATCGAGAGTATATGAGGAGTTCAATTCAAAATGTCATTAATAACTAGTCCTACGTACAACTTCGTTACTGAATCATCATCAATCAAGATTGATTTTCATTTTTCACAGTGATATGACAAACCATTCACGCATTTGACCACCTCACGTCGTCTAAACCTACTGTACACTTAAGCATATCACAATTATCAAATATTTTGTATTCAAAACAGTACATATGTACACGCGCACACCCCCGAATACACATTAGAGAAAAATTAAGATATTATTTTGAGTTATTTTTTGTCTCCAGAAATGTTGGAAGAGAGATAATTAGATGAAGGGCATCTTAAAGTGCTTAATATCAGAAATACTTCTAGAAAGCTTTTTTCTAGGGAGATAAGGTTGGGTGTTATTCCCATTTCTTTTTATGGTATATGTTTTTGTGCCGTGCCCACTTGCCAACTGATCGACTCGTCGTTCACGGAAGAAAACAAAATCAAAAACCAAGTTCGTAATTTATCTACAAACTATGGTGGCAGATTAAAGGTTTGGGGATGAATGGTGATCATATTCATATCAAGTCAAGAGAAACCTTGAGAGCCCTACTTTGTCGCCCGTAGCTCGAACATCCTTTTGGATTTGCTGTCTATACTCACTGAAACTGAACTTTGTATACCTTGCTGGCTTGCTGCAGCTCTCAATCACAGTTTCATAAGACGGGCAACAAAAATATGCCACAGAAAACCTTTCAACTTGTGGATGAGAAACCACCCTGTGTTCGATGCTCTTGTAGACCCCATTGCTCAAAGCCTGTCCAAGCTCATACATATTGCCAGATTATAAATCATATGCTGCACCCCAATTACAAATTAAAAAAGAGAATTTGTTTAAGTTGTTTCAAGTACTTAAAAGTTGCATAAATTAATTACCTGAAATAAATCACCAATGTTGACGATTAGAACTTCAGGATTAGGTCTAACACTAAGCCATCGTCCATCTTTCTTCAGCTGCAAACCTCCCACCTGGTCTTGATATAAAATGGTGAGAAAATCGCTGTCAGTGTGCGGCACCAGGCCATAAACGCCGAGAGGGAAAGGGCAAGGAGGATATCTGTTCATTCGGAGATAACTAGAACCTGGCAGGCAATTATCTCGAAAGTAAGATGATTTGATGCCCAAGTTCTGTGCTAAGTATTCAGCTAAAAGTTGAGCCAGACTGGCTGCTTTCGTTGCAAATAATCCAAGACATGATCTGAAGGAAATTGTGAAAATATTAGGAGACAAATCTTAAATACTAACTAAAAAGATTGTATTACAGACAGAAAACTACATGATACTTAAAATTTAACTAGGTTATTTTTGTTTCGTTCAAGTCATGAATTTTAAATATATATTGTTGTACCTTTCAAATACTACAAAATCTAAGCATCTTGTGTGTCCCCACTAGACTTTCAAGTTCTATATCCCATAAGGAAAATCCGATACATGTGGTTCATAATAAGCCTTTGTTTTTGGACTGTTAGTTCGTAACTTCTAAAACTGGGGGCCAATAGCTAGCTAGATCAACTTCTTCATATGTCAAGATCAAAGAATCCTGTATTATTTTCCATTTGAGATTCTTAATTAGCCAAAGACACCTATTTGTGATGGCATAAAAGTTAATTTTGGGTTGGGTTTAGCTGTGGTCATATTATTCCTAACAGATAAATGGTGGGAAAAAGGAGTGGTCATCAATGGTTATATTTATATTCATGCATGACAAAGAATCAAATGTGGGTATATATACGATTTGTACATTTATAAAAACATGCATATTAATCACATGTTATCAAATAAATTGATTGGTTAAAATTTCGTATATTCTTCAAAACATCCGAAATAATTTTGATTAGAAAATCAATTTTGCATCCACACTAAATATTGTTGAATCAGTGATTGAGAATAAAAAATATATATGTAATAAGAATACGATTATGTTATAATTTTTTTTATTTTTAGTTTTTAAAAAGATATTAATATATAATATAATTAATAATTTAAATATATCTTAATAAAATTTATAAATTAATATCATATTTTACTTAAAAATTAAAAAGTACAAAATATAATATGAACCATTTATTATTAATTATATTATATATTAATATATATTTAAGTTAAAGATAACAAAGAATAGGGATGGTTCATTGGTATTACAAAAGAAGAGTTTTTTTTTTAAATATGAACCCATATTTTGTAGAAGTAATTATCCATAAGCATGAACACTAATTAACAGAGATAAATAGATTATGCTAATAATCATCAACCGGTGCACCGATAATTCAGTTTCTTGATTAATATTTCAACATTCTTCTGAATTTTTCATTCGAGGTCTTCCCTTTGTTGATCATTTTATGTTGGTTATAATAAATAAACCTGTAGACAAATTGCATTAAAAAGAATAGATATATAAAGGATGCAGTTTTAGGGGAGTACCTGGAGCTGTTGCATTCATCCAATCTTGGAATATCAGTAAGAGGAATGTGAAAGGATTCTGACCATGAAAACTGCCTCAAACAAGTAGCTGTAGGGTTCCCCCAACGATAGCTCTCAGCAGTTGAATTCATGAACTTCTCTTTAGACTTCTTGAAGAAGGGCTGATGAAACATCTTTATCTGCTCCTTCCGCATGCTGTCGAAGACTTTCAGTGGGATTTCATGATTCACGACTTGAAAGAAGCCCCATTGATTGGCAGCTTCAGCCATCTCTTCTATGCATTTGTTCAAGTCCCGTAAATTCGAAGGTTTATATTTGTCCAAGTTGCGGGAATTTAAACGAGAAAGATCAATCAGAGGAAGTTCACATTCCTCAACTGCGGAAAGCCTCTCATCTTTTGCTTTCTCGGTTGAGTACTGCAAAAGCCTCCGATAAGTTTCTCGAAGTGGAGGTTCGATATCCATGGACACAGTAAGGAAGGAGAAATGCTTCGATCGGACTGTCTTCTGAAACCTGCTGGGAACTGTAAAGAGTGGTGAGAGAAACGAATGAGTGATCTATCATATTCACAAGGTAAAGAATATTGTTTCTTCAGAATATTTCTGTTTGTCATCATCTCACGCGCAGATACTCCCATATCAAATCTGCGTTGCCGTAAGCTAATATATGATTCTAAACAGATTCCTTGCTTTCTAAAAATGGGAAAGCATCGTGATCATCCCTTTTTATTTCTACTTTTTGGTGACTATATATCTGTTGTAACATAATGACTTATTATGCTTGATTCTTTTTAATTAAATCTACTAATCAAATTGCTTGACTTGTAGATTAAGGCCTTCCCTATAATTATAGGGTTGATTCTCTTATTTAGGAATCTATTACCTTATAATTTCATTAGCAAAGTTTACACCTTGTATAGTCAAATCCTTTAGAGTGATTAATACACACAAAGATTTGAACATTTTCGCTGTCAACAGCTGGTTTTTGCGATTAATTGTCTCACGTACTGGCAATTAAAAATTAGCCAAATATGCAGTTCTATCAGTATTTGAAAACCTTCCTACTTTCTTATCAGTTATCCCATAATAGAAGATACATCTAAAAGTATTTCACCAATAACTAGAAGCAGCTTTCAACCCTAGACGCAGGCATGTTGCAGTGTATATATACTTTTCAGGTCATGGGGAGTTTTATTGGAACAATGACAGAGAAGTAGTTTGGCAATTTATTAACTGCAAGAATAACTCCAAAGCAAACTAATACGAATCTCCTCTTCTATTTTTCCGTACCTTTTGTCTATGTCGGCCTTAATTTAAGCAGATAGTAGAGATGGACATTAACTTCTCCAAGGAAGACCAACAAGCATATTCTCTTTCTGCCATTAATTTCCAAAAGCAAAAAATTAATTAATCAATTCAATGGAAACACTTTTCATCAAGACAAAATGAGAAGAAACAATAAGCTTAGACTTCAACATATAGATGACAAAATTGTACAAAGGTGCTTTAGACTATTTACTTAATTACTTTAAGGGATGCATTTAGGAGTGTTTGATTGAAAACGCATTCATTGAAATATCTTTTTGAGAATAGAGAAATGTCTGAAGAGCTTTTGAGAAAAACATAATATACTGATCCGTGCTTATGTCAAAACTATTAGAAAGTGCTTTTCATAGAGAATAGTTTTTATCGAAAGCACTTCTTACTGGACAATTCCCAAATGCTCCCCTCCTTCATTATGTAGGTTTTGCATCTGTAATCATGGCTTTTCCTGTGCAAAAAGTGCATGACATGATTACAAAACATAGAACATTGTGGACCTGTGGCAGTATAGCTGGGTGAAGAAGAATCACACTTAAGTTAAGTAGGCATACAAATTCGGGGTTTTGCTTTCTACAAACTTACATGAAACATGTAGAGATCAGAGAGAGAGAGAGAGTTATCACAATGCACTAGATGATTCTGCAGAAGATGTTGGCAAATGGCAAAAATGATGGCAGCTTGAGCAGCTCACTCATTCCATAGTTTTCCGATAAATAATCACTCAAACAGAAGAAACCCTTTTGCAGAAGCCCTGGAATGCTATATAGAATAAAATATAAATGTGAATTTGAGACAAAAACTGGGAAAATCAAACACAACTTTATGCAAAATTATAACTACGGAAGCAATCTCCTTCACTTAAAGAAAGGAAAAGCATGTAACTTACACATGTGCTAGGTTTGTGCAACTTAGGGTTCATGGAGTCCATGGAATTTATGTTCATGGAGTTCTGAATGCCAGTCAGGTCATGCAGATTGAGAAGTTATGGCTGTAATAAAGAACACGCGTTCAGAGGAGAGAAAGAGAGACTTGTAATTAATTAGAGAAAAAACCTAATCAATTGAAAAGGCCGACATCTCTCATCTGCATTTGGAAAACCATCTGCATATAAAATCTGATTTAATTGGTCCCCAGCCGTCTCTTAATTGCGAAATAACAACACCCTTAGACTTAATCCGAATGCATGTTTAATTAATAATAATAAGACAAAATACTATTAGAAGTTTGCTTTTCCTGTAGCCATAGGAAATGCTTTTTACACACTTTTTGAAACGTTTCTTCACCCTTTAAATGCGCATTTACTGTTTATTTCATGAGGGTGAAAGTTGGAAATTCTCTCTTCAACAATATATCTTTAAATTGGGTCTTGTGCTCTAATTAAATTTGGTCAAATTTATCTCTAATTACTTGTTGTTCCAATATATATATATATATATATTCGCTTTTAATTAAATATTGTAAATTTAAATAAATTTTAAAAAGAACTTTAATAAATTAAAATAAAAATATATAATTAGTCATATTTTTATACACGTGGCATGATGGGTTCATCGATTGTCTTTATATTGTAACCAAGGGCATAAATGAAGAAGCATGCGTGCAAGTTCATAAAAGCGATATTAATTATCCCACAAGGTGTTGCCATGGGCATGGCATTATTAATAGTCTGGAGACTGTTAATGATTAAATGGTTAAACGCTGTTATAATTATGAGATACCCCACAGAAACCAAAATCAAAGGGCACGAGTCATTTAATGTTGAACAACTAAAGAAGATCAATTGAATAGAAGAAGAAGACATCAACGTTGCTGACTTCATCACTTAAAAGCATCAACGGATGAAAGAAAAATAGTTGAATCACTAGTTATGTCGGCAACCAGAACGAAGTTGACCCGTGGACAAATGATTTATGATGGTGGTGATTTCATTTTCGCCATTCAATCATCGAGTGAACGTCTTATCTTGTGGAAATGGCTTGGTCTTTGGACTACCCTCCAACTACTAACTCTTTTTGCTAGTCTAGGAACATGCGGAGGAATTCACAAATATGATTACAAATTCGTACATCTGAGGCAAAGTAGTTAGAAGAAGTAGCCACTCTTAGAAGAAGCACATTAAGGCAATATAGGAAGTATCATTAATTTAACGAGGCTTTCCCCAGGCCTCATATTATTTATAGCTCAAAACATGAAACAGAGTACCACTCGGATTTCAACTTGGGAGAAAGGATATCCCTGCCGATAAATACGATGGCCCCTAACGTAGGTTCCTGAGGAAGCCTGGACTCGGGACTGGATCGAGCTATGTTGGAAGAGTGGCGGTCTCTTCTCAAATATAATTGTAAAAGTAATGCGAATAATTGTATAATTATGCCAGACTCCGGTTGACTATGCTAAGATATATGGCCTGCACTTGCAGCATACACTCCACATCTCTAATGAAGCATTACGATTTCTTCGTTATAGTTAAATTTAGCTTGTGTAATTTGAAAAAAACCATGAGAAGGAAGACTGATCAGATCAGAGGTGGGAGATGAAGAGATGAGCTGGCTTAATCCATATAATTAATTCACAGAGCAATCGATGCCATCTAAAAATCATCATCCAGTTTCAAGTTTTTTATTTCCCTGAGCCTAGATTGTCATCCACGATACTCGAACCATCAGGCTATTAGTGGTTGCCCTGCTTCTCAAATAATCTCAGCTTAGATGTCAAGGATTTAACTCAACTCATCCAGGTAGATGGGACAATGGGTACAGGTATGGTTCTGTAATACCGAGTGTACCTGATAGTTTCACTACCAACCCCAGAAGGGAATAAAAAATGAACCTGGTATATCAACTATTATAGTAGTTTGCGAGGCTTGAATGTGGGTACACGCACAATGTGTGCGAAAAAGGAGAATCTACTAAAAGTTGTCTGAGAACTGTATTGATAAGAAAACAAGTTGCTTTCTCAGAGAAACAAGCACGGGTATACATTCAGTATATCACATCAATTGCCAAGAAAGGATGTTACTCTTCATCCTTGTAAGGGTATTCTTCTGGAGCTTGCTTCAGAAGTTTCACCTGCAGCTCATAAGCATCATCCCCCCGGAAGCACGCCATGGATCCAAGTGACTTCAGTCTTCATTGACACCTGTAAATAATAGAAAACTATGACTATTATAATGAATAAAAGAAGATACAAAAGATAACGAAGAAAGTATGATATTCAACACCATTTATATTTCCTCAAGCTGCAGCTCTGACATTACTTAGGTACCATGCTCAAAAGATCAATGACAAGTTTAAGAACAAACTCACCATATCTCTATCAACTCAACTAATGGTTAGTTTGGGACTATGGTGCTAAAATGTGTGCTAAATACCCACTTTTACTTGATGACTAATACATATCATCCCCTCACACACTTCTACTTTGGCAGCCAGTGATGTAATTTCACAGCAGTTGTTGCTTTAAAGCCACAACAGCAGTACCAAATGAATCCTAAGCCTCATTCTTCTATCAAAAGAATGAATCACTTCAAAGAATGTGCCTCCTAAAACCGCCATGTCTAGATGTAAAGCAAAATCCTAAGAATCTTAAGAAATAGAACAATATTTTACAACTAATCTAGCGTAAGGCTAATCACCTAGGGACTTAAAATTTTTCATTGCACTTCGTGTAACAGGTTTTGAAGGAAAAATGAGCAACTTTAGGGGAAGGCGCCAAATTTTTACATCAATACCATATTACCTATATGGAGGCACAAAAATTGCTGATAGTGTTTTATGATACCTCAGGTTGGGAGCAAATAGAGCAACAATTACCATCAATCTTCCCTTTCATCAGTGTACGGAAGTTCTAAATTTGATAAGAGAGGTATGAAGCCAGGATCATAATTAATATGCCAATAAACTTTTATAAAGAAGGTGGAAAAGAACGAGATAGATCATGAATCAAATGCTAATGGATAAATGCCTTGGATAGGTAAAAATTTGATGATGCCCAGAAAAATTAATTTTCTCATCAAGATAGAGACAAAGAACACAGAAACAAGAGTTATGCGCCAATAGAAAGTAAATTGTCTGTAATGTGTCAGAGAACCCAATGAAGTGTATAAAGGATGACACCCACCATTTTTAGGGCTCCTCTGATGACTTCACTCAAGATGTAGCAATGGTAAAGACCTTGACAAGTGTCTGGAAGCTCAACGAAATCCACCAGAGGATTATCATACAAAATTATACTGCGGCAGGTTCCATCAGCATCCCAATTATTCACGGAAGCAGTAAACCCAAAGAACATTTTGAAGCCCACCTGTATAGAAGCTTTATCAGGTTTTATAGGGAAAATGAAGCCTCATGATTAGAAAAGGAAACTAATCATGAGTATCGAACATAAAACTTAGCACAGCCAGCTGAAGTCAACAATCACAGCCATGAGCTCGGATCCTGACCTATAGTAGATAATAACTTCCAAAAGAATGAATTTCATGTATCATTTTGACAGGAAAAAATATATAAACATTGAATTATTTAACAACTACATAAAAATGATTCTGAACTACACATGCTACAAGCTAATTTGCTGTTAGTCAACAAAGAATTATTATGGATGCAGCATCAAAGAGAGAGAGATTACTACATATCTGTAACTGTAACTCGTATATCTGCAAAATATCTTAGATGTGTTCTCGTTTAATTTGTATGTAGCCCAGATATACAGTTAATAATAGTAATACTAATAATTAATATGCCAAGGAAATTTTAAAATATTGTTGTATATTTTTATATATAAACTAAAATATAAAAGCCACATATTGCATGAAGCACAGGTATTAACAAATTCCTGAACAACAATAATATCATTATTCAAATAAAACCAATTGACAAAACCTTTGTTACCACTTCAGCAGTTTCCCTGAAGTCAATGCATCTAGACACATTAGATTTGGCTAGAAATTCATCAATCAGTCGAATTCCAACATTGTATCCCCTGCAAAATAATTAATTCCAAATAAATATCGTCTGAAATTCGCATTGTACATTCCATCAAAAAATATAATCTTATACTAGCTAACCTTATATACTGTAAGTTAACAGATGAAAAATTATGGCAAATTCTTGCATTGATCAAATTTAAGATAAGTTACTACTTCAATGAGAAACCGAACTCGAGACAAAAATAGAAGATGTCTCTAGCTTCTAGTGCACTTCAGTTCAAGAATTTACCTTGACATCTTATCAAATGCTTGCTCCTTCCAAACTAACCTTCTTCATTATTTTACTGACAGTCTCAAGTGATTTATCTTTAATGTTTGTGCTTGATGTAGCTTCCTAATCAGACCATGCATATTTGCCTCTACCAAGATTTCATGAATAAATGATATCCTGAAAACCTTTAACATCAACAGCTCCCCCAATGGATGAGCTTAAGACACTAACTGAAGTTTGTTCAACACACAAAAAAATCCCCTTCCCTCCCTCTTTTTTCGTTTTTTCCCATCTTTGCTGATAGAATTGACACTTTATAGTCCTATTCACGAGTAGTCATCGGTGTTTGAAATTTAACCTTTGTTAGGATTCACAAGCATAGATAAAAGTTCTATACTATTCATTTTTTTATACCATAAGGATACAAACAACAGTAATTTCTCACCAAATTCACCTTTTAATCTCTCTACAAGTTGAGAGATTCTGGAAGAAATAGAATCAACAATTTCTTTCTAATTTTCCTAAATACACTCCCTACACATATGCTGTTAAAAAAACATACGATTGACTTAATAATTCATCATTTCTATTCATTTTTCACAAAAACCAAGCAAACAAATAGGAACTGATTTTCGCTTCTATCCTATCATTTCATTTCTCTTCTCTAGCAATTAAATGCTGAGAAAGAACGTAAAAAATAAACATGTCAATCGCCTATATCGAAGTAACTATGTTTCGAATCCAATTCAAAACGCGGAAAGCGTACATTTGATCAAGCTGTTTGTTAACCTTTTCAACCTCTTCCAAATCTGTCAGTAGCTGACGTACAGTCACACCATAAGTTAATGTAAAAAGCTCACCATTCTACAGAAAAGCGAATTTGAGAGACAAGCAATTAATTCGAGAAAACCAGTATCAAAATCAGGATTTAGAAATTGTGAAGTAACTGAATCACGTTCCCACACGCTCCATGTCAGTGAAAATTGAGTCACCGGATTGAGCACCAACAGGAGCCATGCTAAAATCACCAACATTTCAGATTAGTTTAAGAACAAGAGAATATCTAACCAAGTGTAAAGAACATATTTCAACAAGAGAAAGACATCACCATAATACACCAAGTCAAGCAAAGCATATGCACAAAAAACCCAACGAATTTGATACAACCTAAACCCTCGAAACAAGACCAAACATTCAGCTAAGCTCCTATCCAAATCAAACTTCATTTTCAACCAGAGCCAAGATGTGACTGCCTTATTAAAGTGCACGTATATAATTAGATCACATAACTACAAAAAGTCGATCAGAGTTCGACGAACTTATAATTGAAAATCAACAAGTAGCCTCGAGACCTATTAAATTTATCACTTAAGATGCAAACAAATCATTTGAAGGAAGAAACGCACACGATGCGAGTTACCCTAACAAGATCTAAGCGTATTTTAAATTAATGTATATAAAACAACAAGTAATCGGTGAAACAAATAACGTCAAAGCTGAAGTAGAGCTTGATTTAAGCTTCACAGATGCAGTTAGAAATCACATATGTACAGTAATCTAAGCACAAACATTCAAGCAGTACTATATGTGTTAACCAATTGAATCCGAAAACAATCCGGCTAAAGAAAGTAAAAGCAGAACTGCTTAATGAGTTGATAGAGAATTAGATAGGTTGATTTGATGGTATAAAGAAAGGAAGAAGAAAAACATAAAGTCCGTTAGAGATCCAAACAAGTAAATGACAGTATACCTCCTATCGGCAACGGCGCAACGGAGTCGGCTTGGCTGGGTTTCTCTCTCTGTCTGTCTGGTCGTCAAAGGAGAGAATCCTGGGGTTTTCCAATTGGAAATGCTTCTGTCTCACTTCACTCCTTCTCAGCAGTCACTCAAGTCTTCACCTTCTCTTCACTAGTGTTTTCTTTTTCTATCTGATTTTATATTTAAATTATTTTCTTCCAAATTGGATTACTTCTATTAACTCATAATAACGTGGCAATTTGACGTGAACAGAAAGATATCACTACTTTTTCTTTTACCCTTCATAATCCACAATATTCTCATCTTTGGCCTCCCCGCTCTTGCAGAGAGATATACAATATTTGAGCTTTAAGGTTAGCAGGCATTCCACGCTTGAGGTTGGAAGCTCCGACACCATCGATAATGAAGAGGAGAAGCAGGAAAATCAAGCTCACAGGACCAAGAAAGATGGTGGTGGTGGTGGTGATGATGTTTGAAAAGCAAGTTCACTTGGAGGAGGAGGATGCTACTGAGGCGGAGAAGGAGGAGGAGCCTTT
Source organism: Swietenia macrophylla (assembly GCA_032401905.1). Taxonomy (NCBI): domain Eukaryota; kingdom Viridiplantae; phylum Streptophyta; class Magnoliopsida; order Sapindales; family Meliaceae; genus Swietenia; species Swietenia macrophylla. The sequence continues at coordinate 9,249,368 of CP135565.1, read as the reverse complement.
TCAGGGCCCATGATGCTGCTGGGGAAGAAGGATACCACTGGAAAATAAACGAAGACCATACAGACGTGGATGGATGTGGCTATGGGAACTATGACATATTTGCATTTAGTTGCCCAATTTTTAGTGCTCACGTCCAAATTGGTCGATTGTGAGGAGCCCATTGAGACTTCTTGTGTCAGCCAGCCCATTGAGTCTACTCTTGTGTCAGCTCGGCCCATTCGACACCTATAATAATTTGTGGCCTTTGACAGAAATCAACCGCCAAGAATTTGATTCCAGCACTCGTTCCCTCACGCATCCCCTTTTTTGAAACAAAAATGGCGGACGCAGACCGACAAAGGGGCAATCCTGATAGCCTCACCAGCTGTGAAGAAATTGAGCAACCAATATCTTCTTCACAGACTCCTGACGAGAACTCCGATTCTGGAGACACTATGTCAGATTATGTTGACGCTATTCCTGCTTCTCAAGACTCTAGGTAACCTTTTGTATTTCATTTGTTGCAAATGAAGCGTCTGGTTACTGGCGCGGGAAAGATGGAGGAGAGAAAGTTGAATCAATATAATGTGAACTGGGAAAAAATGACCCAGATGACAATCCAAATAATCAATGACCTAATAACTGAGAATTACGATGAACGAAATCCAAAAGGCTAGTGATACAATTTATGAATTTCGTTTAACTTTCTTTGATTACTTTCATATTTGTCGAATGCTAGATTTTCTTTTATCTAGAGGGAAACGAAAAGAAATATGACAAGCGACCACTCCAAGATTCCGAAAACTACGGTGCAAGTTCCCGAGAGAAGAAAGAAAGTTGGAGGGGATCTGCCCATGAGTTGATCCGTATCTGATCATACTCTGTATATGGAAACTGTGAATGGTATGATTGCATACCACTTCTAAAGTACACCCTCTTGAAAACGATGCTGCTTTGCAAGATTTTATCACCGTTGTCCTTGAACTAAATATTAGACCGGCGGATTGAGGCATCCTGATGTGCTAGCATAGCATTGTTTGATCGACGGAATTACGGGGAAGATCGATGGTCGGAAACAATAGAAATCATGAGAAAGAATTATTATAGAAGATATTCAAAGATTCGTTATGTGTTTTATGGTTTCGTTTTACTTTCTTTGATTATTATTTGATTTGTCTAAATTTTCTTGTAACCAGATGAGAACCGACTACTCGAAGATTATGGAAAGAAAGGACGAAATTTTCCCAAGAAAAGTAAGAAACGCGAACGGTAAAAATGCCTCTCCTAGGATTATGTGGAAAACTCAAATCAATGTTATTGACTGGTATGACCATATAATAAAGCCAATGAGAAGAAGCAAGAGTGTTATCAGGATTACGATGCTGAAAAATCAAGTTCGCAGAACAAGAAGGTTGGTGATGATTCAGGGGAACGACCCAATCAAATCATGAAGCGAATGAATAATCCACTTGAGAATTAACGAAGCTTGAAACCAAACCTCGCAGTTTTAATCAAGTTACGTTGTTTTGTTTCTGCATATATATGTGGACGTGGTCAGGTCAGTAAACAAACAATTTTCAAGTTCATTAGCTACTTTTCTCTTACTCCAGACCTTGTGACAGTCTCGTTATTATCGTATAACATACATAATTGCACTATGTTACTTGTATTAGGCGGAGAGTGACCAATGTGCTATATTAATGTGCTTTTTCTCCTTAATAACCATCATTTAGTGTATTGTTAATACCGAAATCAATGCATGAATTGACCCTCTTTATCAGAATATCCGGTTCATTAAATTAGTGCCCTTCCCAAGCTCCTCGTCTCCAAACTTATAAATAATTGCCATCGATACCACATTCACAAGGCAGAGTTTTTAATTTAATCTACTCATAGGACTGGTAGCGTTAACCTTGCCTTACCATATGTATAATGCCTCAGCTTTTTCATACATACTCCTTGCCTTCATAAACAGTGGAGAAAGAACATGCAAAATGTAGAGCCGAAAGATCTACCACCTTCAAGAATGACCAGTGTTCAAGTTTCACTTCTGTCCCTGGTATGATCTTTGGCTGCTCAGCAACCACAATTTCAATCCCTTTCCACGGTTACATTTCCGGCATGGTTGGATTGAACGCAGCTCCACTTTCATTAATAGGCAGATTTGAGTAAGGTACAAGACCTTTCTCTTACTGTTTGGTTTAATGAGGAGGCCACCAGTGTTTTGAGAGTTGGGATTGAGCAGTCATACGAGAAAAGAAATTTAAACTACCCCAATCTTTCTTGAAGAAGCATTCCCTAATTCCCATTTTAGGAGTATGGCAACTGCGAGATGCCATAATTATGCACTTACTATAATTCGATACAAATTTCAGCTTACACCTATTATTATTGATTGTCATTTGTTTTAATAACTCACCTTATTCGCCATTAATGCCTTTACAAAGATTTTAATTAGTGTTTTTATTTATTTATTTTATTCAAACTATGGCATACATATTATATATCTTGACCTTCTTGTCATCAATTATTACAGCTAATTACATCCATTCAACAAATAATTTTTATTTGTTTGGTTCTATTTACTCTATGTCATTAATGCTATATCCATTTGTAGAAAATTAGAAACATTTTGGTATTAATTTTTATTATTCTTTTTTATCTAATTTACACAATTATTACTTTAATTGTGTGGTAATTAATGCATTAATTAGCTATTAACTTTAGAAAAATATGGAATCAAAAGCATACTACACTTACCAAAATGGAATACAGAATATGTATTCCAACTAGCACCTATTATTAGTTGTAATCTGTTATGTATCATTGATTTAGTAATTTTGTAACATTTAATAATAGATAGAAGTTTGCTAACAAAGACTGTGTTAATTTGTAATATAAAATTTTAATATATAAATTAGAATAAATAAAAATTAAAAATTAGGAGATTTGATTTTGTGTACTACGTTTGCATGCTTGATCTTTTCATCGTGTATAAGTAGTGGTGGCACCGATAATTTTATTACAAGCTTATCATTCACCTCAAAAATGGCTTATAACCAAGCTCTTTCACTGATAAAAATTCTTTTTCTTTGCCTGATTATACTCTCTTCATTTCATTTCACTGTTTCATTTTCTTCAGGATTCAGCCTGAAGCTCATTCCTGGAAACTCACCAGATTCACCGTTGTTTCCTGGAAACCTAACCCAACATCGAAGAATTCAGAGATTGGTATGATTCACCAAAGCTAGAGCTAACTATTTCAAAACGCTCAGCATTCACGCAAGGCGCGACTCTGAACCCTGATAACATCCAACTTCCAGTGGACAAACATGGCTTGTGCTTTGCTGTCGAAGTATCCCTCGGCACGCCGAGAAGCCCTCAGAAATTAGTCATCGATACTGGCACCAGCCTTATGTGGACGCAATGCAAACCCTGTGTAAATTGTTTCAATCAAACAGATCCAATCTATACCTCACCGGCATCGAGCAGCTATCGAAAACTTTCCTGTGATTATCGAAGTTGTCGTCGGCTCTATCGCTGTGTTAATAATGAGTGTGTTTATGAAGTCGGGTATGTAGGCAATGAAAGAACAAGAGGTGTTCTCTCTGTAGAAACTTTTCAGGTTCCATTCAGCGATCGTGTAACAAGATCACTCCACAATGTAGTTTTTGGCTGCTCCAAGGACAACCAAGGCTTCATTTTCGCCTCAACACGGCGTATATCTGGGATCTGAGGCTTGAATTCATCTCCAGACTTGTTTGCAAGTCAATTGAGAAGAATTACACAAGGACGTTTCTCTTACTGCATGCCCTATCACCAACGCCCCATGACTGCCAATGGTCTCTTGAGATTTGGCGAAGATATAAGATTTCGTAACCCATCAAGTGTTAGAAGAACCAAATTCCTGCAACAAAATATTGGATATTATTACTTCTTGAATTTGGTGGATATCAGTGTTGCAGGACATCGGTTATGGTTTCCTCCAGGAACTTTTGCTTTGAAACCTGATAGAACTGGCGGATGTATCATCGACAGCGGTTCTGCAATAACTTACATCGATCAAGAACCTTATAGAGTAGAGATGAGAGAATTTGAGGTGCATTTTCTCCGTTTCGGCCTCGAAAGAGTTCGAGATGCTGTTGAAGACCCGGAACTCTGCTATCGGAAGAGGCCGAATTTCCGGCAATATATCGGAATGACATTCCACTTTCAGGATGCGGATTTCAGCGTCGAGCCGAATTATATGTATGTTCACAACCCTAATGAGAGGTATTTTTGCGTGGCACTGAGGCCATTCGCTGGTGAAACATTTCTGGGTTCATGGCAGCAACAAAATACGAGATTTGTATACGATCTTAATCCTCCGGAGCTCCTGTTTGCTCCTGAAGATTGCTCCCTTGATCGAGCATAACTGTAAACTTTTCCATTTGAACTGATTGATATTCCAAGAATAATATTAATATCATTACAAACTTGTATATCAACTTATTACAAACTTGTATATCAACTTTTCTTGGATATTATATTTAATAATATTAATTAATATACTTAATAATTATAATATTATAATAAATAAAATTAATTTATAAATTTTATTAAAATATAATTTAAATTATTTATTATTAAATATACATATTGTCAGAAAAAAAAAGTAAAAAAAAAAAATTCAAATCCAACGCAAACAATATGTTTCATGACGCTGCCCAATAGTATTTTCACATCTGGCTCAAGAAGATAAGAGGCAGAATTTCGGCCTTATTGAAGTAAAACGCTGCGTTTAGCTCTGGAAAACCGAAAACTAAGCGGTTCCGGGCTCGGAATCTTAGCGGTGACAGTGCAGTCGTACAGACTCCAGACAGACTCCGTGACAGAGACTGGGATTTCTATCTCCGAACCTTATCGAACAGCACCCGAGACTCCAGTGTCGCAACCGACCCCGCCGCCGATCCTTCTCTTCTCCATTCTGTATATAATTTTTATACCTGCAACATCTATACGTATTAACATGAAGGTTCTCGTTTTACTGATTTCACAGTTGTTCTTGTTTTTGTATAGGTTAAAAAATTATATGAATTGTGTAAAGAAGAGAAAACGAGGATCTAGTGGCTAGAGTCTATATGCGCACTAACAAGCTCTTTCAACGATCTGTTGCTTCACTCTCGCAGTCTCGCACTCTGTTGGCCCCCTTTTGCTAGTATTTTTTCATTTATTAATTGTTTATTTATTTATTCAATTTTTTTTGCTGTATTTAGTTTCAAAGCTCGAATTTGGTGTATTTATGTGTAACTAAATGCCAGTAATTGCATGCTGTTTGGTCCTATGGTGTCATAAGAAGTGATGAAAGAGAAATTTTGTGGTTAAATATTCCCCCCAGTATTTTCAGTTCCGACAAAGTATTAGTCTCACGTGTTCCTTTTCTTCAATTGTTGTTATTTTTATTTGTTTTGAACTGCTGTATTTCTGGTGTGTACAATCCAGAAGAGTACAGGTCTTGACGTTATTTTTGAGACCTTTGAAAATACACGAGTCTAGTCAAAACTTTTGTATAATGCAATTGCTATACTAAATGCATGTAAATGCAGATGCTACTTGCTCTCATGGATGAAGCTTATACTGGTTCAACCGTAGCAGATGGAGGGGGAGACTGAATCAGAGGATAACAGTAGAACAGATGTAGCTGACCCTCTGTTTCTTGATCTTCTAAAAGATGAAAATGATGGCCTAGCTGTATGGCTCTTTCCATGTCAATTTCTATTTTGCAACTTAAAATCACAAATGACAGCATCCCACTAAAGCGTTCGTGATCTTGTTGAGAGTGCAGAAATATAGTTCTGCCTTACAGTTACTAGAAATTTTTGGACTTTCTCTTTCAGTCCTTTTTGTGACTGTTTTTTATGTGTCCTTCTGTCATCTCAATTTAACCATTTTCCTTTTCTCAACGCAAGGACAATCAATCCAGTGCAGCCTGTTTTAACTGCAACCTGTTTATTATTTCTTTTCTTTGCAGAGGTTGTAGCCTGTCTTAATTGCAGCTCAATCATTATTTATTTTTCTTCTCAGAGGCTGCAATGAGCATCTAAATTGCATTCACAAATGTACTTGAAGCATCAAGATCGTACTTTATCTTTCAGATCATACTTTATCTTTCAGTTTCCATATTACACTTCAGTTATCTTTTATGGATGGACGTTGAAATAAATTAATAGCATTATTGATTTTATATCAGGAGCGACTCTGGGCTTCTCCTGGAATGGCTGCAACATTACAAACTGCTATAAATACTCTTTGGTCTGACACGCTGAAACAGATACGCAATATGACACCTCAGCTTCTGGATAGATATTTTGCTTTAGCATTGCAAGATGTCAATGATTGTATGTTGATACTAGTTTGACTCTTCATTAGTTTTTGTCATTTCTATGGTTTGAAACTCATCTGCAAACCTCGTCTTTTGCAGAATGCAATTGTATTAATAGCTGTATTATGTTCTGGTTCAGTTTGTGCCTATTCTGAGATTTTTCGCCTTTTTGGCAGCTTTAATCTGTGCATTGATTCCCTTGCTTATGACAAGAAATGCCACACTATTCCTGGACAAAACTTTTCTTTTGGGGTGCTAACTTATTTGAAAAATTGAAGATTTTCTTCTAGTATAGTTCTTGGTTTGGCATTTCAGTTTCACTTTTCATTGGTAAACCAAGATGAGACACGAAAGCAGCTCATAGCATGTCAGTTCTCATAAGACCCACAGAGTTCGAATAGACATATTCAGGGGAGGTCAGCTTTGAGCCTAATTTTCCCTTTTAGTTCTTTGCCTATTACGGTTTTTGTAGATAAGTCACCTTACCAAGCAGGCTAAATTGGGTTCTCTGTTATGCACAAATGCTTTACTATGGTGAGGAAAAATAAAGTAATTTACCAACACCTGCCACAAGAGCATATGTTGTTTTATACAATTATATGGTTTATATGAAGAAAGTGTTAGAATCTTGTTAAGAAGACAATCTGGCTTCGGAATATTTAATTATGGATAGACCAATTAACCAAAGTCTCTTCAGCTATATGTAATCATCCATTTTGCACTTTAGTGTATGAATCACAGTTCATCCATGCTAAGCATCCTTGATAGTTCTTTTGTATCATATTCCTAAATGAATAGTTCCGTGGTTGAATAATTAAAAATAACGCTTAGCCATTGTGATGCATTTTGATTGTCATGCTGATTTGGCTTGATTTTATTCCGCTTGTGGGTTTTTCCTCTGTTGATACTGTCAAATTCCATATTCCGATGCACATAGGGATCTTTTTAGAGAAGCCCACCTTAATGTTATGTGAAAGCTAATGTCAGTGTGAGTTCTTTATTATGAGTCTACATTTAGATGCTGCCACTGCCTCTGCTCTGCTACATTTCAGATTTAAATCTGATCTGAGTCATAATTGTCAAGGAATGAATTATAAATGGTTTTTCAGCCGTACATTTTACTGAAAATATTTCTCCTAGATTTTATTCTGAGACAACTGTTCTTCTCGATGATTACAATCCAGTATAACTCCTTTGCAGAAGCCTATAATGGACAGACTTGTAGAAGCTTATGATAGCCCTGCTAAGGTCAATCGTTATGTTCTTATTGCTGTGACATAATTTTGGGTTAGAGAAGGAGTTCATATATATTTCCTGCATAGAGGGAATTGGCACTACAATTGTGTTGGGCCATTGGGGAGCATAATGGAGGCGATGCAACTCACAAAGATGCAGCTCTCGAACGTTTGGAAAATTTAGAACTACTTCTGTATGAAAACCTTTCATCTAGTTATGGATTTTAAATACCATTGGCTGTCTCATCTCGGAGCTTTTCTTTCTTATCATTGCTATGTGTTTGCTAATTATCATTATTGCTTACTTTGTAAAGCCGTCTTGGCTTAGGGCAGGAAGCAAGCATAGGCTCTGATAGTGACAACAACCGCAAGTGTTCACAGTCAAGGCTTTTATGTTTTGTTGTTACAGCTATTGCAAAACTTGCCACATATCACCGTGAATTATTACCAAGGGCACGTGTCTGCTTGGGCAAGGTCTGTTAATTAGTTTTGATTATCATCTGTTATAATTTCCCCAGACAAAGATAGATATTCATGTTCACTAGTCAAAGAGAAATGAGAGCGAGGAAGAGAAGATTTTATATTTATTATATGTGAGTTGGCATACATTTTGCATTAATTAAATTGAATCTGCATTTCCAGCTTGCTCGATATCGAATCTCAGAAAAGTGCACATGATTATTTGAGTTTAATGAATGACCTGCAATTAGTTTGTCTATTTTGGGGCCATTACGACCTTCACAAGGTGTCATGCAGAAGCCAGGCAGTGTCAACTGGAGTGAAGGCAAGACAAAGATGGCTGCACATATTCCCTTTTACATCCTTGGTGACTGAGAAGGTCAGGCTTAAAATTTTTAAAAAATTTTCCAAATTGAAAATCCCCCAAGTCTGTCTATGACTCTCAAATCGATGTGGTTTTGTTTTGTTGTTAAAAACAATTTCTGCTTAGTCTCGAGAGATTTCGTTTCATTTCAGGTCCGCCTTTCCATGACTTTACGATATCAGATGTTCTTCCAGGAAAACAATGGCAGCGTATTTGTTAGAAAGAAACGACTCTCGAGTTTTCAGATCTTGGAATTTTCTGGCAGAAATTGACCAGTTTCTTCTTTTGACATCAGGGATTGTATATTTGTGCCATAAAATATGCCAACGTTCCTTGCCGTGTTGTATTTTTACCTTACGGCTTTGAGTCATCGAAAACTGTGATACAAACTTTTTCCTAATTTTGTATCAGACGTCAATTGTATTGCCAGAGTTCTCTGAATTTCTAAATACGTAATCAGCCTCGGGAGGCAGGTAAATTTTTTTTAAAAATTACTGAAGCTCTTCAGTGATCAGTGAAAATGCGGAGAGCACCTGAATTAAGAGGTGAGAATATCATAACCGACAACCATGATGCCCTGAAGCCTGCACTCCCCTGATTTGACTGGGGGGTTGTGAAGAGTAACGTAACTCAATTCCTCCGTCATACTGCCACGTATACCCCAAACAAAAACAGCACGGCACTGCTGGGATCAACTATTACTGGTGTTCTCCTGCGTGCCCAGTAGATGCGTTGTTCTTACAGTGAAACACTGGCTCTTCGCATATCATTTTATCAGAAAATTTAAAAGAAAACCATCTCGATACAATCTGGAATGTATGGCTCTGTTCTACTGATAATTCCTTGATGATCATCGTGTATGTTAATGTGATTTTACATTGGTATTCTGTTTCTTTAGTTTTTTTTTTTGCATTTATTTATAAAACAATTCAACATGAACTTTATTCATGTCCCACATTTCTTTTTCTGTCGTTTATTTAGGTTGATTTTCTAAACATGAACTAACATTACCTTTCATATTCCAAGTTATTTATCTTCTCTTTGATTGCACAACTGTTCCAGGGAAAAAAAAATTCACTGTATAAACCTGTTAGATATGTTATGATCTTGATCACCAAATTCGATCGAAAATTGGATTGTCGCAAATGAAAAGACATAGATGAGATTAGAAGGGATGGTCAAAGGATCCCACATGTTAATCACCTTGAAGACGACTTGGACAATGAAGTAAGAGGCGCGGAGAAGTGAATTTCTTTGAAGATTTAGAGAGATGGAGATGCTGTTGCTTCTTCTACATTTATTTACATTTTAGAATTTTTTTTATCTAAATCATAATGTCATGACGATAATTCTTCTGCTTTTATTAATTTGGTGTCAAATCAGTTTTGCTGAAGGGTTACCGAGCTCAGCTGATGAGAATGCAATGGAGGATAATGGCCAATTAGGGTTTGAACCATTTGTGAATATAGAGGTAAGTAAAAGACTGGCAGCTAAATCCCTGTGAAATGGGACTCAGATATGGTCATCCAAATTTCTAATGGAAAAACCATAAAACTGGCAAGACCATTTCAAGATGAGTAAAATTGTGGACAAGTCAAAGTAATGGTATGTGTTAACTTCTTCGTTCCTGTCATTGGATCATCTGGGTAGGATAGACATTATTTTATGCGTACATTTTACACGTTAAAATGGTGGAATTCATGTTCTTCGATTTGTTTATGCTGTTTTATTGTATGCCAAATTAATTATCTTTGCCTTGATTACAGGTTGATCATTATATCATACAAAATGGCGAAGATATTGGGTTGCCTTCACTTGGCGTTCTTGAGTCACCTCAAGGTTCACTTGATTCTAGGTCATCGACGAATGTTAGAAGTGAGATGAACCGAGCAAGTGACCTATTTATGGCAGTTTCAGTGTCTGCTGAAACAAACAAGATAAAAATCAGCGACCTTAACTGTTCAGCAATGGATGAACCAACGAAAATGGCCCTCGAGGGAGAACCTCTATGGCATCGCAAAGGAAAGGGTGGAACCGAGACTCTAAATGGCCTTGAATATATGAAGGAGTTTGTGAGTGTTGATGCAACATTAAATGAAATTATGAAGATGATTGAGGTAGGAGATCTTCAATTTTCTCCTAACATAGAGTCCAATGCTGAATTTCCATATGGAGGTGAGGTCAGCCCTACGTTACCTAAAGAACGAGGTGAGGTCAACAATCCTCTGAGAGTTGTTGAACTTCTCTTTCATCTTCCCTGCCACCAAAGAGATTACATGATTTCCTTGGCAACGAGGATTCTCAAACCAAGGTTAAGTACTTTCAATTATGTTTCATTGCTCTTAATTCCTACTGCATGGTCATTTTACAATATGCACATCATCTTTAGGTTTCAAGCTATCCTTGTTAGTTGCTGCCGTATCTTGTTTATATATGTTCTATGACATGTGATGCAGTGGGGTGCACGGTTATATGGACATATGATTCGAGAACTTGCATACGTTATTAATGGTGACAATCCGGCAAACCGCGTATCTATCTTGGTGAAGTAATCGTGGGTTATTATCTTACTTCCTACCATTATGCATAAGCCTGGAGTTTCAACTGTGGAAGCATACTAATAAAACCAGCCGTTTAATTTACAGGCTACACCAGAGGAGATTGCAATTTTGTACTTGCAAGGAAGTTTCACCGATGATACGGGCTCTTATGTGATATATCCTCCAGTTGATGTCTATGCCATGTCCGGAATACTTAACGGCGGCAATCCTGAAATTGTGAACATTTTGCCATGTGGCTTTGCAATCTTACCTGACAGGCCCACATTGCATGGCCACGAAAATGTCTGCGGTAGCCTTCTCACTCTAGCATTCCACATTATTGATCGAACATCTACTGAGGAATTTATCCCTCCAGAATCTGTGTATACTATTTATGAGGTCGTCACAGAGACCATATTTCTTATTAAGACTGCTTTGATATCGAATTTAGCTGATGAGTGAAGGCCAGCCTCCACTTTGGTAAGCTTGCATCTACATCTTTTATAATTTGATAGATGTAATTATATATTTATACTCTTTCATTTTTCAAAATTTTCAACGATTCCTTGGCATACAGGTCCAGGGTTTATATTGTTTAAAGCATGTGGTGCTAGGGTTTGTAAAAGCCTTTTCTACAGTTGGTTTCGGAACTGGTGCCAGTTCATCCAAGGACTTGGACTTGTTGACGTTTCCATATTTTCCTTGAACTCACTTCAAGAAAAACTGTTGATAAAGTGCTTCAGCGCTACGATCTTACATTTATGCCGATTGCAAATACATTCTAACATTTCCCTTGTTAGGAGAAGAAGAGAAGAGGGTACTGACAGAAAACAGCGATGCTGCTCAATGGCTAGAGTCTTAAATTAGGGCATCACTTCCGCAGCTGATTGTAAATATGCATGCTTAGCTCCTCTGAATTTCTATTTGTGAATTGGAGAATCTTCACTAGCTCATGTACGTCTTAGAATTTAATCCCTGTTGATTTACTTTGTCTGGAATAATTTTTTCAGCTTAAGTTAATAACACTAAATATTATTTATTGCAAAAGAAAATCCATAAATATTGTAATCTCAATGCTGTGAAAACATCAAATATTGTTAATTATATTATAAATTATTTATCAATCCTTTTAAATAAATATGTTCATGGGTTCACCTGTAAAATTTTAATGAACACCACTACAAGAAGAAAAGGCCAGGGTTAATATTAAAGAAGTGGGGACTCTTAAAGACCTTTCAATAATTTAAAATACGAACAGATGAAATTATTGCTTTGTTCGAACAGAAGACGAAACATTGGAGAAACTACGATTCAAATACTGTTGGGTCAAAAACATGTTATTAGTTCATGTTTTGTTATCTTCATCTTCATTACAGGACACAAATTTGCTATGTACATTATCACATACATGAGGCCATTTCAGAAATGAATTACATAGGACCACCATCGATCATGAGTTTGTAACTATAACAGCTAAGATCAAACAGAGGCCACATAATTTTCATAAATTGCATGTAATTTTCGGACTTCTTCTTCAGAAAAACCAGTAAGAGTACGAACTGCAGATTATCATAAATATAAAGAATAAAGATTATTCACAACAATGGAGTGGTAAGAGTCTGCCCGATCTGCTGAAAAAAGGAGAATGATCAGTGAAATTTGTTAATAAACTACTTCATGTTTTGTAATTTTTTGCTTTTGCATGGGACCATTTATAAATGGCAAGTCTTTTTCAGCATTTTGTGTAGTAATCCTCCGATATATATCCAGGGGCCCAATACAATATATCTTCATGTATTGTCTAGGTACCATATTGGTGAAATTGATTGGATTAAAGAACTTCAAAAATATGATAATTACGTAGTTTTATCATGTGGATCTCAAAACTTTTCCTCAGGAAATGCTGCAGAAATAGGGACTAGCAGTGTCCTACATGTATTTAAGGGACTATTCTATGGGGAAGTTGATTGTGGAATTGACTCTTCCATTTATAAAAAAATTTAAACTATTTTCAAACAACTTGAAAAAATGAATGTAACGGTACTCTCAGATATACATACGTAGACAAACTCTGATTATATATATATATATGTATTAAAACTTTATAAGTAACGGCATGTGCAAAGTAGTCCAAAGAACACACGTGGGCATGAGTGCCCATGTGCAATTACGTTCACATGTTGCTATAAATTCCAAAAAATACACACAAAATAATGATAATAAGAACATTGAAAGAGCCATTCCTCTAACTATGACCAAAATACATTATTAGATACTTCTGTGAACACGAAAATACAAAGTATTGGACCTAAACTTTAGAACAGTATATTGGGAAATCATGCTATATCGGACCCCACGACGAAGAGGTGGCTAAGCTTCAATTGGTGATCACTGCTCCATGTCATGGAAAATGAAACCCATAGTTTGAAAATGGGTTATGGTTAAATTAATATGGAAAATAATTGACTCATCTCCCTATATGTCACTAAAATTTGGCCACCACACTCCACACACGTTAGGTATACAGCCATCTCAAGTTCATAAAATATAATTTTGCTCTATGTTCAATGAATTTAATGAATGAGAATTTACGCTAAGTGGGAGTCACAAATATTATGATCTCATCCCATGTAGCTCGCATATAAGGAATTAATTTCATAAAAAAAAACACACACACACATTAAAATCTTAAGTGATTAAGAATATTGATGAAAAATCAAAATTAAAGGAGATGTAAAGTCAATAATTTGTTAAATAATTTAAAATAAAATGGGTTTCTAGAAATAATAATGGGGGTCAAATCAAATCGGCTAAGAGACATGAAAGACCAATTTGAAAGATTACAAAAGGGAGAATTAACATGTTTGTGTTCAAAAATAGTGAAGGTCGATCTGTTAATGGAGGGACAATTAATTTTGAAGATGACTTATCACCAATTTGCCTAGCAACAGGACTCTCTAATTGGTGACAATTATGTTGGATTATTTGTTTTTCACATGGAACATATTCTCTTATTTCAATCCAAAAGATTTTAGGCTTCTTGCTGATCATGATTCATGAGGTTTCTTTTCTTAACCTTGACTAACCATGTACCAAATTGATAATTAATGCATAATTTTCTTATTTATTTCTCTTCACAAATTATATATTTATACAAATTTATCTTAACTTTGGGATCCACTATCCAATGAGGTGACAATAATCAATTAAAAAAGATTGAAATCAACGTCGGCCGAACCAAACAATAACACGGAGAATCCTTAGAAAAGTGATCTAGAAAACCAAAGTCATAAGCCATGGCTAATATTCTAATCAAGTCTTGGAATTGTGTTTCTTCAACTTAATTAATCAAATGTCAAGTCAATAGTCTTAATACATCATTCGCATCCAATGATGGAGGCCTCTACTCATTTTCAATGGCAGACCAAGAAAATTAAGAAGTCATTATTTCTACTATATTCTCACAAGATTTTTACTAATCTCTTCAGGATCTATCTCTTATTTCTATGATTAAAAATTGTTGTCATTACTGGTTAATAATCTTTATACCAAAGGAACTCATTACCAAATATTAATTATCTAATTAAGTTGGTAATAATTTGATTTGGTGAAGTAAAAAGAAATGATCAGTTTCTCTTGAAGAACAAAATGGCCATATTGGGTGAGTCATTCAACGTAGTGAGTTTGAAAAAATTAGTCCACTCAAGCAGAAATGTAGGTAAATGAAATCTCTGTTGGTATTTCTAATTTCTTTCTTTCGTAGCCAAATTTAACTTCCCCCAACTCCTTTTTCATGGCCCACGTACAAAGCTGCTTTCTTATACCTTTCTCTACTGCTACTACTCTTATATTATATATAACATCTCTATCTATTCTTATTCAGAAGTGTTTCTGTGCAAATCTACAAATTAGATAAGCTTATTCATCTCCTTCTTTGCTTATCCAACACTTATCTCTTTTCTTTTCTTTTTTTTATTTTTAAAATTTTCATTTGGTGATGGAGAATTCTATGAGCAGAGTTGTTTCTTCTAATGAAAGAACAAGCGCTGATGTTTCACCTGAAGAGAGTGGATGGACTATGTATTTTGATCATTTCTTTAACCAAGACAAGGAAAACAGCTGCTTCTCTTCTGGTCTCGAAAGCTCTTTGATTTCCGATGCTGCTTCTTCAATTGTGAAAAATAAGGTTGCTGAAAATGAACAAGTTATGAGGTTTTCTCAGGAAACAAGCAGTGATAAATTGACTTTCAAGAAAAGAAAAACTAAATTAGTTTTGGTAGATGATGATTTGGAGGATACTGCTAGTTCTCCTGCTGACGGTCCCAAGGTGATCAGATTGTTTTCTTCCTCATGCATATGGTCATACATATTGTATGTAGTATTATTTTCTCCTTTCTTACTGTTCTGAATAGGTCCGCAAACGGATAACCCGGTACTTCAACAGCAAACCAGAGCAGATGGACATTTCTCGGGTAATTAAACTAGTATCGGTTGTTTGATTTATTTTCATGGATCTAGTGTTAAATTATCTGAAAACAATTTGGATAAAGGGAATAGATTATTTCTAAAGCTATAAAATAACAAAATGCTTCTGGGTTTTGTTTTGTGTTTGTACAAATTAACAGGAGAAAACAAGTAGCTCATTAGCTCATATGGAAGAGCGAAGTACTGGAGTACTGGGGTCAATCGGAAGAGAGAATAACACTCGAACAACAGAACTGAAGAAAAGGGCATTGTCTTTCATAGCAGATAATCTAGGCTGATTCCGTTCATTGCATGAGCCATGAAATGAAAGTATTTGTGTTCTTGTAATTAATTAAATAATTAATCGATGTGATTATTTAACTTCTGCATCATATATGTTTCTTTGTATATATATATATATATACACATACATAACCAAAGGCCTCTGGTAAATTAATACATCAATTGGTAAAAATTTTATGACGAGAGAAGATGATCAGTAAACAAAGATCGTCATCAGTTAAATTATTGATGGCAAAAATAGGGCATGCAGTATTGTTATCAGTCGACCTTGCTAGCTAACTGTCGTTCTTTCACAAGAAAACTATTGCCTCTTTTTTTTTTTTCTTTTTTTTTTTCGCGTGCTACTAGAGAGAGTTCATTCTCTTCATGAAGATGCTTTGATCATTCCTTCCTAAAGCATGCTGCTCAAGTTCCACTATGCCTTCACTCTTCCATATGAAACCACCGATGAGTGATCAATTTCCAACTTTTGTCTATCATGTACATTAAAATACCATCTTACTCTCTTTGCTTCACGTTTCATCTTTGTTAATTTAGTCATGCATTCATAACTACTCTAACTTAATCCCATCATTCTAAATTCATGATGTTAACAAAACGTGATACAAAATTTATATTTCAACTAAAATGACATTAACATATCTTATCATAAATTAGGACGTGTTAGATAATTACTTACCTTATCATTTTAATTCTATATTATGATGCGATATTATATGAATAGTGTTAGTTTTTATCATGGGTCAATCAATATTCAGTGTTTTAACATGCTTATATTAGGGTCAAACCATCTTTAATTATTTCAATCATCTTTCGGTTCCATTCAAGTCTTAACAATTACAATTCTTTCTCTTAATGATGGTAATTTATACATATATACCCATTTCTCAACCATCCTAACAACTCCCACTCACCGACGACACACAAAGGTTGTATTTTGCATGCAATGTAACTCTACTCTTTAATTTCAATTTGAAAATTATTATCATGTTAGACCTAATTTACAATGGGGGATTTGTTAAATCAGAAAGGGCAATGGCATTTGGTGGGTGCAGTTTTTGTAGAATTTAAGTCGAGACTTTGTATTTAATAAAATGTATACTAATTTATTCAATGGCTAATTGCATTTTATAGCTGTAATGCTATACCAAGATTGGCGCTTAATGCAATAAAAAGCCCATTTAACATGTGACACTGACACACCAAACACCAATACATGCACGAACATGGTTAAGAATTGAGAGTCACATCTGCCTTTGTCTTCTCAAATATGGAATTCCACGGGCCCAACAGATATGATGCTGACGATCAATTTGTAGGGTTGATGTTTGTTTGTTCCATGTTGTGGCGAAAGAATATGGATTAGGTTTTAGTTTCAGTACTGGCCGGAGCAGCAGAAGAGACAGTAGCATTCATGTTAATTCACAGCATCTAGAAATGAGAAAAGAATTGTTTCTTTCATCATTATTATTTTTATGAGCTGTAAATCCTTTATCAATTTCTTGGCACTTGGAATTCAAGTACACAGGTCTATTTTTTCTCGGGGAGCTTCTCTAGCAACTCTGGTATCACTTCAAAAAGATCACCCACGAGTCCATAATCAGCTACCTGCATTTCAAGAGTCTATAATCAGGAAATCCGAAAAGAGGTAAATATCATATTTCAGTCAACAAAAACTGACATTCTCTAATGATCACAGTGAAGATCGATGAAGAGAGCAAGATGGATTTCGAATGTTTACCTGGAAAATTGGTGCATCTGCATCTTTATTTACAGCGACAATGACCTTGGAATCTCTCATGCCGGCTAAATGTTGAATGGCTCCAGAAACACCAAAAGCAATGTATAATTCTGGAGCAACAATTTTTCCTGTTTGACCGACCTGACAATCAAAGCAACCATAATTAAAGGCCACCAGTAAAATATATGTAAGACTGCTGCAGCAGCACAATATGCTTGTTCAATACAAAGGCCTTTCCGGACATTTCTGATCCTCATTTGAATGCAAATGAATAAGTTATCCTGCTGGCCTAAGGAAGTTAGCTTTACACGTTCAGCATGAAGCAAAGAAACCGTTACTTATATTTTTCTTCATTCCTGATTACTTATTTAGCTCATCTCAGTCAAAACGGGGAGGAGAACAACATATAAGAAATTCCAACCTCGTTGCAGAAACCAAGATCAATGAATGTCTTAAGTGATTTACTTCATCTGGCTAAACAAAAAGGAGGGAAGAAAAAAAGCAAAAAAGAGCACTTATACTTAACAGAGGCAAGAATAAACGAATTGATCTAAAATATAATTCATGGTAAAGAAATTATGCATGCTTAGGAAGAATCATTATAGAGGTTACCTGGAGATCATTTGGAACAAATCCGGCATCAACAGCAGCACGGGTAGCTCCAACTATACCAAAAAGGAAAAATGTAAAAGATCAGTTGTCTTATATCATTAGAAAGAGGTTACACAGCTGTGATTGAAAAAGAGATAAAAGCCATATTGATTGGAAGAACATATATCATTACAAAGAACAATATAAACCAACAGCTTTTGTAGATGAGGGTGTGTGTTAGTTCAACATGTCAAGCCTCTTGGGGTTTGAACAATATATGGTTTATTTCTAGAAATATTCAAAAAAAGAAAATCAAAATTTTTTCTTAAGATTAAAAAATTTCAACAATGATAAAGTTCTATATTGTTTATGTAATTTCAGTACGATTTAGTATTACTGAGGAGATACCTGCTGCACTGAGTTTCTCCGCAAGCTTCTCTATCATTTTGAAGTTCTCAGCACTTTTTAAACCTCGCCCCCCAGTGATTACAACACGTGCACTTCCAAGGTCAGGACGTTCTGCATCCTGAGATGTATGCTTTACATATCTGGATTTACTAACCGACTCTGCACTAGAATATATAAATATACGTTAGCACTTATCATAGAGTAATCAATAGATTTATAGCCAAATAAACTAATCAGTTAGAATTATCAATAACAATAAACCAAAATTTGCCTAGAGAACAATGATAAGGATAAAATGGTCCATTGTTTGCTTTTATTAATAGGCATACAAAGCACATATTAGCCAATAATACATATCTGTAATAATAACCATAAAGAGAAAATGGTACACAGACCTTCATCTAAGGTTGAGAGATCAACCTGGGAAATTGGAGCTTTGTTAGATCTTGAATCAACTTTGTTTTGGGCCACAGGAAAAGATGTGGCTCTGATGGTTAACATACAAGGGTTGGCACCAGTGTATTGTACTGTACAAAGGGCATTTCCAGCATAAATTGGCCTGCAACATAAAACAAAACCTTGCCTCAAAGCTTTCATGTTCTCTGGAAACAAAAGCTGGCTCCTCTAAAGCATGTTGAAGGAAACACTTGACTTAATGAAGCCAGCAGCATCAGATATGATATCTTAGAATTTGAAATGTGAAATGAATTTAAAGTACACGGAGTACTCTATCAAACAAGGAGAAAGAATTAACTCACATAATAGACAACATTCTAAAACACTAAGAGTAGTCATTGCAACAAAACAAACCAGAGAACAAAACACACCTGACAAATTGACTAGAACCAGAAATTTCAATAACATCAGTAATTGGAGAAACATCCAAAAGGGCAGCTGCACGAGGAAGTATGTTTTTGCCGAATGAACCTGAAGCAGAAATTATGTGCGAATATCCACCTTTCTGCTGAACTGCATGGACAAGTTTAGCCCAAGGTTCAGCCATAGGGTATGAAAATTTATCTGAATCTGCTATAAGTACCTACATGAAAACATCACTAAACAAATATTAAACCCCAATTAATTAGCATTTAACAAACTCATTTCACGCCCTTGTCCTTGCACCTTATTTGTGAGAAAATAGCGATAATAAACAGCTAAATAAGTTTTATACTTGTTTAATAATTGAACATGACAAGTTAAAGGCAGTCGAATCTTGCAGGTTCTACCCTCTAGAGTTTTAATGAAGAAAAGATGCTCCACATAAACAAATTCAAAAAATTTGATGTACCCTGTGTTTTTTTTTTCCCTAGAACGTGAAACATGTCAAATTGACCAATTTCATCTGTCAACAAAAACTATCAAAGTATAGTTATAACTATACCATCCATCTGTAAACAACAAACTGGTCATCAAAAGTAACAAACCTATGATTCAACAACTAATACACCACAAACTCTATCTAACAGTTGCTTTTTCATGACTAATAACCCCAGTCCATCCTTTGACTTTAGGGGCATTTGAAAGTGTTTATGCAAGAAGCAATCTTGTTCAGTAATCTTGAAGAAATGTTGAAAACAATGATCTATTTTTTTTTTTTCAAATTCATAGTTCCGTCAAGCATTATGTACTTTTTATGTTATCAGAAAAAAAGTGCATTTTGGCAATTTGCGCAAGCACTTTTAACAGAGATAAAGCACCCCTAAATGCATCATCAGCAAAATAAACTCGGTCAGCTAAGGACCTGGCTCAGAGTCATAGATGCAACATACAATTACGACAAAGTTAATTTCAAAATCAAAATAATAATGCTAATAATAAAATATATCACATAGATACCTGAGAGATTGAAGGGTGACAAGAAGCGGCATGTTTAGCAGCTTCTTTAAGTGAAGGACCGGACCCGGCCAGTAACATTGAAACTGAATAGTCATCATTCAATGACTTTGCAGCCTCTACGGCACTCACCGATTGAGCCTTGATTGAACCATTCTCGTGTTCTGCTAATACCAACGTCCTAATCTATTTATGAACATTCAAATAATAAATATAGCTGAAATTACCGAAAATACTTTCAATCTAATAAAAATTAAAATTATATCTTCATGTGCAACATATTTCTACGCTATCTTCACTAAAAATTTTATTTCTAGTGATTTAATAACTCAAATTTAAAATTTACAACACCATAATTTATCGATAAAAAAAAAACCAGAGTGTTGAGCTTGAGTCAACGAGATAGTAGCTCACGGATCGAGAAATGGATGTCTTATGGAAATGGAAAGGTCGTTTTGAGAGAGCTCTGAGTATTACACCCGCTGCCATAGCTTCCTGCAATTGAATTATTCTCCGGATTCCAAGATGACGATGAAGACGATAATGAAGCGGTACTCGACTGTTTTCTTAAATGACAAATGAAACGGTGTCGGATCTGCGAGCTTAGGTCGCCTACCTCTTATTTGAGCTGCGCCTTCGAGTGAAATATTAGAATAGTAAAACTGGAAAATGGGCCGGGTCACCCGAGTTCGTGATTAGTTTTGTTCGTTTTTCGTACAAACCCGATCCGATCCGTAATTAATAATATGTTAGCATAAAAAGCAGAGCTTATAACAATTTCGTTAATAAAAATAGAACGGTGAAATCTTCGTGGATTCGACAGTTTTGGGTCATTAATTAGCGAAAATGACATCAGGACAACAGAATCACTTCCCGCTGAAAATCTTTGAATCAGACGGTTAATATTCATTACCAGTGGATCCCACTATTCCACGTGTGCATGTACTGTGTTACACAGCCGTTTCTCACAATCCACTATGCGAGCTTCCACTCGCTCCACAATTTTTATGTATTTACAAATAATGACACTTTTTTCATTTGTAAAACATAGATCCCTAACCTCTGTTGAAATGACCGAATACCATTTAAGTGTTAAATTTCTGACTGCAATAATGCGGTGGTCGTAAGGGTAATTTGCCATCTCATACTGTTTATGGACCTATTTGTTAGAAATAAGAAAACTATGTAAACTTCATGAAAATATAAAGTTAAGGGATTCGGAGGTTAGTGCCGCAGATCAGCACAAAGCGCGCCGGAGCGGAGAGAGAGCGCAGTCTATTCAGATTTCGACGCGGATGAACTATGAAACTCATTTCGTTCGTTCTACCCTTTATCACATCACCAGGTCTTATGCCTTCATTTCTCTTGTGAAATCTGATTCCATAGCAGAAAGCAATCATGGTATCCACGAGCAAGATCAAATCCGTCGATTTTCTCAGGTCAGCTCTCCTTCTCTCTCGTTATATTCATGTCTTGTGCTGATCCGCAGCATTGATATTCAACACAAATTTCTTTTTCCAATGTCTTTATTTAATTATGGCTTTGTTTTGCGTTATTTAATATTTGGAAATATTAAACTGGACTGCATTTGCTTTTGTCACGAGGTTTTTATTGGATTTTGATAGAGTTTATGTGTTTTTGGATTGTTTATTAGTTAATTAGCCTGAATATTAATCGAAATTATAATACTAACTAGTTGTATTGCTCATTATACTTGGTTTTTGGACTTTTAATCTTTCTGAAGAACAATATGTAATGAACGATTTTAATTCGGGAAAATTCATAACGTTCGCGCTAACGTGAATATGCTTGTGAAAATATTGTGGTTCATGACTAGAATAGCGTGTCATACAGCAATGATATGTGTTGAAGTGTCCACGGCATTAGACTGAACGCTAATTTCTTAAAGAATTTTGTTCTAGTAACTTTTACTATATGGTTAAGTTTGAGAGGGAGTCAGGCGACAGAAGAATATAAATGGGGGAGGAAGAGTATATATCTAAGGAAGAAAGAGCAGAGATGGTGCAACTAGTTCTGAAACAAAAATATTGGGAAAATCTTGAATTTGGGCTACTTGAATGGTTAAGTTCTTGATGAACAATTAGTGGGTCAAGGAATTCAAGTGATCTTTTTTCCACTTACTTTATCAATGCCTTTTTAAATTCCTCCATACTAAATAGAGAAATATAGAGATGAAACAATGACTAATTTGGTAGACTGATGCAAATTAATAACTTTATCATGCATTATCCGCATTTACTATATCATAGGGATATTATAATTAGGTCTATATTGTTATTGATTTCTTTTATGTTTGCAGGAAAATCCCTAGAGATTTGACAGAGGCATCACTATCTGGTGCAGGATTATCCATAATAGCAGCCCTTTCAATGTTATTTTTATTTGGCATGGTAGGTCTCAACTTGCAAAATAGTGCCTCTTAAGTCAGATATTGCGGGTCCTATTAGATGGAATTTTCTTTTGCTTTTTATTCTATATCCAAATTCTTTTTCTTCTATTTTTGACTTCTCTGCCGGTGCACAACACTTCCCCACCTTCCTATGGCCTTGCAGCCACTTTGGTAATTTTTAGTCTTACTAATGGCTTCTTATGTTTCTATGTGAACAATTGTTTTTATTTTGCTGGAACTGAATAATTATTTAATAGTGACAAACTCTACAGCTGTTATTGTGGACAGGAGTTCTGATAGGGACTTCTTACGCATTGATTTTAATATCAGGTAGAGTTCTATGATGTCAATTCTAATGATATCTTTGTTTAGTTGTGAAGTGTTTTCAACTAATGTTTAGACAATTCCTGCTATTCATCTCTTAAACTATATACACACATACCATATGTGTTTTTCTGTTACTGATTTTGGAAGCAGGTGGATTATATTGCTCTAATATTATATATTACTAATGCGATTTGTTAATGGGTTAGAATTAACCATTATGT
Organism: Swietenia macrophylla; assembly: GCA_032401905.1. Taxonomy (NCBI): domain Eukaryota; kingdom Viridiplantae; phylum Streptophyta; class Magnoliopsida; order Sapindales; family Meliaceae; genus Swietenia; species Swietenia macrophylla. Next base: position 9,226,132 of record CP135565.1, on the reverse strand, counting down.
TCAAAGAAGGGAAGGGAAAGTGTATAAAGATTGTTCACCATTCACATTTGTTTCTTTAATCTATGTGCATTCTTTTAAGGCATCTGTTCTGTTCTTATATATGGTAGAGAGCCTTAAAATGACATATGGAGGGATCAGCTTTATGTTGCACTCATCAACAACATTTTTAGTTAAATCCAAACAGGATTCTTAGCCATTAGCTATGGAGTATGGTCTGATGTCATGGGGCCCAATTTGTTTCTACTAAGTTGATGGCCTAGCTATTCTGGGAATGTTGCTATTAATGTTTACATTTATCTGTCTTGTCAGTCAATTAACTGGTCTCACACTCTGCAGTGTTATGATGTCTCTCTCTCTCTCTCTATATATATATATATATATATATTTTCCAGTGAATTGGGCTAGCTGACCATCTTCAACTTGTCATGCAGTTTTCCCTCACTTTCATGTGAATTTGCATCACTTGACGTGAGTGACATTTTGGGAACTGTAAGTCATCAAATTTTAATACTCTTTTTTTTTTCTTTTTTGTAGCAAAAGAAAACACGTACTTCTATTTTTGAATATTTTAATTTTATTTAGGATGTGGTAATTGATTTGCTTAAATTTTGTTGTTGCACTTCTTTTCAGTAATACTTTTATTTCAAGATAATAGAAAAGATTTTTTTTTAACAAACTAGGCAGTTAAGAAACTTAAGTCAATTGTGATTAATCCTGCAAAAGAGTTTGTGATGTAGAGGCACGTTGTCAAAGGCTGCATTCGTTTACTAATATTTCTGTAAGCAAATCATTCCAGCTTCATATCCTTTCATTGCCCATCAATGCAACTGATCCTTCATTGGTCTTTAAGTTTCACAATGTTGTAAGAACTGGCCTGATATTCTGCTCTTTTTGTTTTCAGAACAGGTTAAATATAACAAAAACTATCCGCAAGTTTTCTATAGGTCCTGATTTAAGACCCACTGGTTCTGAATTTCACTCAGTGCCTGTCACACATTTAATCAAGCATGGAGAGGAAGTTGATGAAGAATCTGGTGAAGGCGCTGTGTCACTAACTGCCATAAACTTTGATCGTTATGCACATCAGTAAGTGAGCCATTTCTGAGCCACAAATTGTAGATTTTTTTGTTTTAATTTTGTGATAACATGTTTTTTCTTGTTATGTGGCAATTGTTGATACCTTCTTTGATCTGTGTTACACTTTTCTTTTCCAGGCATCCTATTTTAGCTGTCAATTTTTTTGCTCCGTGGTGCTTTTGGAGTCAACGCCTGGTATTTTTATTATCCCCGTTAATTTCTCAGAGTTTCTCCTTGATGCTTTTCATTTTTCTCTAAAATCATGGTTGCCTAGTTTTTGCTATAAATCTAATACTTTAAATTGATTAAAATGGGCCTCTTATGGGTTTGCCCACTCACATTTGCTCATAAATATGTTTATTACTTCAATTAATTAGGTTCCTCTTGTCTGTGCATGAAACTTTCTGTGTTTTTAATTCAACTTTGCATTGCTTTTCTGTTGTTTGATTGACTGTATGTTTAGACTTGCTATGATGATGTTGTGCAGTTCTTTCTCTTCACCCTCTGTTAATCTTTTTGGCTCTCTATTTCTTTCTCTTCCAGAAACTGTCGTGGGAGAAAGCAGCCAAAATATTGAGAGAGAGGTTTTTTTCTCCTGTTGATTCTTTTGTTGGATACAAATTGTAAATAGTATATTTGCCTTATCTATCAATAGCTGGCTTATTAAACCTTGTTTTATGAACATGTTTTTAGGTTTTAATGCATGTTTGCTTTCTTACAGATATGATCCAGAAATTGATGGGCGAATTCTCTTGGGAAAGGTTGATTGCACTGTAGAAGTTGAATTGTGTAGGAGGTACTTCTTTGATTAAAGTTTTCTCATTTTCTGTTTCTCTTTCCTTTTTCAATTTTGCATCTTGCAATTGTTATTGTCACTTTTGTTCTTGACACATGCTCCATCACGATTGTTCAGGCATCATATACAAGTGTACCAATCTATTCGCATATTCCATCAAGGAAGCGATGTTAGGTAAATGAGATATTTTTACAGTTCTTTTTCTTTTTTTTTTTTTCCTTAAGGGGATTGTTTAAAATATGTATGTTTCTTTTCACTGTTTCTATAGAAGTCAAATTTGACAACAGGTGCAGATTTATGTAACTCTTAAAGAATTTTGATTGTGAAAGCCTGAACTGTTCTGTGTCATATTTATCACAATATCTACTTATTGTTAGTTTTTGCTTGACTTGCTCTGTGCATTTATGTGTGAGACTTGTTCTCAGGTTTTTTTTGATAAGTGATACCTTGCATATAAGTTAGATTGCTCAGCTACCACAAGAGCATGCGTGCATGCTTTTGCGCGTGTATGATGGTTTGGCTGGGGAACAAAATTCAGAGTCTAAGTGTATCTTCGTTTATTACACTAATAAGTTGCTCAATAATCCATTTTGTCTGTCCAATACTTTCTAAGTTTGTATGCTTTTTTATGAAGTTATTTCTTTTGTTTCACTCTTATATTTATCGTCCCATTACTTAAGCCTTTTGCTGACTTGTGCCTATTACAGAGATGATCATGGACACCATGATCATGAATTTTATTATGGAGATCGAGATACAGATAGCCTGGTCAAGGTCAAGCTTGTTTAAATTTGAAATCTTGGCTTATATACTTCCATATTTTTGGCTGTCATTCATTCACTGTACAAGATGGAGTGATACAAGATTTTGTCCTTTGCAGACTATGGAAGGATTGGCTGCAGCAATTCATATGGAGTCTCTTAAGCCAGCTTTGGACAGTAAACATAACGATACAGCAGAACATGTTAAAAGACCAGCACCAAAGGCAGGAGGGTGTAGAATTGATGGACATGTACGTGTAAAGAAGGTAAAAGTCCTAAATGAATCTGTGCATTAATATAGCCATAGCTTTGATCACAGTTTATGGTTATCAATTAGGTTCTCTTACTTGTAACTCCTGCTGTGTGAGAGTTATGAAAACTGAAATAAAAGGTTGTAATTGAAATGTGCATGTGAGGGTGAGGAATATTATCAATTTGACCTCAAATATGCTTTGCTCAGCTGTCTGAACTAGCATATGTCCTTGGTGTTTATTTTGAGCTATCTTGTCCTCTACAGGTTACTGGTAATCTTATCATTTCAGCTCATTCAGGAGCCCATTCATTTGATACTTCTCAAATGAACATGTCACATGTCATATCCCATATTTCATTTGGTCGGAAACTGTCACCCAAGCTCGTGAGTGATGTTCAGCGATTGATACCTTATCTTGGTGGAAGTCATGACAGACTGAATGGTTGGTCGTTCATTAATCAACAGGATTTAGGTGCAAATGTTACAGTAAGTCTGTAGCTTCACACGATTCTTGTTACTTTCATTGTTTATCAAATGCTATTGCAACAGGATTGAGTATATTTATGTTTTGATGTGCTGGATAGATAATTATGATCTTGTATATAGAGAAGAAGGGCAAGAAGGGCATAGATTTATAGAATATGCAAAGGCTACAGCAGGATGGGGTTTAGTATTTATAAACAGCTTGTATTATTATTGATGCATAGTGATAGAGTGGTTTGCAGTATCAGATATTTCTATTTAGGACTTATTCCTTGATGAAACCCAATTATATGGCCTTATTGGTTCTTTTTATTTGTTTATTTATATTAACATAATGAAAAATTTTTGAATGGTTAAAATAGAAAGTGTGAAGGCAAAGGTGGCAAAAGGGAAGGTGGGGAAGGAATAGGGGATGGTCATCTTGTTTTAATTATTTCCTTTGGAATGGCATCAATGGCACCAAAGTCACATTAGCTCGTTTTACTCTTAAGATATATCATTTGCTAGGATTCTTTAACCCATATGTGCTCAAAAACATTTGTTCTTGCCTTGAATCACACTAAGCAGAACTCCTGAAATTACTGCCTTAATAGTGGTAAAATGTTCAATGAATGGCAGGTTTTGACAATTCACAAAATTTCTTTCATTCAATCACTATATATGGTGTTTTCTGATTGTTGTCTTTGCAGACAGAGCATTATCTTCAAATAGTTAAAACTGAGGTGATAACTGGAAGATATTCTCTTGAACGTCCATTACTTGAGGAGTACCAGTACACAGCCCACAGTAGCCTGTCCCAGAGCTTATATATACCAGCAGCGAAATTCCCTTTTGAGCTCTCTCCCATGCAGGTTAGTTAGCAAATCATTCCATGATATCATTAATGCTTACTCTTCCCAAAAAGAAAAGAAATTACTGTCCCTGTGGTCTTATTATACATTCATATGTTTTATTTTCCTTCCTTTAACAGGTTGTTATAACAGAAGATCGGAAGTCCTTTGCACACTTTATCACCAATGTCTGTGCTATTATTGGGGGTGTTTTCACGGTCGGTGTTTGTTTTTCTTGCTCTATATCAGAACAATTCACTGATGTATTATTGATGTATAACAGTCCTTGCCTTTGGGTTTCAGGTTGCTGGGATTTTGGATTCAGTTTTGTACAACGCAATGAGACTGGTAAAAAAAGTTGAACCAGGCAAGAATTTTTGATAGAGAGGTGAAACCTGTTCATTTGTAAAGAACACTAATTTTTCAATACTCTATTTACTAGTGAAGGATTATCCCACAAAAACAATTTCAAATGCTCCCATTTTCAGAGATGAAATGAACATGAGAATTACTTTGAATTACTCTGTTTCTCGTTTCATTTGCATTTTGTGGGAAAAAATAGTTTTAAGACTTTGAATTACTTCATTATTTGTAATTTTCTTTTTTATAGCAATATTTTTTTTTCTCTTTTGGAAAAAAGGAAACAAAGAAAAATAAATCAGAGATGACCAGAATTTTGTGAGGTTAAGCATCACTCTTGATACCCGAATGGCAAGGCCATGATGACAACTCTTTAGAGACTGTCACATCGCTACCAAAACGATGGTCTGCTTGGACAATTTTTTGATCTAATGTTACATATTCCAAATTTTTATCCTAAAATTTTTAATATCTAATATTGTAGCATTCATCAATATCATTCATCATACTATTTCACCACTCATTTGATGAATAATACATGATCTGAAGTTGAAAAAAAAGGGTGGTGGTGGTGGTCGGGGGGCACGTTGGTGTGGTGGTGTGAGTGGGGGTTTTGTAGGGTGGTGTGGAGTGGTTCTGAGAGGAGAACATGTAGTATTAATTTTGTTTATTTGTTACAAAAGTTATTTCTATATTCTTAATGTATCTCATAATTATTGTCATGTACTTTTTCTTGTGAAAACAAACTATTTAATTTTTTGATTATTTTTTATTCGCTTATTGATAATAAATTAAAAAAATTAATAGAAAGTTTTATTATTTAATTAATGCAGCAAAAATTTATAACATTTTTTATTGATTTTTTTATCCATCGTTAATAAATATATTTCTCTCACTTTATTAATCGGATAATTTCACTGTATCGGTAATATTAACATGATATAACTATTTCACTTAAAATTCTCTCTTTTTTTATTTCCTTTTTTTATTCCCTTGTTGAAACAAACTCTCATAGACGGTTTTGTACAAGAGTGACACATAGGAAAAACTATTATATTTGATTCTTATTGTGAGAGTTGATTTCACGTTGCAGATGTGTTTCCTGCTCCGAATTTTTGATGAATATCCATATGCAATACAATCCATTTATTTCCTACCATTACATATACACTGTTTGTTACAAACAATCTATCATCACTTATTCTGAAAAATCATGAAGAAAACCAGAGTTGCTCCGAAATAAAAAAAGAAAACAGTACAAGAATTCAGAAACCAAACACTAACTCCAGCATGCATACAAACTAAACAAATAATCAATTTCCAACTTGAGTTAAAATGATAGAAGAAGAGATGAACCAGCAAATGCTCCAATGGAGCTGACAAGACTAATGACGGTGGAAGAAGCTGCGCTTGGTGGAGGTTGAGGAGCTGGAGTCGGGTTAACATTATTAACAGTTCCTTCCGGTGGAGAATAATTACCGGCAGGAGCTGGAGCTGGCGTGACTACGTCGGTGGTTGATGGTGAAGGTGGAGAAGATGGGCTTACTTGAGTTGAATTTGAATAGCGGACGTTGCTTCTGTCTGCCAAGACGATCACCACCAACTTTTCATTCTTGAGGCAGTTATCTTTGTTGCCGCTGATGTAGTAGTGAGGTCCTGATTGATTGAAGGTGAAGACAGTGTGGCCGTCTGTGTATTTTGCGATTGGATAGTCAGTGTTGCAGTTGGTGTAAGCATCTTTGGTTACTTGAAGCACTGAATCTTGGCCGGATGCGTAGTTGAAAACTGCACAGTACGTATTATAAACATGGCATGCATGCATAAAATTAATAAGAGAATACCAATCAGGTGTAATAGAAGATGATATAGAACCAATGGATGTATAGTTAGGATAGAAGCATCAAGTACGACTTACCAATGGAGTCCCCAATTTGAAATCGGTTTCTTTCTGCCCATTGATTATAGTTGACAGAAGTATTATCAGCGGGAACGGCCCAGGTACCCTTATAACCTCCAACAGCGAACTCTCTTGCACTACTCTTTTGCATCAAAACCATGAGACAGAAGAGCCCCAATGCATGGTATGCTTTGGTTTTGTTGCCATTATCTAATCTCATAAACATGTTTTTAGCCATTGAAGAAACAAGTAACAAATATTATTGCCGGTGATGACGAGCTATTTGATGATGAGGTAGCTGGGCAAATTTGAGCGAATTGAAGACTCAGAGGTGACGAGAATGGTTGCATGGAGAAGGGTTTTTGTAGGCAAAGACTGGCATGAACTTTACGAGCTGTGGCAGAGAAGCTTTAGTTCCTTTTAGTTATTCTGTCTTCTTAGGATTTCTTAACTTCCAGTGCAAAGCATCTGTGAGTTTAAGACTGCGGATCAATACTTTGCTTCCCAATATCAAGAATATTCATGTCTTGTAATGCAGGTTACAATCAATCAATTCCATGCTACTAAATTAATTAGAAATCAGATCTGTTTCTCTGAAACCACAGGCCATAGCAGCTCTTCAATATTGTAATAATTCATGGCCCCGATATACAACCACTATATTTCTTTTTCGCTCCTTGCCAGCAAACAAGCAATTAGCAATTATTAAATATAATAATTCAAAGCTATAACTGCTTTGCTCCCACTAATGGCAACTGCTTATTGGATGCTTTTGACGATTCTTCCCTTGGCCAAAGACAAACTGCTTAGCGTTAAAGCCTGTATTTTTCCCAGCTGCCAAACAGAATGGTTATGGATTAATCTTCATTTTCACTTGATAAATTTAATTTTTTACTTGTAGATTAATATGATATAAAGAGAATTTTAGGGTTACTTAATTTACCCTCCTCTTGTTTTCAATTTCAAATAAATTATTCAATAAAAAGTTTAAATTTTGATCATATTAAAAAAATAATATACAAATTATACAGTTAAAAAAATAAGGAATAAAAATATAAAAAATAAATTTAGTATATTTTAAATATCGAATTACAATTCATACATAATAAATTAAAATATTATTAAATTTTTAAAATTTTAATAATGCTAATGATATTTTATAATTTTAAAATTTATTATTTTATGTATTTTTAATATTAAAAATATGTTAAATTGAAATAAATATTTTTTTAAAAAAATAAATATTGACCGAAATTTCATAAAAATGGAATGGACTTGGGCAAATTGGGCTGATTAATGGACTTATTGATAGGGTCAAAGTCAAATCAATTTTAGTTAGATAAAAAGTAATTAATAAATATCCCAAAGACTTTTTCTATCCACGACCTGACCATTCTAATTCTGACCAATTCCCAACAAACAAGAGGGCCGCACCCTAGTGGTCCGGCACCGTCTGCGCGTTCAAGTCACTCGCCACCTCAAGCGAGTTGGAATATGGCTATTCTAACAAATCTGAGTTGTGGATTAGTGGGTGAGAAGTGCAAGAAAACCAAGTCCAACGATCACGCGCACTTCTTGCTCTCCACCCTCTTCATCATCCAATAAAATTACAGTAAATCAATGTCATGATCATTTAATTGTGGAAGTAATGAAGTTAGAGTAGAAAAGATTTAATTTTAGAAAGAAGGCAAAGAAAAAGGAAAGTAATTTATAAATGTAATAAAAAAATAATAATAAGAAAGAAATTAAATTTAGAAAGAGAGAGGAGGGAGGGAGGGAGGGAGAGATAACAAGGAGCGTTGAACTGACGAATTGACCGGCCAGCGGTCGTACCATGAGATGGGTACCATCCAACAATTTTGACGCACAGACAGCTTTACACATCCGCCATAACCCAGCTACCACAACAGCTAATTTTTGCTAATACAAGAAAAATAGGAAAAATATTAATGAAAAATACTTTCTTTTGGCCCATCTCCTTGTTTCTTCAGCTTTGATCAATTCTTTATTTTTTTTCCCCAGCACCTCATCCGGGTCCCCCCCCCCCCCCCCCATCTTCAGGCCATCTATGAGTTTCTCTCAAAAGGGTATCCGAAAACGTAATTTGATTGATCTTTAGCTGGGGGTATCTGGTTTGAGGGTTCTGGTTTTGTTTTCTGAAAACATTTTTTTGGAAAGTATTTTTTTGATTCATCAATGTGGGGAGCGCCAGCAGAGCCGGCTGATTCTTACTATGAGGTCCGGCCTGATTGCACTAATGTGCCCAAAACCAGATTCAAAATCAAGGTTAGTACTTCTTTTTGGTTTATTCTTGTAAAGTTTCATATCTCTTTTGTTTCTGGATAGCAGTTGTTTTTGTTTTGAATTGTTTTTGACTGATTTATGAATTTTAAGCTGTGTTGGTTGGGATCACTGAAATGTGATGAAGAATGTGCGTGTTATTGTTAATTTGGGTTATGTTATGATAAATGCATGCTTTGTTCTTGTTTTTATAAAAGGCTTCGTACATATTGGCTTCTTGGATGCAAACAATTTGAGCAGAATGGAGTTTAATTGGAATAGAAATTTATAGAGTTAATGATTTTAAAGGCTCTTTAGCCAGAATAAAGATTTTAAACACTTGTTTTGACACATGTTTCAACAATGTAGTTACGGTTGTAAGATAATATCTTTAGTCCAGCCATATTTAATCTTTGAAACTTTCAAATCTTGTGCAAAATCATCTTTGATAAACTATATGGTTCATGAAAAGTCATTTCTTTGTGACAGAAGTGCATTTTGGTTATAAGAATTTTATATGCTCACCCCTGATAGTATTTATCAATGTGGATTACAGTTTCATGATCCTTTAGTATGTTGCTTCGTATGGCATTACTGAAACTTTCTGTTTTGATCTGCTAATGCAGCCTGGTAAAACTCTAAGTGCAAGGAAATGGCAGGCTGCATTTGCTCCAGAAGGGCGCTTGGATATAGGCAAGACTCTAGGTCGAATCCAACGTGGGGTAAGTTTAAAAGATACTGCAATTATTTTTAGACATATAATCCATGTGAGTATATTAAAGGTAATAGCTTAAGTATGGACATCTTTAAAGTTATTCCAAGCAGGATCCTTCAATAGTAAATGTTTCTCTTATTAGCAGATTTGTTTGTTCTTGCTTTGAATTATTTTGTTTGATTGATTGAACTGAATTTAGTATTATTAACGAGTAAGAAATCAGCTTGAGGTTGCTCAGTGGGCACAGATTTGGTGAATCGCTTAATACACATCAACACGATAATGATTGTATCATCATTGTGTCAATCTTTATCTTTTTGGCCATCGGCAGTCTTGCTGCTGTCAATTTTATGGTTTCTTAGGTTATAATGTTATCTTTTCTCTACTAGCAAGGTTTTATAAATTTGCAAATAGACAGCAGAGTTTGCTATATTCTTCCTTCATTTCAATATGCTCCCATGTACTACTTTTCTTTTCTTTTCATTTTCCCTTTTATCAACTTGTGAATGTTCATAACTTGCACTAACTTTTTCATCTCCATAGGGGATCCATCCATCAATTAGAGGAGAAGTTTGGGAGTTTCTACTTGGTTGTTATGATCCTAAAAGCACATTTGGTGAACGAGAGCAGATACGGCAACATCGGAGGTAGTCAATCTTTCTTGCTTTGCATGGGTTATAATGATATTAAAAGTTAGTAGATAAAGATTTCCTGTGAGATTGTAAGGACGTAACATAACTTTAGATTTTGTGCTACCAAACTAACTTATCCAGTGTCTACCGTATTGTATCAATTTGGTGTATGATGCAGATGTGTATTGTATGCTACTGTGCAATAGGTGCAAATGTTTTAGATCAACAATTGTACTCTGCAACCCCATTAGATTTTATGAACTTCTCCACACAAACATCAGAAAATGCAAATTATTCTTCTTCAATTCTCGGTATGGTTTAGTAAAGGAAGACAAGCCAATTTTGGTGCAATAAGTTTCTTGCCAAGCTTGAAACTGTTGAAGGCAGAATGGCCAGATGAAAATTTACCTCTTTTGGCTTTCTGATCATGCTTGTTTGGATGCACATTTTTCATATACTGAAAAATTGCTTTACAATGTTAACTCTCTGAGTGCGTCAGAGGCGTGAGTAGCAATTAATTTGAAGTTTACTTTCTAGGAGCAATCCCATTGTATGATTTTCATTTTAGACGTTAAGATTAAGATTAGAGATTGAAATCGGAATAGAAATAAATATTAACTAATTGCCTAATGAAATCATTGAGTAGATGATTAAAGATTTTTTTCTTTTAATCTATTGTTAGCCAATCCTTGTAGAAGTAAAGTGTACTTTCTTCATCAAATCTACAAATGATCAAATAGTATTTGCATATCAGTTGTAATTAGCAAGGCATGCTAAATTTATTCACTGTTCGATAAGATATCATCCATGCTTGAAAGTATTCAAACCATTCGCTTGCGTGCCTATATGCTTTCGCAATTTCAACACATCTAGTTTTATCATATATTTTGGTTTATTATGGTATAATGTTGTACATAAAGGTATTAGGACTATATTCACTTATGTTTATATTGTCAGTTTTAATAACCTTTTGGGAGCTCAATAACTAAACTCTTTGCTGCAACCCCTTCCTACATTCAGAGATCATTTGCTAAGTGTTGTTTCTTTTTCCTCTGTTTTTTTTTTCTGGGGAGGTGGGGGTTATTTTACATTTTTTCTTTTTGTCTACATCTTCAGGTTGCAATATTCTAGGTGGAAGGATGAGTGCTGCCAAACATTTCCTGTTGTTGGAAGTGGCAAATTCATTACGGCACCTGTAATCACTGAAGATGGTCAGGCCATTCTAGATCCTTTAGTCCTTCAAGAAACAAATTCAGGCAAGTAATTGGCCTAAAATTCTAAATATATTATCTATGCCGAAACACATGGATATTATATATGTTAATCCTGTGACTTCTTCAGGTATGACTGCTTCCAGTAGTTCAGAAATGGTGAAAGAGCTTACCAGCCGTGGTCCTCTGGACAAGAAAGTTATTCAGTGGATGCTTACACTACATCAAATAGGTTGGTGGTGCCTGTTAATTTCAGATGCTCACTCTCTTTTTCTGTGAATTCACTCCTGCCACTTCTCTGTTTCCCATTTTGACATTTGATTAATACAGCATATGAAGGATTTGCAATACCATTGTTGCACTAGCAATTGGTAATGACTAACAAGAATGTTCATGATTTTGCACCTGATGATCACGAGATTGTGGTCTGAATGGCACTTGCCAATTGTCAAGGAATATGCTATCTCCAAATTGTTATCCCAGCACGATTTTGGTAGCCTGGTGTAGATTTGTGTCCTTCAAAGGATTTCTTACATATAATGAGTAAAGATGTAAAAGTTGCTTTTGTAAATTGCAGGAACTTATTATTCCCTATTTCTGTGGTAGGAGATTCAGTACTTCATGTTAATCATCAACAGTAGCAGTGAAATTTCTTGCCTGATATTTATTTCTTTTTTTTTAGAAGTTATAATTTCTTATCGGTTCTACTTTGATACCAATTTATGCCAGGTCTTGATGTGGTTCGCACTGACAGGACATTGGTGTTTTATGAGAAGCAAGAAAACTTGTCAAAACTTTGGGATATTTTGGCTGTTTATGCCTGGATAGATACAGATGTTGGCTATTGTCAAGGTGGGTAACTAAATGAAACTTTCTTCATAGTTGCTTTCTCACTATATTAAAAAGATTTGAAAACCCAGTAAAACCTATTAAGATTCCATTGCTCTCCTTGGCCTCCCCCTGCAGTTTTTAACTTTGTATGGACAGTGGCATGTACCTTTGCTTCGGCTGGTGGAATAACCATAAATGGCACATATGAGCTTAAATATGTTCTGAAAGCCTTTCCTCAGCATTTGTAGTTTATCTGGATAGTTTTAATAGTGACATTGTCTTTTCAGATTGGTATGCTAGAGAAAAAAGTGCTACAGATTCAATTTGTTTGTGACTTACCCTTGTCTTTTATGGGCAATAATTCTATCAACCATTGGAATAGACAGATCTTACCTTAAAAAATAGATACTTTTGCATAGAAATTTACATGCCGTATGCCAGAAAAGTTAGATGGTCAAAAAGACTATGCTAATGATCTGATTTTATATTTCCTGATTATAACAGGCTGATCATACCGTTGTAAATCTAATAGCATTTGGTTCAATGATTGTACATTTTAGATTTTGCTGACATGTCACTTAGCAGCAGAATGTAACAATAAACTTTCATCACTATTATTTGCAACACAGTGCTAACTCAGCAGTTCAACTTTGTCATAATGCTGAACAGGAATGAGTGATCTTTGTTCCCCCATGATAATTCTTCTTGATGATGAAGCTGATGCATTTTGGTGTTTTGAACGTCTGATGCGCAGATTGGTACATATTATTTATCTCTTTTCCCACTGAATTCACTGTATGGTGTGATGTTCATTGTGATGTGATATAGAGGATTGCATTTTCAGGATTGTATTTAGAGCTCCTAAAAAATATAGTACTTTCTAACATTATGATAGTCATCATTAATATTTTGACAATCTAGGAGAATATTAAGTTCCATTGTATTGGCAACATTTTATTTTTGTCTCTTTGGAAATGTCTCTTTAGGTTTCCTCACAATGATCAGAGCACTGCAATAATTGGTGGTTGTGCATAAATGCTAATATTTTCCACCTCTTCATCAGTTGTAAAATTCTTTCCATGGTTGCAGAGTTTATCTAGTTTCCCCTTTAATAACGTATGATTATTTAAGTTTCCATTTATTAACAAATTTCCATTGGTTCCTTTCATGGGTTTGCTTCATGAATTGATTTCTTGTTCTCTGCTTCATATATGATTCTGCACAGGCAGTGTTGGTCTCTGTTCTACCCAGGGAAATGATAGCCCTGTCCTATCCATGTGCACAAATGCATGACATAATTTGCCTCTTCATAGCCAAAATAATATGATCTTTTCCTTCTAGATCACAAAAGGAAAATGGTTTTTCTATTATTATCTTAATGAATTAGGAAATATAAGTCAGAAATATCAGAGAAGCATGTTCTTCCATACTAAGTATCTGATCTCTGTTACTGCATAGTCAGTCTGCCATTGTTTCTTTTTGTGCATATTGTTCTAGGTATCTTCGTTTGCTGCTGGGAATTAACTCAACTATGTTTCCATTTTATCATCCAGATATAGTGCTTCTTGTTCTACCACAGTTTTTGTTTTATCCTTCCTTTTCCACTCAGTTTCCAGATTCTTAATGATATGTGTTCTTATTTGAAATTTTGAAGCGAGGAAATTTCAGATGCACTGAGAGTTCTGTTGGGGTGGAAGCACAACTTAGTAATTTGGCTTCAATTACACAAGTTATTGATCCGAAACTTCATCAGCATTTAGGTACGATCTAGAATATATGTTTTTGCTTGTAATTTTTGGTAGTAATCCATGATAAACATTTGTCTTAAATAATTCTTGCATCTCTGTCAATGGAAGCTAGTGTCTCTAAAACTAAAGGAAAGGGAAATATAATTGTTTGTAAGATTCTAATTCAAACCCATTAGAATTTGAAGTTCCTTGTTTTATCAACATTTATTCATTATATGTTGTTAAATGGTGATGAAAGAGAAATATATTTTCTGTGATGCAAATAAATGAAGCTTAGTTCCTGCTTATAACTCTGAATCCTTGAACTGAATTTAAGGATTTGGGAAGAAAAAATCATGTCTTATATGTAAAACAAACTTTTTATTTTCCTTGTTTAACTGGTGTAGATGGTGGCTGTAGCTGTCTACATATATACTAGCATTACAGGATTATACAATTGTTGAAGTTGTTTTTTCTTGTGATATTTCGTTATGCAACTCCCTTCTGCACCTCTCAATATAATGTGCCTGTAATTAACAAGAATTTATGTTTTATGATCCTGGAACAGAGACACTAGGTGGAGGTGATTATCTATTTGCTTTCAGAATGCTAATGGTGTTGTTCCGGCGAGAATTCTCATTTTGCGACTCATTATATCTATGGGAGGTATGGTTTATCCTATCTGATACTATCTTTCACTTTTTCACATTGGTGAAACAAGAAAGTACTTTCAGGTTCTTTCTGGATTGCTCCATACCTTTCTTTTAAACCTTAACTGTAATTTTCGATTTCTCTCAGTTAAGAACTCAAGTTTGTCTTCCCTTGTGTTTATTTATCTAATACAGTCAGTCAATTGTATCATATGAATTAGATTTGTACCTCAGACCCACAAACAGGGAAGTACAACCTAGTTTCCCCTACTTAATGCATATCTCATAACTGGAATTTATTTTAGGATGTATTCCATGGGAAAATCCTAAGCAACAAATGAAACCAGGGGCCTATGGCATTAGACAGGGTATAGTCTCTCAATTCTCAGGCTGTGCAGAGGAGAAATAATGGATCATGCTACGATCTAATGAATATTCTCACCTAATGGCCAATCAGCATGATTCACATGGTATTTCCTCCCGACACTGAGTGCTGTTTCAGGGATGTAGAGATGCAGAAGGGTTGACCACGGAAAAAAAAAAAAAAACAATCCTACATGCTTTTGTGTGTTTTATGCCTTGCTTTATTTTCTTATCTTATCTTTTCTTTTTTGAAAAAAAGTTTGCTAATTTTACTCCATGATTTGTGCCCTTATTTGCTTTCTAATGTAAACTAATAGGGGTTAACTCATGTTGTGAATCTATGCTTTGCTTATCTTTGGAGTGAAGATGAATTTTGTTTATCATAACTGCTGTTTGTCTGTGGCTTTTTAAACTTTTAACAGATGATGTGGGCCCTAGAATATGATCCCGACTTGTTCTATTTGTACGATAATTCTGACTCGGTTAGTGATAAAGCTGAGGAATCTAAAGGAAAAGCAAAATCAATTCGTCAATGTGGGAAGTTTGAGAGAGAAAATATGAAAAATAAAGCAAAGAGTTCAGAAGCCCCCCTGCCCATTTCTGTGTTCCTTGTCGCCAGTGTCTTAAAAGATAAGAGTACAAAGCTACTGCAGGAAGCTCGTGGCCTGGACGATGTTGTTAAGGTCTGCTTGATAAGTTAGCCACTTTCAGTTTTCATAAATCTTAAATTTGCCACACAGTTTTCACGGTGGACTATAATAGTCAAGTAGATAACACTGTGAAGATAGCAGAGAAAACATTTTTACAAGAATAGCTCAGTAAGTACCCGCCCATGAAGAGAATTTATCTTCTGCTGAGAATCAAGTTTCTCCTTTATGAAGAGGAACTCCCATGTTGAGAACTTTTCATTGAAGAAAATTTGCTTTTACTGAAATAAATTATTTAGTACTCCAACAGAAGAGAAATTATGTTCATTGGATAGAATAAAAAGAAATTGTCTTCCTTGAAGAGAAAAGGAGAATTTCTCAACCTTGCCATGAAACTACCTAGAAAATTGTGTTGCTATAAGCCCACCTCCTTCCTCCCTGTGTTTCTTCTCATTCATGAATATTTCTGTCCTCTTTTCAATACTGTTTTTATTCTACTTTTTCAGATATTGAATGACATTACTGGAAATTTGGATGCCAAAAAGGCTTGCACTGGCGCTATGAAACTACACAAGAAATATTTAAAAAAGGTATGTTCTCTGCTCGCCTAGTGATGAATCTTGTTTTTGCATTCAAAATATTTCATCCGGCAAAAATTTACTGAAGAAGTATGCAGCAACATTGCATAATAGGATAAGTGAGCTTTCCGTTCCTGTTGCATGCTAATTCAAGTACCTTTTCCAATTATTCCCCAAGTTTCCTGTTTCATGTCTTTACGGCAGGCCAAACAGACGTAGCATTTCCTGCAGCAACCTATAACTTGTCTCAGTCAAGAAACAATCAGCACTTGAAAATACTGTGACTTGATGAGATAATAATATACCCACCACATAAATTTTGGTTCAGAAATAGCAGAACGGAATGTTCGTTCCAAGCAGCAAATGGATCCGAAGAAGAAACTGTTGTCCCTGAGCTGAGATGAATCATTCTCATCAACTGTATACGCAATGCAATACATTCTTTCCAAGATCTTAATACGAATCAACTAAAAGTGTACCATTGTTGTGGATTATTATCATTTTTAAAATCCAAAAGTCATTTCACTGAAGCAGAAATTCTTCAAATTGTGTATTCGTAGACTTTTTAATTTATCAAATGTAATTTCTTTCATGAATAAAAGCAATGTTACGCGCTTCGAATTTCCCAAGTTCCAGATATTTCACTTTTCTGGCTGTTGGTGTCAATGCTTGCCATCGTCTGCTTGATATGAAATAATTTGTAAAGTTTGCATTTGCACATGCAGAGTTCTTAGTTTGGTTTCGTTCGATATGTCTGTCTAAAATTTGGGTGGGAAATTGGGGCCCCATTAAAACTCAAATCCGAGTATTTAAATTGCCCAAGTTGATCGGTAAAATGACTGGAAACTGGAAACACATCCTGACAAAATATCATAGAATTCATGACCATCGAAGTACTACCTAAACCTTAAAAGAGCTTCTCTCTCACTCTCCAATGCATTCAAGTGCTTCCATTGCAGAAGCTAATTGGGTTAATGGTTACTATGACTAGTAATCCAGATTACTAACAGCAAGAACACACATGCATGAGTAGTTTCATTAGTATACACCTCCAAATAGCAATCTTAGCATGCTAGCTGGCAATTTACGTAGTGGAATTTGTCGTGAAACATGCTGATTGAATGTTGATTACATATAATCTCATTCCCGTGTTTGAAAATCTGATACTTAACAAATGAAATTGTAGCTTTTCATCATTTTGCGCAATCCACGACTAATTTAATCATCCACACGGTGAACATCTGAATCTCATATGTGTCAAGGAGCAAAGGAGGTAAGTTTATTATCTTAGTAATATACAGTCTAAAATCAAGATTCATTATCTGTTAGATTCCGATGCCTATAGTTTGTAGTATAAGGTATTGAAACTTTCAGACACATTAATTTGTAATATAAGGTAGTATATATATAAACTACCAGGTAGTTCAGAAACATTTCCTCTACGTTAATGTCTGTTTCAACTTGTTACAATCTTCTCATGACTGAGCTCTTGGAGCAGGGCTTGAATGGACGAATGCATCAATCAATTAATCAAGGTTGCACTTTCACGATTTCATTGTTATCTAATATTTCTTCCCAAATGCATAGATAGATCAATCTCTCCACTGAACTGGTGAAAAGAACAACCAGTACCTAACTTTTTGATTGTTTGAAAAGATCATAGTACTTAAAATGTCAAACCAGAACGCTCAAAAAGCTTGAAGAAATACAAGTAATGCAAAAGTTTTACCAATGTGAATTCCCTACAAGAACACAACTGGAAAGGAAGAAAAGAGATAACCCAAATGGTTGCGATCAATCATGCATCATCATCATCATCAATGGTGGATGGAATTAGTGATATTGCATGAGCACAAAAGTCATGAGTGTAATGAAGATAATCAGCACGATATTGATATGAGATTTATGAGCTGCATCTGGTTTGGGAAATTCTTTAGGGAGTGCGCATTCTTCTCCATTGAAAATCACCTTAGTAGGAAATCCATCACCTCTCTGGATATTAATGTTTGGCGTTAGTTTCTTACGGAATGAAACCACAGATTGTTGTTTTCCAGAAACTTTTGGCTCAGTTGGTTTACTTCCATTCGTCAGTCCCAGTAAATAATTCAAACCCTTGATTCCTTGGAAGAACAGAGTTTTGTTTTGATCAGGCAGCTTTGTCCCGTTGAATGAGTATACATTTTCATAACCAGCAAAAGCTTTGTCGATTTTGACTGCAAGGAACCAATCCTCAAAGGGAGCGGTATCCCAGTTGAAGAGGGTAATCCGAGCTGTCCATCCATCCTTGTAATCAGCATTTATATGCCAATTAACGCTAACCGCACAGTTATCAGGACAAGGCAATGGCTTAGGAACAGCCTTGTGTTTCAGACCAGCCCAAGCAACTGCCTTAGCAGTCCTGTTATCAAAAGGGACGAGTTGAGCTTCCGATGGCAAAAGCATTGCTCTAGCCTTGGGATTACATTTATCAGTATCCGGACATCCGCAGGAACAAGTTGGGCAAGGAATAATAGATTCATTGTAGTAAGCTGAGAACGATACACAGCAACGAGCTTTCTTATCCTCTGGCTTGGTAATATTGCAAATAACTTGCCAACTTGCAACAGCAGTAGACGTAGATTGAAGTCCACTTGGGTCTGGAAATTCAGTCGGTTCAACTCTCAACGGAGGCCCACACTTGTATTGTGGATTTAGAACCCCACGGATTTGCCATTTCATAGGTGGAGCAAGAGCCGTTCTGTTGTCATTTGGAGGCATTTTAAAAACTTGCAGCTGAAAAATCGATCTTGCTTTGGTTTCATTCATCAGTTTTGGTAGAAGACTTCCATTTCTACAACAGTAGGGCAACTTGCCAAGTTTTGTATCATTATCAAAAGTTGCTGGCAAATCAGAAATGATAGGCCTTTTCTCGCAATTCTGCACAGTGGAGAAATCAAAATCTTTGAAATATTTACCAGCAGGCCCGTAAATGCATTCAGACGAGTCCTTTCTGTGTGTGTAGGCTCCTCTCATGGTGTAAATAAATTCATTATTCTGCCATTCCCATGTTAAATTCCAGTGATCAAGACGGCCCAAGGGATTGATATTGTCCATTGTTACCTGGGCAAGATAGTTATTGCCGTATGATTGAAGTACATCATAAGAGAGGGAGAGATCGCCCGCCTGTCTAGGTGAGAATTGAGTCTTTTTCATCGGTGGAGCCTTGTATTTGGGATCCCTTTTACAACATGTATTCATATAGCCTCCTGTCATCGTAATTGTAATAAATTATTAATTTCTCAGGAATACAATTGAAAGCAAAGATACCATTTCTGGATGCAATTTCTTAGGCTACAGAACAATGGGATCATTGCATTGGCTTGAAATTGAAAACACAATTAATTGACTGCGCTAGAGGAAAAAAAAAAAAAAAAGATAAATCATCATCAGAATCATCATCAGAATCATCATCTTCATGTTATGAAATCATTAATTAATCTTATTAAATTCAAAACCAACTCAAATGTTTTTGGTGTCATATATAAATAATATTATTAGATGAAAGCAATCGTAAAATATTACCATCTCTCTTTGCCTCAGGACACTTATACCCGTCATTCATGAGTTTGAGCGACTTGGGCATAGGGATCGCAGGCGGTTTAACCCCGAACTGAGTGCCTTTAATCTCAATCTGTACCGAAATCTGAGTAAAATCTCCTGCAGTCTCAATGGCCGTCTTCAAGTCCGCCTTCGGATTCCCTACAAACGTCGTCCCTTTACTAACATTCGCCGGAAAATCACCTCCGTCGATAGTCGTAGCCCCGGTAGCGGACACCAAAATCTCTTGGTGATGAAACCCTACAAACATTCTCCATGCTTTTAGCTCCTCAGTACCAGCATTCAAGATCGTCGCCATGGCCTTAAACGCCCAAGCTTGAGCGCTTGCGTTCTTGACAAAAGGATACGTCTTTTCACGACCAGTAAAACTGTAAGTCAAGAAGATCCCATTACATTCGTCTTGACCTGGTGGAGGTGCCGGAGTAGACTCCTCCTCACCATTCTCCTCACTGTAATCTTGGCCATAACAAACCTGAGTTCTTAACGAAACAAAAATGACTGCAATATATATCAAAACACAAGGTATTTTCATGTTTACAATCACAGGTTTCATTTGTCTTTGCTCCATAATGTAAGAGATCGAGGTTGTTGGTGACAGTGAAGATAATTGATGAGAACGTGGAAATATAATTTGCAGGCGCCGCGCAAGAACGCGGCGAAGCAGAGAAGGGGAATCTGAGGGAAACCCACGTTAAAGTGAGAGGACAGGATTATATGAGGATGGAGAAAATGGAAGACCAGGTCAAGCTATACTCTCTTCCTCTAGTTTTTGCCTTCTTGTTCGGAGGAGAGAAAGGGTTTGTTTCCTTTTTCTGTTGAGACTACGTTACGTTGCATGTTATTTTTGGGCCGTAACGCTGCTTATGATTAAAGGTCTGTGTTCGTTAAGGTTATTACAGGTGTTTCAAACCATATCTTAATAACTTTCAACGGGCCAGTGCAGTTCCTCATAGCCAACGCTGGTTAATAAGAATGCATTTCACGGGGTTACCATACGCACCGTTTTAATTCGATCTAAAAGTGCTTTCTATAAGGTTATAAAATAATTTATAAAATTCATAGACGATGTTTCTTCCCAGTACTTTTCTTGGCAATTAACTCTACAAGAAGTATTTCTGTTGTTAACCAATCAATCAAATATCATATCATTGAATATCTAATTACTTGAAAACACTTTCATTTGATGATTAACTGAAAGGCACTTGTACGTCATCCTTCAAATGATGTTGGTTTTCAGTCAGTCAGTGTGTGGGAAGCACTTCTGTGTCCTCATCATGTTGGTTTTGTTCAAACAGGTGACTATTTTTAGGATAATAAGAGATGGTTAAACGGAAGGTAAGAATCACGAAAATAACTAAATGAGGTGGCATCGAGTGGCATGAAGAAGAGGCTCCCAACGGTTAACGATATTCATTCAGTTTAGTCATCCTTTTGGGTGAAACAACCAATTACAACTGATTTTTAAAGACTCTTTTTCCTTATAATACGATCTTGTTATGTCCGAATAGGTTTTGCAAATCATACAAATGCTTTTGATTTTAAAGAATGATATTCAAGGTAATTACTGGACCTTGATCAAATTTCTCCCAACGAGGAAGCAATATCGAATGTTCAAACACCAGTAACGCAAGTCTTGGAGAACGATTTTTCGGATCTACTTCTCTACAATGCTAAATAAGAAAGATTTTGTCAGAATGAACATAATTCTTGCCATTTATGATCCTACTTACGTTCAAAACCCCATACTAATAGATCGAGTCACCAATTCAAACTAACTAGTTCTGACCAGTACTATAAGAGAGGTTTAGTTTCCCACCTCAGTTTTTCAGTTACCTATAATGAGAATCGGGAACTTAGTAAAGATTTTGCTTCTTTCCATCATTCTTTTAGTGTAGTTCTCTATACGTTTATGTAACATGAAGTGAGGGCATACATCAAGTCAGGTGACGGAAATCTCCTCCACGCTGCTGATATCCTCAACAAGTTGTGCTTTTGTCTCCAAATCAATGAACTGATTAGACTTACTGGCTAGATGCGATATGCTGACCCTTCCCTGACGCTTAATGTAGTCTGCAACAGCTTGCATCTCTTCCTGTGAGATGTATATGTATTTTCCTCGATCGTCCATGACCCCAGAAAGTCGACCTATTCAAACAAGAAGTTTTCAATTTTAAATTCCTTACGCAAGCATTTTATATAATACAGCTGACAGCTGCATATCAGAATCCCACCAACAGAAAACCAAAACTGAAGGCCAACCAGAGAAAATACAATAACAATCCATTAATTCAAATGGGTTGATCATTTGCAAGGACACACCATTGAACATAAAAATTACAGCAAGCAACAAGCCATCAGTTAGTTAAAACAATTAATCAAAAGAAATGGTAGATTACGTACCCATACTTTCAAGAGAGGTGATCCGATTGATACACTCCTGCATGAACCAAAAGTCGTAATGCTACATTAGCAAGTCATATTTTGCCTAAAACTATAACAAAAGGACATGAGAAACCACCATGCATAATCACTATTTAGTTAACAGGCAGATATATTAATAAAACAAATATGACAAAAACACCAGCTTCATAAACTCATTGATCAAATAACAAATAAAAGTTAAGATGCACATTGGTAATCACAATTTAAAAACATACTCTATCATGGGAAACAGGGGTAAGATGAGAAGGAAATATCTTTATTTATGATACAAGGAATAAAACAGCTCTGTGAGCAAGCCATTTACCTGGGTCCGTAACTTAAATTCTGCAGCAAGGTCTTCTAAAGGAACACATTTTTGTTTCTGCAAGATCATATTAGGAAGGAAAAAGAATAAGCAAATCACCACAAACACCTGTACCCAAAAGCTTTCCAACACCAATTTAACATAGTTCTATTTTATAGGCCAAGCAACTGTAATATGAGATATGCAAATAAGATGAACTAAATCATTATCAAGTACTTCATGAAGTGCTATTCACTTCAAATACACAAATTTAACAAAAAGCAGATAAATTGACAATTGATCTTATTGCAAAAGCAATTACAGTTTCTCCCACTCGCTAATAAATGAACTAAACACAATTTTCAAAAGAAAATCCCCAACAATAAGTAGAGAACTGGAAGACCTTTATGTATTCCACAAAGTCGGAGAGCAAGTCTTGACCTCCATCTTGCACTTCGTTTTCTGTAGTACCTTCAGCATCAACTGAAAATTCCCCTTTCCACTTCTCAAAATCCAATGCAGCTGCTTCCTCCTCTCTTGCTTTCTGAGCCTTCGCTTCTTCTTCCTACATCAGCCATGGTTAGGTATTTTTAGCCAGAAGGCAAACCATTGAGCTACAAAAACACAACAAACATACATATAAAAGTACGACAAAATAGAAAAGTGATCAACCCACCAGTGCACGCTCCCGTGCCTCATGCTCCTCGTCCTTCCTCCTCCGCATTTCTGCATAGCGGTCTTGTTTTGACTGCCTTGACTCTCGTGCAGCTTCCTCAGCCTTCAAAACAATAGCATAAAAAATAATGAAAGAGAAACAAGAAAAAAAAATGAGATGCATGTAAAGACCATTATATGTGGCTAGGGGTTAGCTAAAGTATCTTTCCTCATGGAAGGTTCATGACCTTCTGATAGTCAATGGTCTTAAGAAAAAATTGGTTTGAGAATGACTTAGTTACTGAAAATTTCTGTTGACATGAGACCTTTACTGTTACATGAAAAGGAAGAAGAAAAAGTTTTCGTCAAACATTTTCACGCTGTTACTTCAAATTTCATTAAATGTTTCAAGTTCAAATGGCATTCATAAAAAAGGCAGCCTTACTCAAAACAAAATCAAATTATGCCTGACAAAGAAGAAAAAAGAAAATGGACCTGTTGTTGTGCCTCCCGCTCTTGCCTTTTCTTTCCCTTCTTTTTTGATGCTTTAGCCTCATAATTCTCATCTGCAACAGCTTCATCATCACTTCCCCCAATAGTTTCTGCATTCACAAGGATATTAACACTTACTACATTCAATATGATCAGAATTTGAGATTAGACAGGGAAACCAATAAAATAAACTCAGTATTCTTTCATGATAAGGCTTTATGATAACATAAGTTATTATCCAGCCAAAATTACCCAAGGCTTAAAATTCTAAAAACATTTCAATTCACGCTACCTCTGAATCATTCTCAAAAAACCCAAAAGGAAAATGAATTAACAATGCAATATACTTTAACGCTTCCAGGAGCCTCACAAATTACCTTAAGGGTGATTAAATCAATCCTTTGCAATAAACAATAAATAAGCAAAATCAAATATCAAAACAACTGACCGCAAAGACATGAAAATATGAGAGAGAGAGAGTGCAAAAGAAAAGAAATGTAAAACATAAAATCAAAAACCTTCTATAGCTGCAGCTCCTGCTGACGATGTGCTAGCTCCAGCAGCAGGTCTACGACGCATCCGACGAGCACCAGTCGCACGTACCACAGTTTCTCTCTGTGGAGCCTGCGGAACCTGCAATCGATACTACATATTAAGAAATATAGACCACTGCTACTAGCAAAACTTTCTTGAGAACCTAAACCATAAGTAGCAGTTCATTAGTTTCGAGTGCAAATACACAGAAATCAGAAAAATTATTGTCCTACATTCCCACTTATCTTAACACGCACGACAATTCTCTAAAATGGTCTTTGTTTCTTAATCTCAACGGTCTTTTCCAGAAGCTATTACTAGAAACAGTTTTTCAAACGTAATTTAACAAAATTAGTGACCTGCTCTGATTTAAAGTTTAAATGTTCAAAAAAAAATCAATTGATGACGCCTAAGCATAAAATTAGAATGAAATAATCAAATCTTAGCATTATAATTGCTTTAAATTACATAAATTAAGTAAAGAAGCAGACCTCCTGTTGCTCTTCTCGAGAATCTGAGCGACGTTTCCATAAATACAGCGGAATTAAAGCAAAAACAAGCAGCATAGACAGAATCAGAGCAAAAATTTCCTCCATCTTTCAAAATCTTTATCTGCGACCAATCACATTACCGCAACAAAAAAATTAAATCACACAATTGCTCGATCACCGTCTCGTCAGATTTCGATAATTAGAACAATAATAACAATCATGGGAAAGTACGACTTAAAAAGCAAAAAAATTTGTTAGGGTTTATCATAAGATGGAAGCACACCTGGATAATAACGGCGTGCAGGTGATCTTTCGGGAGAGTGTTGACGCAGGCGATGATTATTGGCTACGTAGGAAGAGAGTTTCCGGATTTTGTAGTTTGTAATGGCCTGGTGGTTGCGCTGAAGTCTGAACCGTAACGAAACGATGTCGTGGTGACTTCTTCTTGCTTGTGCCTCTTTTTCGTGATTCTATTTTGCATAGCCTTTTGGGATATATTTCATTTCATTAAACCTATTTAATGAATAATAAATGCGGAATTAACAAATAGGTCCTTAACTTTTAAAAGAATAATAAATGAAGTCATACTTTAATCATTTATAATAAATAAGTCCATGCCTATTGCCTATCGCAGACTTATTTGCATAATGACCACGGTATTCGAATCCATGAACGACCGAAATATTCAATGTTACCTAAATATAATAAAAAAATTATATATTTAATTTTTGTATTCAAAATCACAATAAAAATTAAATATTCAAAATTAACTGAAATAACTAAAAAATAATATTATTTCACCTTAAATTCAGATAATTTTTTTTAAAAATTAAGTCTTTATAAATAGGGAATGTTTGATAAAAAAATATTTTTATGTATTTAATTTATAAATTTACTATATCAAAAAATAATATATTTTAAATAATTTTTCATAAATATTAAATGTGTAATATGAAAAATTATGATTGATCGAAATTAATTACGATTATATAACTTTAAAATGAAAATTTATTCACTATTCATCACATGGATTAAAAATTGGGAGGGGGGGGTACAAGTTAAAAGTTGGTATTTATAACGGAGAATAATATCAAATCAAACTATTTAAATTATATATTTTATTATATTAATTAAATAAAAATAATATTTATTTTAAATTTTTTTATTTATTATTAATAAATAATTTTTTTTTTATTAATTAGATGATATTATTAGGTTATTTATGCTAATATAATAATATTATGTCTACGTAAAATTCTCATTTCATATTTGTGCATATTTCTACTAACATAAGGAGGAAAGCAAAAGCCAACAGCATATATCGCAAGGACAAGAAGAACCAGAGACGCTCAAAATTTCACCTCCATACAAACTCTCACAAGAGTTGAAAAGAAGGTTGTTGGACACCACAACCTCAACAACGGCTGGCTTCATCTAATTAAACAATTACGTAAACTATTTTGTGAAGCAGTTTATTTGCTTTACGTTTGCAGCAAGCAGATGCTAGCCCTGTTAATACAAATTAAGCATCGGCAATCTCAGCAGAATCTGCAGGAGCCAAAATCAGCTCAGGGTGAATGTTTCCCACATATGTTCCATTCTGTGCATTGGGCTGTCCCGATGACTTCAAGGCCAAGTGATCTGCCTTCTGTCCTGATATCATCATTGACCCAAATGTTGGTCCCTGCAATAATTTTATTACAATAGATTATTTGTTTGTTGCCACTTCAAATCGTCCAAGAAATCACAAGACATTTATATACCATTCTTGGGGAACCATCAATCTCAGCAACTTCCATGCCAGTAACTATCATTCCAGGCACAATTTCTCTAGTTAGCCTCACAATTGCATCCTCGGCAGAATTCATGTCACGAGCCTTTATTCCAGGCAATCACTCTAATGCTCTTCAGCTTCTTCACAGCCGGTCGTGGCCACAGGAGCTGACCACCACCTTGGCCTCCATCACGTTGTGGTCCAAGCAAGACTGAGTGTCATGGGTCATTGAAACCAATGCCCAGTTGGTGACCACGCCGCCGACTCTGTTGTCCTTCACGATCAAGTCCTCGGCTGCCACGGCGTTGAACAGCTTGACGTTGGGACGGGCCAAGAGCTTGTTCATGATGGTGGAGGTGAAGAGCGCGGCGTGTTTGATGACCACAAAGTTCGTCAAAGTCGACGCCAAGCTCGTTGTTACTCAGTGTTGCGCTTTCGTAATAATGGAGTCGAAGCTTTTATCGTCCTATGAGAGAGATCTCAAATTGGGAAATAATCACTTTATCATGATAAAACAAAAGGTGATTTCTTTCGTAAGAAAATAGAGATATATCGACCTGCAAATTGCAAAAATCTCTTAAAGAGGCCGGTGTTTGCATGCTAAATTTGTCTTCTTAAGGTTAATGATATTGCTTTCAAGAAATTTGTCACTTTGAATTATTCGAAAACAAATAGGCTTTCATTTATTGGAGACTCGGGTTAAGTAGGGTGCACCTGTCTTCACTGTGTTTAATGGATAACGAAAAGGAGAGAACTGAGGATATTTACATTATCATCCTAATCATATAATTAATCAAGTTATGAATACCCCCTTTCATTTACCCTTCTTTTGTTCGTGGTGATTCCATGGCATTCATTACCTCTCGTCAAATTGACCCATGTTCACGAATGTTTTGTCAAGTACTTGAATGAGGCAAAATACAAATTATCTAGAGAACTAATAGTGCACTCTAGGGACCGATATTTTAAAGGTTAGTTGGTGAAGGCCCCTATGATGCAAACAAATACATTATCAGGAAGTAAAATAAATTTGTGGCTTCAGCCCAAGAACTTCACACGAGAGCTAGCTAAGTAAACGAGCCTCAAAGCTCTACATCACGCTTGTAATTGCATGCTAACTGTTACCAATAGATTCATTAGGAAATTATAATGTTTTCAATGTTGTAATACAATCATCGAGTAGTAGTATCATGCTATGTTAAATACGACTGACTGGTTACATTATCAATAATTTTGATTGGAGAGGTTTTCCAAAGAAAAGGAGTCAGGATTTTATTAAATTATTACAAGAGCGACGAAGGAGGACAGACTAAACACTATGTTTTACCCCGTTAAGCTTGAAATCCCAACTCAATATTCCTAGTTATCAATATCATAATTTTTTTTTTTTTAAAAAAAGACCATTATTTCTTTGTGACAGATGTTTCATTGGCTTGTGGAGTATCTTGTGTTCCAATACTTCTCGATTTCCTCGGCTGTTCTTCCGGGGATTCTCCCGGCAATTAGAGACCATCTGGTGCCAGACATTGAAATGCAGCCCCTCTCTCTATTAGCTTTAAGTTATTGAGAAATAAGAAGAAAAAAGACAAAGAATTAATCATTAATTACCTTTGCCCAACTAAATTGAACATCCTGATAATGAGTGTTTCCTCATCTTCTGTGAACTTAAGCTCATCATCAGAAACTCGAATGGAGCTGCAGTCCTCTGCAACAAGCCAATATGAGAATTGCGGAAACCGGAAACTTAAAGCTAAGTAAATAAAAGAGACAAGGGAACTTACGCAACATGGACACTAAGATTCAAGTATAAAATGCTAGTGATATACGAAGAAATATGGTTGCAAACAAGACAATTAAGAAAAGGAAAGTTGTATACGAAGGTCAAGAGGAGACGTTACCAGTGGATTCCACAGCTAAATCATCAGAAGAAGAATGTTCCAAGTCAGCCATTTTTAGCTTTAATACCTCTAACTTGTTCGAGTCATGAGATGATATAAATAGTACATGGAGAAGATGGCTGCATGCTAACTGATCAACTAATTTATTTATTTATTTACATCCAAACTTTGTGGTTTTTTTTAATTGGGTTATACATGTGAGACGGTGGAAGAGAGACAAATATATTCTATGAAAGAAACTCCACCTGAGAGAAGAATGGAAGGTGAAAAGCAAAGGAATGTTTGTAGAATGGTAGTTGTAAACAAAACAATAGATTAATTACTGAAGTGGTGACATCAAATTGTGCGTCGGTTAGGTGGAGAGGAGAAATATAACAAAGTTTCACATGTCGAGTAAGGGGACTTCGCACATTCCTCTCATAAAGCAAACACATCATTAAACTTCTTTATCCAAAACAAAAAGATTGATAGTGATCTGACTCTTCATCTAAATGTTTAAGTAAAACAAATCAAAATACAATATTCTTCGGCTAGCTGATGCTTCTCTTTTGGACTTCATCGTGTACAGATGAGTATAGGACATCTCAGCCATAGGTTGGTCCAACAACCGGTTAGCTCCTCGCCGCTGGACATTAGCAGAAAAAGATTGGTGAATAGCCAGCCAGCCCCGTGCTAGTTTCTCACTCAGTTTCCTTTATCCTGAACCAATATTTAATGTTTTAGTTGATGAATCCAACTCATGTTAGCTAAAAGTTGGATGTTCTTTTACATCTTATACTCGAAAAATTCAAAATATTTGAGTTCACAACTCGTCCCGTTTGATCCTTTATCGTCGATCTATCTGCTTTTCTGCATTCAACAGTATTGGATGAATGGATTGTGCGATAGCTGAAACAAGAATCTCTGCTATACAATTGCCAATCCTGTTATCTGTCAAAATCCACCGACAACACTTCCATCTCCTAACAAGACAATCTCATCGACAGAACCTTTAAAGGTTTCAGTGCATATGCAGTGAAGAGTCAACATTCTTCTGATTTAATTATTGAAAGAAAAGGAAAACGTATTCCCTAGATTCTGCGGCAAATATCTATACGTTACATCGCACTTGCTCTACAGGCATTGCTGACCCACAATGGAGCATGCGCACAAAGCAGACAAATGAGATAAAGGTGATAAAACTAGAGATTATCATATACGCACTTATGAAAGCAGTGCCTGTGTTAACCTAATGGTAAACATTTTTCTTCTTTAAAATTTGACCTTGTCAATCAAGATTTAACATAACCCACTAATAAAAGTGGTACAGGTTTGACGATTCGTGATTAAAGTTAAACACACGGCATGGATCATGTGCTAATGTGGTCGATTAAGAAGAAAAGTGGGTTAGGTTGATGGCACCGACATGCTCAGACGCCAACAACTTGTTGTCCATACCAAACGACGAATTTGCGTGTCCCCCCACAACTTTAAAATGCAAACATCAATGTCATGATTCTTTATTCTTGTTATTCTGATTTTTGTAAGATGAAGAATGAGGAAATGTATAGAGCATTTTAAAATATATGGTGCTTCAGGGACACAACTTTCTGCATAAGATGATGCCTTATAACTTTCTCATGCGGGACTTTCTCTTCAAGTGGCAATACCTTCTAAAGCTCGCTAATTCGTAAGCCCTCTTCTCTGAAATTGACTACCAACTTATTGCTCTCAAAAGATTTATGGGTCCCCAAATATTTCAATCCTTGCCGGTCATGGAATTTAGAAACCAAAATAACAATACCTTAACCGTTTGGACTGCAGACCCGAACCCATAAAAGCTTGTAATGCCAGATAAAAACTCACCCAATTTGTTGAGCTAATAAACTTGTTAGTTCACACATGACCGAACTTGTTTTTTTAACACCCTTTGGAAACTTGCGGACTCTCAGTCAATCGAAACACCCATGCTCAGAAGGAGGACTATATTAAAATTTATGATCCTTTCAAGCATAAGGGCTAGTAATTAGCATAGCTAATCTCTTCCATTCCATGTAGTACCTCCATTCCATTAAAGCAGAAGACCAGATACCAATTCTGCAACGGTTATAAATGGCCCAGTTTATAGTTTGTAAGGCACATGTCCTCAAATTGCATTACAGAGAGTAGAAATGTTTAAACTTTAGATGAAACATGTATTTAGAACGGACAAACAAACTATATTGTATCCCATAATCATAATCATCCTACATTACATAAAGTAGAGAACTAGGAAACATCAGTAGCAAGACACACACACATCATATCAAAACCAACACAGATACTACAACAGCATCAGCTTATATTATGTTTTTCTTTATAGCAGTAGCATTTCTGAGCCAACAAATAAGGGCCACACACTGCAGAAACTCAAGCTGCTGTTACTTAAAAACCATGGACCTTGATGTGTTCCTTCTTCACAATCCCAGCCTGTTGCTCAAATAAAATCAAAAACAAAAAATAAGGATTTGATGAACTGTTATTTACCAATTGCCAGAAGCCGAGTGTGTTGGGAATATGAAAAATTACCTGGATGAGGAAGGTAGATACATTCTTTCGCTGGTCACCTTGGAGTTGAATGACCTAATGCAAACAGCAATACAGCAAATAAGCCAAAAAAGAAAAGGTACAAAAATGGTAATTTGGCAAGATAGGGCGATCAAACATCCACCTGGCCTAATTCAGGGTCCTGGACCACTGTTCCATTGCAGCAGAACTCCTTCTTGAGGTCCTTTAGGATCTTGTTGTAGCTGAATTCTTTCTTCAACCCCTGGACAGTTGTCAGACTTTTCCTACCATTCCGTTGCTGAATACGAATATGAACATACTCTTTTGATCCAGCACCTGAGTCTTCAGCCTTTGCATCAGCAAACGGGTCTACCACCCATCAAATGTACAAAGTACACTAGTTAGATTTTTCTGTAACAAAGAGGGGAATCTAGAACTAAAAAGTAAAAATTCATTGGCAAGAAGAACAAATAAATAGGGAGAACTGTCATCGTAACCAAACCATGTTGGGAGACTCCAAGAAAATTATGAGGCAAAAGCAACAAACAAACATACACCATGCATTGTGAACTCAATCTTTAAAGATCTTATTAACAATAAGAGACAAAAGAGAAGGGCATTACCGTGCAGCAATCCAAAAACTCAAGAACAGAAAAGATTGAAACTAACATTTTTAGCCGGTAACCCTTCACCCTGGAAATTTAGTATTGCACCTCACATTGTTAAATCAGCTTTGGAGCAATAAACTGTTAAATTTAAAGACGCTTAATTTGAAAAGTAGAGCCCTGAACCACATTAATATTCTTGCCTGGTACCACAATTGAGTAAATGGACATATAATCATCTATGTTGAAGACTTTACAATGTTCTACTCATCGTTAATTCATTTACACAATCAATTATGCTTCACAATCTTACTAAAATTGCAGAAATCTCTCAGATAGTGGAAAAAGTTATTCTATGGTCTCACAACATTTTCCACATGATCAGTGTGATGTAATCCAGTATTAACATATTCCTATACCATCCAACCCTATGATCCAAGTCCAATTCTACAGATTTGTAATTCACACCAACATTTCAGAACATGATTTTGACAACAACGCACAGTTGTATTTCTCAAGGTACTTACTCTTCATATTTTAAGTCAAGAGCCAAGAATTGTACAGAAATTTCCCAATTTAATACTATCAATTGTATATAAGCAAACATACCAAAGGAAGTAGGAATCTGGATATCGAGATCAGACATGAAACTCAGCTGACGCGAGGGTCCTAACAACCGGAAAGCTCAGACCTATGTCACAAGGTGAAATCACATCAGCAGTTGCCCATGCAATAATGTATTTTATATTGATTTAACACATTAGACATGACAACAACAGACTGCATCTAAGCAAGTGTTAACAGTTTGTGATATTTCCACTACACACTACTAGAATTCCAACCTGTCAATGAGGGTATATCTGTTTCTAATTCAATTGTCTCCCTATAGAAAAAATTCCAATTCAGATATCAGAACCAGTAAAGCTTCGATTTTTTAAATTAACCCATCATAGTTAACATTACCATGTAGCAAATAAAGAACAAGGACCAAAAAAAGCATGAAAAAATACAAATACGAAAACAGAAAAACGAATAGAACAGATAAATAACTTTTATTTCATTCAGAACTTGTAAAAAGATTCAAAGTAATCTAAATCATGATCAAATAATTAACAGCTGAAAATAACAAATTTCTTCAATGATAACCATAATCAGGGCATCAAACACAAAATCCCTAAATTTTCGCCCAATTAAAAAAAATTACATTTCGAAGCAAACAAAGTTGTTTTACCTGATCCGAAACTTAGGGTTTGAGAATCTGTAAAGTCCGATCTGATGAGACCAAAAGAAACCCTAAATCGGATAAGCCTATGCTCGTGTTAGGTGGCGGAGAAAATAAGAAAGCAGCTTCCACAAGAAGAATTTATATAAAGACTTCATTTTTTATGGTCAGGTCGATTGCTATATTTTGTGTACTCTCTCAAGAGGAGCGTTACGCGTACGTGCATATGTTGAACACGTGGCTCGGTATAGGAGCGAGTGTAGTTCCTTAAGATGGATGCAAGTTTTTGATTGATGGATTCCACTAGAATAAACGTTGTACTTTCTTTTCCGTCGGGAGTTTTCTTTGCCAGGATACAGTGAGAGAGGCTTTAACTAGAAACGGTATTGTTCCTTGTTATCCAAATCTAAATATCAAATAGTGCTTTATAGCCTGAAGGGGGCCCAATTTGGCCCAATATTGATTTCACTTTCGTATGCAACTATGATGTAGTAAAAGGGCAGTAGCATATCAAATAAAGTACTTCAAAACTATCAAATTTCGTACGGTAAATGGAGAAAATTTTTAGTGAGAAGAAATATTATTTTTAAATAATTTTTATTTTATTAATTAAATAAATATGTTAATTAATTATAATGACGATGATAGTATTATTTTATTTAAAATTTATTTTAATAAATAACTTTTAAATGAATGACAAACGAGGGAGCATAGTTTTGAAGCCAAAATGCCAAGGCATGCAGTAGCTGATACATACCCAAACAAAAAATCTCAATGCCAGCAAATGGCATGAAAAATCTACGTGTGAGCTTTTGTCCAAATCGTCGGACGCCTGCCCTAACCAATCCTTCTCACACGTTTTCGCCATGCAAAAGCCCTATCCCTCCTATAAATGGCTCTTCACTGCCACTGTCGCCATCAAACACTACTTACAATTGCAAATCCAAGTGAGCGTCCGTTCGCCAACACCAGTAATGGCAAAACTTACTTTCCTTGTAGTTACTTTCACACTCTTCCTCCTCGCTGCCAACGCCTCCATCTACCGCACCACTGTCGAGATTGACGATGAAAACGCTAGCCGGGGCCAAAGTTGCCAGGAGCAGATCCAGCAGCAGCAACAGCTTCGCCACTGCCAAATGCACTTGATGCAGCAGGTCCGTAGCCAGCGAGAGGAACCCTGGGGCGAACGCGACGGCCTGCAGCAACAACACCTTCGACAATGCTGCCAACAACTGCAGGAGTTGGATAGCATATGCCGATGCAAAGGGCTTGAGCAAGCGGTGAGGCGCCAGCAGCAGCAGGGTCAGATCCGCGGCCGGGAGATGCAGCAACTTTATGAGACAGCCAGCAACATTCCCCGTAGGTGCAACGTTGAACCTAGGCAGGGATGTGACTTCAGTTCCCCCTACTTCTCGTTTTAGAGAAGAGGAAGTGCACGATACAAGTACGTACGTAGTAGCAGTAGCAGCAATAATAAAGTTCCCTGTACTGATCTCCGGCGGTTAAGCCGGGAGTTAGGGCGACTAGCTAATTATGTAACAAACACAAGTCGTGTGTCTTTGTCGTGAGTGAGGGAGTGTAATTATGTAGACTTGACTCCTGAGGCTGTGTATGCTATCGAAGTTTTTATAATACTCGGTGTACTTCCTGTAACGGCTTCAATGCGTTACATAATCTGTAATGAAGGTACGACAATTACACTGTTAAATTTGAATAATGATAAAAGGCTTCTTAAATTGTGAATGACATCTCAACTTTCTTATATTGAACGGTATTTTAAGAGAAGTGTGATTTTCACTAATGGAATAATTTTCGAAGTTACTAAATCATTTTAGTTAATGACAAACAATGATTAACTAACTAACTAACTAATAATAATAATAATAATAATAATAATTATTATTATTATTATTATTATTATAGAAGAGTTTATATACTCTTCTATAAACTCTCATGATTTAAACATTCAGACTCTCATGATTTAAACCGAAAAAAAAAAAGGTATAAAAATGCAGCAATCCTGTTGTTGTTAAAATATGAGATTTCGATAGGGCTCATGAATGTGCTGTTGACTTATGAACCGAAAGCTGGAAAGTCTTATTGAAGATCGATGCATGGATTACATTGTCTGTCTGGTCTACTTATAGTACATAAACGACACACGATAATGTGCTCATTATTTGCCCTAGCTGTTCACCTTTATCTCAAGCTAAAATGCAAGAGCATCAGTGAACTTTATTCCTACAACACACATTATATGCACATCTTCCTTTAGCTGGCCATTTGATCTTCTCTAAACCGACTCGTAAGATGAACTGAATCGGCAGCCCTGCCTAGGCTTAATTTTGCACATTTTGGGGATGTTACTGGCTGTCTCATAAAGTTCTTCTTCCATTTCTTGGCCCCCGCCTTGTTGCTGCAGGCTTCTCACGGCTTGCTCCAGTTCCGGGCAACGGCATTTGGGGTCCAACTGCCGCAATTGCTGGCAGCATTGTCGAAGGTATTGTTGCTGCTGGTTGTCGCGGCCACCCAACTGTCCCTCGCTCTGCTGCATCCTTTGCCTCAAGTACAACTGGCAGTGGCGAAGCTGCTGCTGCTGCTGGGACTGCTCCTGGCAGCTCTGGCCTCCCCTGGTGCTTTCATCGTCAATCTCGACGGTTGTGCGGTAGATTGAGGCGTTGGCAACGAGGAGGAAGAAAGCGAAGGAAGCAAGGAGGAGAGTGAGCTTTGCCATTGCTGTTGGGTATTATTGGACACTATGGTTTATATGTTTTTTGTTGGCCTGATGGTGAGAATTAGGGTGGTGGTGGAGGTCTATTTATAGGGAAATTAGGCTTTGCATGGCGAAAACGTGTAAGATGTCTGGTCATGGAGGGTTGGATGGCTGCGAGCTCAAGGTCACACGTACGCTTTACATGCAATTGCTGGCACAGGCCTCGTTTGGTTGCGGAATTGCCTACCTAGCTTTTGTTCTTTAACACTCGAGCGAAGAAGTGAAATGGAGAACTACTAAAAGGTTTCGAATGGTTCCAAAGCGATCACGTGACCAAACAAAATCAGACGACGTGGAGGCATGCATGCAGCAACTCAACAACGAAATTCCACCGATAAGATAACCAAAAACACCATTAAACAATCACAATGTCTTTTTCTAGCAGCCCATTGGATGAATGTCCATTTGTAAGCATAAATTCGATCTGCAAACCAAGCAGAGCCACCCCATCGAAACCAAACCATCTATTTTTCCACGCAGCTACTTACTGAAGGAATTCCCAATTTTACAAGATATAAGTTAACTTTTACAGTTTGCCTTTCTTGTTAGACAATCATATGGAAAAATTTTCAATGGTTATACTGTTACTACGGAATGTGTGATTAACTACAAGATAATGTCAATCAGGCAGAATTTGAAAGGGAATATCACTTATCAAACTACAAACGCAACATGCATCGATTAAGAGATACATGATTTGCCCCAATTTGGTGATCATCCATCAGTTCTCAGAGAGAATTTTAAGCACAAATCTTTTCTAGTGCTGGAACTCTGTAATATATTTATGGGAGCATCTATGCAACTTATCAGACCTCACCTGCCACAATCTAACAAAATGATTTGAAATTTCCAACCCTGAAAGGAATCATTTTGTGGCAGCATTTGCATGAAACACTACGTGTAAGCATAAATTAGACCATCAAATGATCAGTAGCCACCCCATCAAAATGGCCAAAACCTATTTTTCACTCTCATTCACCATCGTAAGCTACATGCAAACGCCTAAAATTCCAATTAATAATCGAAGTCCTTGAAAAAAGTATTACAGTAAACCAATGGCAAAGCTTACCGTAATTGCCTCTATCCTTTCCTCATTTTGCTTATAGCCAATGCATTTGCTTACAGAACCACCGTAACAACCATGGAAATAAATGACGACCCAGACCAAAACCCAAGACCACACTGGCGATGCCGAGAACAGATCCAAAGCTAGGACCTTAGCCACTGCGAGCCTTACATAACACACAGAGGGCCTAGACTTCTGATTCTGCCTAGTGGCGGCGGCGGCGATGGAGACAATACGGACGCTCATGCTGTAAGCAAATAAGACGAATTGATAATCAATGCCAATGTCAAGCGACAAAACAGATAATCCAGCAGCAGCAGCAAGAGGGACAGATGCAGGGACAAGAATTGCATAGGAAGGTGCAGAGAGCATTAAACATACCTACCTAGTGCCGCGTACCGCACTGTGAGTTGCGATCAGTCTGCTTCTAAAGATGTTT
Organism: Swietenia macrophylla; assembly: GCA_032401905.1. Lineage (NCBI taxonomy): Eukaryota > Viridiplantae > Streptophyta > Magnoliopsida > Sapindales > Meliaceae > Swietenia > Swietenia macrophylla. The sequence goes on along the minus strand of CP135565.1, from coordinate 9,189,245 downwards.
TATCTTTTGTCATAACGTAGATCATGTGCTCTTCGAGTCTGTTTTGCAACGTGATTTAACATGATCCTAGCTAATAATAGAACCATAATTTTGCTCTTGACCTAAATATTGCAAGAAATCAAATCAAGCCCGTGATCTTCTCTTTGTGCTTAATTTTGTCTCAAGATTTCTCTTTGTGCTTAATTTTGTCTCAAGATTTCAGGAAGCAAGATCACATTGATTACTGGTCATTATTTGATAATAATTTAGATGCACATAAGGCAAAATCAAGTAAAACAATATACGGCTTTTAGACTACATGAAAAACTCGAATGATCCACGGACTAGTACTCTTGTGTATTTCCAAAACTCTGTTATCAAACCTAAGCCCAAAGACATTGATTTTGTGGCAGCATTTGCACGATTCTCTACCCGTCTCTGACGCACTAATCACCCACGCAACTTATGTGGCCTTCAAAATCCGCCATAAAATTGCCGTCAACTACTCCATCTTTCCCCAAAGTCCTTAAAAGGAGTTGGCTGGTTTGCAACAATGGCAAGGCTTACAATCCTACCCTCTATTGCAGTCACTTCAGTCGTAGTCGATGCTTTCGCTTACAGAACTACCATCACTGCCGTTGAGCTTAACCAAACAAACCCAGCAAAGATTCCATGAAAAAAACAGACATAACTCAAGCTGGTACTACATGATGCATGAGCGATCAAAGCCATCTTAATCTTTGTAAGTCAACTTACATGCGACAAATGATTATGTTTAGTTCATGCATGAGAACAATCAAGATGAATACACAGAGTCTTGGACAAAATGCCAAGTTCACTATTTCGGCAAACTTATCTGAATTTGACACCTCAGATCCATCTGCCTACCAAAGATGAGCAACATAACCAACACAGACAATAAAGTCCCATTTGCCATTTACACACACAAGGCAATCAAAATGCACATAAGCCATCAACTGGTGCACAACCTGTACCGGCACCCACTCAGGTGAAGAGAAGACAGGTAAAACCACAACACCGGTAGGGAACAACTGGGTATTACAAATTTTAATCTACCTTCCTGCATCTGTATCACCTTCGTATCTGCTCTTCACATTCTTTAAGCAGTAGCAATGCAATAAAAACATTAAAATCAAACAGACTTCAAAGCCCCAAAGACACAATAGATTCATTAACCCTACCCGTCAAAAGTTACAATGAGACACAGACTTAAATAAAGCAATTATGACCAGGACAAGGACAAAAACAAACACATTGTTAATGCCAATGCATATTAAGAGCAAGACATAGCATATACACACCAGAAAATTTATTTAAGTAACCAAACTATATATTAAATGTTCTCATCTAGGCCCTTTTAACCACCTTGACAAAGAGCACGGTAAGAGAAACTAAAGCATCAAAATATAACAAAGCTTTGAAACTTATTCCAAGCCACTAAACATGGCCACAGAGGCAAACCATAATCCTAAAAAGACAGACATAAGCATAGAACCATTAAAAACCACCACGGAGGCGAAGGACAAGATGCAGGGTCGACTCCTTCTGGATATTATAATCAGCCAATGTGCGCCCATCCTCCAGTTGCTTACCAGCAAAGATCAACCTCTGCTGATCTGGTGGAATCCCTTCCTTGTCCTGAATTTTAGCCTTTACATTATCAATGGTGTCTGAACTCTCAACCTCCAAGGTGATGGTTTTTCCAGTCAAGGTCTTAACAAAAATCTGCATTCCTCCACGCAGTCTCAGCACCAAGTGCAGAGTGGATTCCTTCTGGATGTTATAATCTGCAAGGGTCCTCCCATCTTCGAGCTGCTTGCCTGCAAAGATCAACCTTTGTTGGTCTGGTGGAATGCCCTCTTTATCTTGAATTTTTGCCTTCACATTATCTATGGTGTCTGAACTTTCCACCTCCAAGGTGATAGTCTTCCCAGTCAAAGTCTTCACAAAGATCTGCATACCTCCACGAAGGCGGAGCACCAAGTGAAGGGTGGACTCCTTCTGGATATTGTAGTCGGCAAGGGTCCTTCCATCTTCAAGCTGCTTACCAGCAAAGATAAGCCTCTGCTGGTCCGGTGGGATTCCTTCCTTGTCTTGGATCTTTGATTTAACATTGTCAATAGTGTCTGAACTCTCAACCTCAAGGGTAATAGTCTTCCCAGTAAGAGTCTTGACAAAGATCTGCATACCACCACGAAGACGAAGCACCAAGTGAAGGGTTGATTCCTTCTGGATGTTGTAATCGGCAAGGGTACGGCCATCTTCAAGCTGCTTCCCAGCAAAGATCAGTCTCTGCTGGTCTGGTGGGATACCTTCCTTATCCTGAATTTTGGCCTTGACATTGTCAATAGTGTCAGAACTCTCAACTTCCAGGGTGATAGTTTTTCCTGTAAGAGTTTTCACAAAGATCTGCATGCCGCCCCTGAGACGGAGCACCAAGTGGAGTGTGGATTCCTTCTGGATATTATAATCTGCAAGGGTGCGACCATCTTCAAGTTGTTTGCCAGCGAAAATAAGCCTCTGCTGGTCAGGTGGGATCCCCTCCTTGTCCTGGATCTTTGCTTTTACATTATCAATGGTGTCAGAGCTTTCAACCTCAAGGGTAATGGTCTTGCCGGTGAGAGTTTTCACAAAGATTTGCATGCCACCCCTGAGACGGAGCACCAAGTGGAGTGTGGACTCCTTCTGGATATTATAGTCTGCAAGGGTACGACCGTCTTCAAGTTGTTTTCCAGCAAAAATAAGCCTTTGCTGGTCAGGTGGGATCCCTTCCTTATCCTGGATCTTTGCTTTCACGTTATCAATGGTGTCGGAGCTTTCAACCTCAAGCGTTATGGTCTTGCCTGTGAGAGTTTTAACAAAGATTTGCATCTGTCGGACCAAAGAAAACAACATAAACATCAGAGATGCTAAAGGCAAATGTTATTTTCTCGAAATTTACAACAAAAATAATCAATCGAATACAAAACAAAATCAACTTTTACAGGGTTTCCTCAGAAGTAATCATGCCAATAATCAGAAAAGCATATTACATCAACAATTATTACATCCAGCAAAGCTAATCGTAGATTGACAATTAAAATAATCTAATTATACAAAAATCTTGATAGATCTGAATCAATCACCAAAAATCTAACATTCAAAACATCAAACACAAACATATCAATCTTAGAGTAACAGATTGAAATCAATCAACAATAATAAACCGAATCTGTCAATACATAACCAACATCATGTCCAGACCTAACAAAGATTCATCCGCAATCTATCAATCAGAAAGTAATTTATACATCACTATCAAATCAAGAATCCATCTTCAACAAATTAGTCGGAAAATAAGCATAATCAGATGTATTAATCGAAATAAAATTACCTTGAAATTCTTGATTGGATACAGGGCAAATTATCTTGAGAGATCGAATGAAGGAAAACAACCAGTATGCAATGGCTAGAGATCAGGCTCGTCTATTTATAGCGGATATTGCCGACAGAGTGACAGAGAGTACATAATAATAGAGAAATTAGACACTGCCACGTGTTAGGTCTATCCTTACACGGCACGTATTCTTTACGTTAAGACCGGGCGCAAGGAAGCGGCTCCCCACGCCACCCCAACTCTAATGCGAATAGAAAACGAGGGTAAAAGTTGATGGCTATTTGACCATTTCTAGAACGGAGGTCGTTCGAGGCTGCATTGTTGTCTTAAATCTTGGGGGTGAAACATTATCTCATAATTGTCATAATCCGTTGATTAGCAAATAAATGACTACTAAGTAAATTAGCAAAAATTAGCACTCAAGATGGGTGTTAATTATAAATTTAAAAAATGTAATTTCTAGTACAATTATTATTCAAGAAAAGCACTTTAACTTGATTAGTTTCAACCATACTTATGAATCCATCAGTTATCATAAAAAAAAAAAAAAAAATTACTCGTGAGAAGAGAACTGGTATCTTCAATCGAATTACAGAAACGCATTAGCAACTTCATTTTTTAGTCTTCGTCAATCAAGAAGGTAAATAGTACAAATTCCCAATTCACGTCCAATTAGTATTTTCCTAATCCTTCCCAAAGGAACCAAATGTCAATCCTTATTGATTCTTCCATATTTGCTGGTCTGCATGAGAATATTGACAAGAGTAAGATTGTACAAACTCAAAAATGAGCATAAAACAGGATAGAGAGATTATACGACAAGCGCTTTTTGAAAAACTGCGAGCAACCAGTTACTTGTACACAATATGGATACTCAAGTTCAATAAATGGACCTCAGAAAGGCCGTATCAACATCAAAGAGACACTGCCACAAACATACCACAAATTAAACTTAGGAGAGTTTTTACCACTTATTTAAAGCCATTAAACAATGGCAAGCAAACACAAACCAAACTGCAAATATGACAGAATCACTGCATCAACATCAAATACACAAACTGAGAACACACGCACACACGACCTAACTCAGAAACCCCCACGGAGACGGAGCACAAGATGCAGCGTCGACTCCTTCTGAATGTTGTAATCAGCAAGGGTCCTTCCATCCTCAAGTTGCTTCCCAGCAAAGATCAGCCTCTGTTGGTCTGGCGGAATCCCCTCCTTATCCTGTATCTTTGCCTTCACATTGTCAATTGTGTCCGAACTCTCAACCTCCAAGGTGATGGTTTTCCCTGTGAGAGTCTTCACAAAAATCTGCATACCACCACGAAGGCGAAGAACCAAGTGGAGTGTGGATTCTTTCTGGATGTTATAGTCTGCAAGAGTCCTTCCATCTTCGAGCTGCTTTCCAGCAAAGATGAGCCTCTGCTGATCTGGTGGGATACCCTCCTTGTCTTGAATTTTTGCTTTTACGTTGTCAATGGTGTCAGAACTCTCAACCTCCAGAGTGATTGTTTTCCCTGTAAGAGTCTTCACAAAAATCTGCATACCGCCACGGAGTCGAAGCACCAAGTGGAGGGTTGACTCCTTTTGGATGTTGTAGTCAGCAAGGGTACGCCCATCTTCAAGTTGTTTGCCAGCAAAAATCAACCTCTGCTGGTCTGGTGGGATCCCTTCCTTGTCCTGAATTTTGGCTTTGACATTGTCTATGGTGTCAGAGCTTTCCACTTCCAAAGTTATTGTTTTACCAGTCAAGGTTTTTACGAAAATCTGCATACCACCCCTGAGACGAAGGACCAAGTGAAGGGTGGACTCCTTCTGAATATTGTAGTCTGCAAGGGTGCGTCCATCCTCGAGTTGTTTGCCTGCAAAGATGAGCCTCTGCTGGTCCGGTGGAATGCCCTCCTTGTCCTGGATTTTGGCTTTGACATTGTCAATGGTGTCTGAGCTTTCCACCTCCAGGGTGATTGTCTTTCCAGTGAGGGTCTTTACAAAGATTTGCATTCCACCCCTGAGACGAAGGACCAAGTGAAGGGTGGACTCCTTCTGGATGTTATAGTCAGCAAGTGTGCGTCCATCCTCAAGTTGTTTACCAGCAAAGATTAGTCTTTGCTGATCTGGTGGGATCCCTTCCTTGTCCTGAATTTTTGCCTTTACATTGTCGATGGTGTCAGAGCTTTCCACCTCAAGGGTGATGGTTTTCCCAGTAAGAGTTTTAACAAAGATTTGCATCTGTAGGATCAAAGAAACACCAAAAAGAATATATTTAGACAACCACCTTACCTTGAAATCCAATACTATTGAATCATATACATGAATTCGCAATTAATACATCAAAATATAATCCTAGGGAGACTTCAAACACATCCAACAATAACACTAAATTTGATGTCTGTTGTTGTATCGCCAATACATGTATAATGCACCGGGGCTTCTTCTAGCAAATATTGACAATATTTGTAGATACAGAATTCTAAAAACCAAGATAAGTGAAATTGTCATGAGAAAAAATAAAAAGAAGAAAACCCTCCAAATCATCCACCATCAAAGATTCGTTATTACCCATTTATTATGGACAAATATAGAGATTTTCCCATCCGAGCATAACACAATAAACCAAATCCACAATAATACGACAAAACTTTTATCTGGACAACAACCAAGCGATAAGAGACACCCACAAATCAACAACGAATCAATGAAAAATAATTTACATATCAGTATAGCATGACAAAAAAATAAAAAATTTCCAACCATAATTCACAAATTAACAGAGAAAACAAGCTGCAACACATTAAAGGGCTAATTTGATCAAAAATTAAAAACTACAAAAGATAAAATTCAAAAACTAAATTATCAAAGAGAAGAAAAAATTTCGGAACTAAAAAGAAATAAATTATTACCTTGACAGAGAATTTTGAAGGAGGCCCCTATCGCACTTTAAGCTGAGACTATCCGCGAAACTGTTAGAGAGCGAAGCCGGATGACCTCAATTTATAGTCACGATGGGTGAGTCAAAATGACAATAATGCCTGAATCCCCAGCCAGTACATTGATGCCACGTAGTTAATCACTCTGTCCTTTCCTGGCCCACACGCCAAGATTAGTTCCTCTAACCCCGTTGGCTAATAGCGTAAGACGGTGGATATTACTTGACCGCAGGCTTTCTCACGCTCCTTTAAAACGAGTGTACCACACGATAGTTTATCTTTAAGGTATTCTTTTCGTACAATTGTTTTTAACATTTTTTTTTGCCAAATTAATGTATTTTTAACAAACTAAAATAATAAATAAGATTCTTATTGAATTATTATAATCAAATTATTTGTTATTTATAAAAATTATTTTCAAATACCGATATTCATCCTACATTTTTTAGATTCAAATAGAAATTATATGTGAGGTTTTGAAAATGCAAAATTGGCTTTCAATTCTCTGATTTCGTAACTTGCCTTTGTGTATGTATCTTTGCAATTTGATCAAACACATTGGCCCAAAACATGGCTGCTTACAAAGAAGAGTCTAGCTAGTTAGGAAGGCCCAAAATTTGCAGTTGTGTATTTATCTTTGCAATTTGATCAAACACCGTTATCTCAACATTGTAATTGACTACTAATCCGAGATACAATTAGGAAAAGATGAGGAAAACAAACAACTCAATCGAATTCAGTGTATCGATTATCCCCTGAATCATCCTTTCTCAATCAGTCACCATTCTTCCCGGCAGAGGCAGGTGAACTTGCTCTGCGAACATCATGACTATCCTTCTTGTCCTCCTGATCTTGTAAAGACTCCTGCTTCTCATCTTCAGAACCATCATCCTTCCCAGGTGACTTATCCCGTGAACTTGATTTTCCTGATGCATCATGACCCTGAAAAGACTCCTCTTGCTTCTCTGCTTGAGTAGCATCCTCCTCCTCCCCAGCTCCAAATGAGCTTGCTTTGCAAACATTATCATCATCACCACCATCCTTCTTGTCCTGTGAGCTTGATTTTCCTGCTTCCTCGTCACCCGGAAAAGACACATCCTGCTTCTCCTCCTCTTTGTTCGGAGGTGGCACTTCAACCTTGTTAGTCAACATAGACCCAAAATTGAGTTCTGGGCCTTCTTGAGACAGATTCTTCTAATCAATCCAATCAATTCGCTGTCTCTTACAGTGAACGATTCTAAATTTCTCAAGTTCATCAGGCACCAACCCCAAAGACGTTCAATTGCTTTTCGTAAATCCGCTGGTCTAATATTTAGTTCAAGGACAACTGTTCTAAAATCTTGCAAAGCAGCATCGTTTTCAAGAGGGTATACTCCATTTCTATTATGGTATGCAATCATACCATTCACAGACCCAATTTAGGTTTCCACATCCACAGAGAATCTGATCGGGCACGGATCAATTCTTGGGAAGATCTCCTCCTCCCTTCTTTCTTTTCACGGCGAACTCGGAGTGATCGCTTCCCACATTTCTTTTCATTTTCGTCTGATTAAAAGAAAATCTTACATTCGGCAAATATTAAAGCAAGCAAAGAATGTAAAACGAAATTCATAAAGCATATCACTAACCTTTTGGATCTCGTTTATCGTAATTCTCTCTTCCGTCGTTCAATATTTGATTTGTTCTCTTGGTCATTTTTTCATTTCAGCATTATATTTGATCAACTTTTGCTCCTCCATCTTTCCCGTGTCAGGAACCAGATTCATCTTTTGCAACTCCTGAAATAGAGAAGGGTACCAAGAATCTCGAGTAGCAGGAATAGTGTCCTCAGAATCGAAGTTCACGCCCGGACTCTGAAGTTATTGGTTGCTCAGTTTCTCCAAAGATAATGAGGCTATCGGGATTACTGCTTTCTTCGTCTGAGCTCGCCATTTTTGTTTCAGGGAAGGGAATGCGAGAGGAAACGCACTCTGGAATCTGTTTCTTGGCGGTTAATTTCGGTTAAAGGGGGACCGGCAGTGAATTTATTATAGGTGTTACATGGACGGGGCTGACACAAGACTAGTCTCAATGGGCTTGCTAACACAACAAGTCTCAATGGGCTCCTCACAATCGAGCAAACTTATAATTTTAATAAAATTAAGAAACATGATTGTTTCAGTGTACTTTTGGGAGGCTGAAAAATTGGAACTTTTAATATATAACGGTCTCTTCTTTTGTTGTTCTCATTCCATTTTATAAAGGAAACTATCTTAACTAGGTCGTCTCCCACTTTAGGAGGGGGGTGGGGGGCGCGGGAAAAACATACAAGTTTGTGTGGGGGGAAAAAAAAACATAGTAGTTTGTGAAACTTAGTGCTTCTGCTCAAACAATAATTTATGGGAAGCCATTGGCTGCGGTATATTTGCATATTAAAATCTTCTGTGTAATGTTTATTGTTGATGGAGGTGTTTACGCTTTGTTGGTGATGGAGGAATCAATTTAAGCTTCAGTTGCTGAGGATTCAGCAACTAAATCTTGACGATGCTGGCTGCACTGGTGGTAGTAGTTTCCCATTTTTGATGGAGCACTTGAAGCTTGAAAGGTTGGTTTTGGAAGAGAATCATCTTGGGTCTATGGGAAACTCAAAGCTGAAGGAGTACGACGGTGAATTGAGGAATCTATGGATCTCCGTTGTGCGGATTTTTTTTTAAAGCTATATGATTCTCTTAGTTAATTCTATGTGTTTTTCGGAGATAATCTGTTTTTTTTTTCATTAATTCTATGAATTTTATGAAAATACAATGTGATTGATGATGTGTTTTCTAAACTTTATATACAGATCATCATTGTTTCTGCCAGCAAGAATAGTCTGCAGAATTGGAGTTCTTGGCAGGACCATTAGCAGATATTGGTTGCTCAAGTTCTTCAGAGCTGATGGTGTCATCATGATTATTAGAAGAGTCGGTAGCAGAAGAAGGAAGTGGACGGGAGTCCGCAACATTGTTGTTTCAAGGAAGAGAATGAGAAAGAGAAAGAACGCTGGATTCTTTTTCTTGGCAGTTAATTTCGGTTAAAGTGGAACTGGCTGTTAAATGGGCTGTCTCACGCTAAGTCCCATTGGGTTTATTATTTTTTTCTGATTTTTTTTTTTTTAAATTTCAGATAAGACCCCCGATTTTATTTCTTAATTGTATTCCGATTTATGAGGAAGCGAAAATGGGCCATTTTCTTGGTTGTGGCAGATTTTCCGACTCTACGTTGTAGGAAAGGAGCTCGGAGGCTTAGGCATTTATTCACAAATGGGTAAGCAACTAATTTTCCAAGCCCTTGCTTTTGGTGTAAAAGCCATGCTCTGTTTTCCTCTTGAAATGTACTGTATATAATTAGAATCTGATAATACGTGGTAACCTGATCAGTAATTAAAGCTATCGAAAAGGACTTCTATTGAGTGAATAGTTTGGTTATCTGGGTATTCCGTTTCTCTCGTCGAAAATAAGTAAACAGAGGCTCCTATCGGACATTGGAACTTAAAACCCAATTCCAAGAAATTGATGGAAAGAAAAGGAAGCAAAAATTTCAATATTAAGAACTTTATTCACCATGATTTTGTTTAATATACAATGATAAACATCAAAACTCCAAAACTAAGGAGGTGATAAGAGGATTCAATTTCACAAATGATCATTTGCACAATTCTCAGACACAAATCTGAGTGAACCCATATTAAGATCATATATAAATCTTGTATCTTGTTGCTGCCATGCCCCCACTATAGTACTATCCTCATAGAATGAAAGGGCAACGCAGATGTGTCCTTGATTTTGATAAATGAAATACATATACGTCGGCTCTACCTTAAAATCTGCTCCTTGAAAATGGAAGGTCATCGATATATAGGCATGGAAACTAGAGTTATATCGATAACAATATTCCCATTCTTCAGATGCGTTATGCACTCTTTGGCAGCCAACTGGGGTGAAATGTTCATCAAAATGTCTGGTCACAATCTCATACGGACCTTTTTGGATGAAGGTGGCGATAGCTCAAGTATCTATCATGCAACCCCCGCTTCCATTTCTGTGTAGTACAAAAGTTCCAGGTGCAAATCCAATGCGATGGTCTCCAACACTAATGTCTAGTAAATGTATGTAGTAATTGCGGCTATCGAGACACATTGGAGTAGTTTTCATATCTTTTCTCCGCACAAGGGCATCCCGACCGAACCTCAGGATACTAGTGGCTTCCATTTCGCGATAGCCATACACCAAGCAATAAGAGAACAGGCCTTGAATTGTACTCTTCAATTGATCTAGTAACGAAAATGGTGACGCATTCATTCCCAAGATGCCAGAAATGTTACTGTTAAAAGCGAACTGACGGTTGTCATTTGAGCAACCAAAATTACACCGGGGACGGAAACAAACTTGTTTTTAAAAGGAAATGTGAAGGTCTCCTTAGAGGCAAAACCAGCTGTAGAGGCTCCACCACCATACGTCCTTCTGTAGACGCATTGTTGATTTTCGTATCGAAATGGACGACGACAAAGAGGATTCCCACAAGGAATCTTTTTATACGTTGAGGAATTATTCGGATTAAAAATTGGAGTTTTTTGATTAAAGCAATTTACACACGGTGAGCATTGCGTCCAAATAAGAAAACTGCCGGTATCGAAAAGTAAGAACTGTGATCTGGTTGGGGTTCCAAGAGACAATTCCACAGAATAGAAGTAGTTGTGTTCATGTGCTCGAAGATGGATATCTTTGGGCTCTGTAAAAGCATCTGGTTTGGACATTGATGCTAATTGCCTAGCCCTTGCTTGGGAGATTTCAAACATTTTCTGAATTCTTTTGAGATTGGTTGAGGTTTCCCGGATACAAAGGTGATTCCGGGAAAAAGAACGGAATAAGTTTTAGACAAAATCCGGTGGATTGAGAAGAAGTTAAAGGGGCTACAGCAAGCATTATGAAATAAGAAAAGTAAGCAGCTCCCAAACAAGCTTGAACACGGGTCATTTTCTTGATGGTGGAAAGCATGTGCCCCAGCTCTTTCTTCTATATGTGGCCTCCCCAGTACAAGTTTTAAGTGCAATGAATGTAATTTGATGGATTTAAATCTCTGTTAAACAAGTTCAAGATATGCATTAATTTTGGTAATAATTGTATAAGTCAAACATACTTATTTAGGGCAATTACATTAATATTGTACATTAATGATATTTGGCTAATATATATGCTATAAAGCTCATGCATTATGAAATAGAAAAGATTAAGTGGTTGGTGAAAAAGCTGAAAACGGACCATTTTCTTGAAGATGGTAGGTGGGAATGTACACCAGCTCTTCCTTTTACACGTGGTTTCCTCAACACGTCTTAAGTGCAATGAATGGAATTTGAAGGAGCTAAAGAAGTTTAACATGTGCATTAATTTTAGTAAGAATGGGACAAATCAAACATGTTTATTTAGGGCAATTGCATTGATATTGTGCATTAATGACTCTACAGTTCATGCTTCAAATTCATGGAAAAAAAGACCTTGCCAATGAACAGATTGATTTGAGACCAAAAATAATAATTTGAAAATTCTTATATTCCAGTAACCATTGTGATCTTTGGATTCTAAAGTAGATAAATATGAGACAAACATTTATTGAGTAATTATATAGAAATTAAAGGGAGAGATTTGAATCACTTAATTAATAACATCGGCTGCACAATCCTCGTTGTAAAATTGAACTGCGCCGAGGTTAGCATCATGAGTGATGCGCATATTTTGCTGATGAAAAGCTCCTAATATGGAGGCCCACTGTCCTGGCAGTATTGCTGGACAGAAAATAGGATCATGACCGTCGATGAAAAGATGCACATATTTCCCACCTAGTTCGTAGTCAGCTCCCTCGAAATGGTAAGTCATTGTCGGATAGTTGTTGAAGCCTGGCCTCTTCCGATAACAAAGTTTCAAAGCATAAGGGGACTCAGAATCAGGAATTCTTTCAAGATTGAAAGAATCATAGTGATTCTGAAACGCATCCAAAACTACTTGGAAAGCATTGACTCCGTTACTATCTTCGTCAAGTAGAGTAAATGGAGCTCCTGAATCTATGAAAAAGCCAAGGGTACTGCCGCCTTGCCTTATTTGAAAGGTGCCTGCTGGAAAATTTAAGCGTCGAGTTCCAACACTTATATCTAACAACTTCAACATAACATAATACATACCGGGCACAGTATACATTGGTGTTGATTTAACGTTTTCTGGGGCAGGGGGAATTTCATTGCCAAACCTTAGGACAGTAGGAGCGGCCATTCTTTCTGAGAAAGGAATCACACAATATGAAAATCGGTGATCAATTCGATCAAGCATTTGCATGAATAGTGAATCTGGCGATAAGTTTAAGCCTGCGATCCCCGATATCAAACCAGCTTGAGCAAATTGTTCAAAGTTCTGGTTATCATGGGCACAACCGAAGATTATATCCTCTATGGTTGTGTCTTTATCATTTGAATCAGTGAAAGTGAATGATTCCAGGGAAACAACGCCTTTTGCTGGGCCTCCTGAATCGCCATTACCATAGGTAAGACTGAAGATGCATTCGTTATTAACACAACTGTATAAGGTACCCGGACCGCCACGACAGAAGGGGTGATCACAAGGAAGTTTTCGATAACTACGGGAAGTTCTTGGATCGAAAACAGGATAAGTCTGGCGATAACAATTTATGCAAGGTTGGCATTGTGTCCAAATCATACCAGCACCGGTGTCTAACAACAAAAGCATACTATCATATGGGTCTCCAATTCCAATCTGTAAGACATAGTAGTAGGTATCGCGAATTACAAGAGAAAAAAAGTTAGGATCTAATGTTGCATTTGAAGATAACAATTTCAAATGGTTAGCTTTAGCTATGGAGAATCGAACCAATCTTTCAATTCTTTCGGGTTGAGTAAGGTTACCAGGATATAGAGGAGACTCCGGGGAGTCCCTAGGGATCACCCTAAGGCTGAATCCAGAAGGTTTTGAAGCAGATGATTGGAGTTTGGAAAATAAGAACAGTAAAAGAAAGGGAACGAGAGAATAGAATTTTTGGATCCCTGCCATTTTGTAAGAGAAGGGCAAGTTACTGAAACGTTAGTAGGAACCATATTTATAATATACATGCAAACAATTTTCCTTCCTTTGCCGATGTGACAAATGAATAATTGTCAACTTGCATGTCGGATCACTCCATTAATGACCAACCAGCTATATTTGTTTAGTATTTTACCCTCAAAATTAAGGTACAAGATTTTATGTCTCAATTAATGTGGTATCCATATTTCCATGCGCGTCCTGTATAATTCAATGGTTGACTGTATCGATTCATAATTAATACAATGATTTAGTGGTAATTTTCAATAATTGACACATTAGATGTTATATTATTTGAAATATTAAATTAGCACAAAATACAAATTAAGAAACATAACCCAGTGGTTATGTACTATTGAACATTATGTATTCAATGGCTATTGATTTTGTTATTCATCACTCAAGTGAAATTCTTTGTCAATTTATGGATAATTGGCATATAAATTGTCACAATAGAATGATATAAATTTTATATCCAATTTAGTGCTTAGTGTTTTTATCGATACTTCAAATTTCTTGTAGCATGTTGGCATTGAGTTCATTGAGATCACAAATTAAACTATTTTTTATTTTCAAATTTTTAAACTTAAAAATGATAAATTTAGATCAAACTCAAACGAAACAACTAGAATTCAATCAAACTATAATAAATTAATTTGGGTTCATTTTAGTTGACTAACTACTTGGGTTTGTTTAGGTTAATTTTTGTACATCTTTTGCTTTTAGGTTTGATTTAGGTTAACCCCAATCCAATTCAATCCAAACGGTGACCACCTATGCCTATGCAATCAGTTAATTAGTCATATACACAATGCAAGTTCTCCAACATCGCCGGTTTTGCTAATTCGATGCTTGCAATACGGCCATTCCCTTTCCAGGTAATTTTGGAATGCAGAAATACCCTCAATCTCATTGTAAATATTCACATATTTCCCCTTCGAAATGATATCGATAAAAGAGATGCAGAATGGAAATTACAAAAGTAAGAGAAAGATTGGAATCACAGAAGAAAATTGTTGGCACAATCCGTGGAGTAAAATTGGAGTGCAACCTGCGGTCCCAGATGCTGAATGATGCGCATATTTTGTTGATGCAGAATTCCTAGGATAGAAATTCCTTCTCCTGGCACTATTGCTAGGTAGAAAAACCTTTGTTGATTGAAGAAAATGTTTACATATCTGCCTTGTACTATGTAATCAGCATTTTGGAAATGGGAGGTCAATATATGAAACTCGTGAAAACCTGGCTTGTACTGATAACAAAGTTTGAGTGGCAAAGGCGCTTCAGTTTCAGACACTCTTTCAAGGTGACGAGAATCGTAGTGGTTCTGAAACGTATGTGTCACTATTTGAAAAGCATTGAACCCATTACTGTTTGTGTCAAGCATGTAAGTGGAGCTCCTGAATCTATGAAAAAGCCAGAGGTGCCAGTGCCACCTAGTCCTAGCCTACTTTCAAAAGTTCCTGGTGGGAAATTCCAGCGTTGAAATCCGACACTTCTATTTTCCACGTGCAAGAAAAAATAATAAAGACCAGGGACAGATTACGCCGGTGGTGTTTAAACGTTCTCTGAAACCTCGAGAATATCACCGCCGAATCTTAATACAGCACAAGTCGATGAGGTTACCAGGATAGAGTGGAGACTCCGGGGAGTCCCTATATATGAGCTTAAGACTCAGACCAGAAGGTTTTGAAGTAATGAAAAGGAGTACAGAAGTTGGCAAAATGTTATGAGGTAAAGAAACCTAGTAGCTGCAGGAAAATCTTTGAATTGGACCACTTTACAGGTGAAGAAAGAGTCTTATGGTAAACTCTTAATTGTCATGAAGCAGTGCAATGGAGAGTAGCTATAATTATTCTGATTTCAAAAGACCATGTATATTTATTTACATGTAAACAAAAGTTTATGATAGTTAACTTCAGAAAATGGAATTCAAATCATATTACACTAACCAAAATGGAATACAGAATATGTATTCCAAATAGCACATATTATTAGTTGTCATGTGTTGGGTATATGTTAGCTTTATTATGCATCACAAATTTAATAATCTTATAACACTTTATAATAGATAAATGATAGGTCCACTATTATGTCAGTTTAAATACAAATTTTTAATGATCAGGAACTAAATTTTTATTTGAATTCACCATTTTGAAAATGAAATGAAAATGATCATATAAAGCAACTTTAGAAAAGGATTCATTTTGCTTATTCTCCAATGGCACGATCATGCTGTAAGATTCAAAATTCCATACAGAGTTTTGAAGCAATAACTAGTTATTAAATTTTATTCAACGTTATCACTAATCTTGAACACGAAAACAGGCAAATAGGGGAAGCCAAATCATGGAGGAGTACCATTTGAACAAACTTCAGCATAAAATTGGAGAGCACCAATCTTGCCATTATAATTGAATCGCTTGTTTTGCTGATGCTATGCTGCCAGGATAGTTCTTCCATTTCCTGGTTGTAATTAATGCAATGCAGAAATATCCTTGCTCAGTGTTGAAAAGATTCACATATTTCCCATATATGTCACAAGAAGCACCTTCAAGGAATCTTGGTTGGTCGTGGTTGCAAAATTATTAAAGCCTGGTGGGTTCTTGTAACAAAGCTGCAATTCTTCAGGAACCCTACCGATTCTCTGAAGCTTCAAGGAATCATAATAACTCTCAAACGCTCCCATCACAGCTCTGAAAGCATTGCGCCCAACAGTGTTTTGGTCTATTTTAGGGATTACAACTCCCGAGTCTATAATGCAACCACCTTGTCCATCTTTCCTAACTCTAAAGGCATCTGGTGCAAATCCTAAACGGCGAGATCCAACGCTTGTATCTATCAAAGTCAAGTAATAATACAATGATCCAGGAGGTGTTACAAACCTTGTTGTTTGAACACTTCCTGAAGGTGGACGAATATCATTGCCAAACTTTATAATGCTTGAGGCCATTTGGCATCTAGAAAGGAACCAAACAATAGGAAATCGTTTGTCGATTTCATCATTCAATTGCATAACTATTGAATATGGAGAGAAGCTCGATCCCAAAATTCCGGAAATCACTCCTCTTTGGGCGAATTGAATATTTTGGTTGTCATTCGAGCAGCCAAAAATTATGTTATCAACAATCCTGGAACTTGCGCTATCAATGGCAAATTTGAATGACTCCAGGGATGCAACGCCTTTTGTAGTGCCTCCACCGCCATAGCCAACATTGTAGGTGCACTGCTGATTTTCACATTTGTAAAGATTATGATCACCTTGACAAAGAGGGTGACTGCACGGAAGCTTTCTGTAACTAGACGATCCTAGTGAATCGTAAATGGGAAATTGCTGTCTGTAACAATTCTTGCAAGGCTTACACTGCGTCCAAATTAGGCCACCAGCGGTGTCCATCAATAAGAACACATTTAAAGATGGGGTTCGAATTCCGACCACGTAGTAATGGGAAAATAATCCTGTCGGGTTCTAATGTTGCATTTGGAGTAGAAAATGCTGCCGGGTAGGCAGCCCCAGCTTCGGAGAATTTGATTATTCTTTTTATTTTATCGAGTTGAGTGAGATTTCCAGGATATAAAGGAGATGCCGGGGAGTCCCTGGGGATTAGCCTAAAGCTCGGTCCATTAGGCTTGGAAGTAGTGAGATGGAATTGGGAAAATGTTATGAAGAGAAGAAATAGTTAAAAGCATTAAACGGAATAGCTATTTCATCAATGTTAGACAAGGCTGAGCTGAATCCTTGAAACACGAGGTTGACGGGAAGGTTTCATGCCGACGCATTCTTAATACTTTTAGGTAAAAAGAAAACGATCGGACTGTATGAAGGAATTGAAAACGGAGGTCATTGTTAATGTGGTGTTGTTTTTTTCATTACAATTGAGTTCAAACTAGTAGCGAAAAGATAAATTAGTTAGCGTTTGGGGTGGCTCTAGAAACATACCCTACAAGCAGTTGGTTGAAACTCAAAATTAAAATAAGCTCGATAGGTGCCCGCTTCAAGAACTACCTATGCCCCAGAAACTCAAGAAATCTCAGAGCCACCTCTATTTGAAAATAGCAATTGTTGACACCAACATGCTAAGTTAACTATAAACACCACAGGAATTTAAAAGATGACGAGATGCAACACAAATGAAAAATGCCATAGCATCAATTTTCCTTACAGTTGCACATCCAAAATTTATTACTTAATTTGTATCTAAAAGACAGTTCTCGTCAGCAAACTGAAGCATGAATATTAGTGGCTGATAAGCATTCCTATGAATATTGGTGGCCGGTGCTGCAGAATATATAACGCAGCCGCCGGTTTCATCTCTTGCAATTAAAAAAGAGTCCCGGGAGGAATTCCCATACGCTATCCACCAATGCTTTTATCTTTTAAATTCAAGAAATATTGGCCGTAGCCTAGTGGGGTTATAATTGGGGTTGATTTAAAGCTTCTTCCTGGGGTGACAATGTCATTTCCAAACCTTAAATAGCTAGTGGTTGTCGATGCTCGATTCAAAGGGAGATGGCAATCAGAAAAAGGGTAGTTAATTAAATTACCTAGCTGCTGTATAATTGATTCCGGGCCAAATCCAGCCAGCATCTCCAAACGGAAATTTCAGATTATGTAATTTAAACCACAGCTAGCATAGCGTTGAGTGTAAACACATTGTTGGCCGATGCAGCTGAAGAGAGTTGGGTTACCAACACAAATAGGGTGATTACAGGGAATTTGTCTGTAAGTATGTGAAGTCCGAGAATCATAAATCACATGATTAGTCAAGTTGAACTAGAGTCTGCCTTGTGGGGGCAAGAGGAGAAGAATGGAATATGCCATGGTTTCATGCTAACATCGGAAGTTAAATAATTGAATATTTGACTTTATTAACCGGTTGGAGAGCATTTGGCCACCTGAAGGCTAACATTCAAAAGTTGATGCCCACCTAAAAGACGCTGTTTTGGAGACAGCAGATACATATGGGTAGGTGAGCAATTAACGGAGTTTTAAAATTTAGTTTAAAAAAATTCGTCTGAAGTTTTCAAATTCAAAATACTTCACCAATATTCTAAGCTTCATATGTATTATTTTACACCTTAAATCATTGGATACAATCTAGGATAAAATATAAATAATATGGTAATTAATGATTCTCTTCTATTGTTTATATCAAAATATAATGGTAATAACAATCACAATACATAATTAAATAGTTTCCATTTGATCAACAATAATTATTACTAAACTTAACAAAATCAAGAGAAATAAACTTAAAAATCTGTTTGTTTTTTGCTAATATTGATTGATTGATTGATTGATTGAATTTTGGGTAGTTGCAGCTGTAATTTATATGGACGGTTGAAAGTTGATTGTAACAGTGCCTTACCGCTTGAGTCTTTTCAAAGAGGGGAAGGTGATGTAATGGAAATGCCTTAATGCAAATTGTAGTTCGCATGATTGCTTGTTGTTTGGACTGAGATTTCAGAGAAACAGCAAGAAATTTTTTAAGTAGTAGATTTCGAAGTGATCCGTCCTTGTCCTCGTCCTCTCCACAAAAAAAAGTTTAAAGAGTTTTAAGTTACAAGAAATCTAAAATTCTCTCTTTCTTCACTTCATTTCTTGCAAGTTCGTTTGTTTATTGATAGTTTCAATATGATCTGTTCTGTCGGAAATTCTGTAACCGCAACAACGATCAACGGGTCCGATTTATTATTTTGTAAGAAGTTGTTTTCACCATCACAGCGATCTTCGTGTTTGCCGTCGATACCAGTAAAGAGTCACTCAAAACCATCTCTTTCAGTCTCCAAACCGCTGCATATCTCGTCAGTTGCTAGCTTTGAGACTCTAAAACCTCAGAAGTCGTTGACCAAATGTAAAGCCTACGAGGCAGACCGATCGCAGCCGATTGAGGGGAAAGAAGTTAAATCAGAGGCGGCCAACAAAATAAAGATCGGTATTTATTTTGCCACCTGGTGGGCTTTGAATGTGGTGTTTAATATATACAACAAGAAGGTCTTGAATGCTTTTCCGTATCCGTGGTTGACCTCAACTTTGTCGCTGGCATGTGGGTCGTTAATGATGTTTATTTCATGGGCGGCGAGGATTGCGGAGCCTCCAAAAACGGACTTTGAGTTCTGGAAGTCTTTGTTTCCTGTGAGTGCGTGATCGGTTTTCTGGGTTTTGTTTGGTCGGTGAGAAAAGTGAGGAAAATCAGAGATAGTGATGTTTTTGGTTTTTATTGTTTATGCTAATTTATTTTTCTTTTTCGTTTTTGTTTGGTTGCTGAGAGGGTGAAAGAAAAGGAAAGAGTAACATGTTGATTCTGATTTTTTTCCTTGTGTTCTTTGGACTTTTTCTATAGGGAAAAAAATTAGAAGTACAGATTTGAAATTGATGAACGAATACATCTGTGGCAATAAAATTTAAAAACTATTTTCCTGCTTCTGCTTTGACAACCATCAAAGAATTAGGGTTTTTGTTGTACTTTAAAGGTCCATGATTTAGCTTTTTTATTTTCAGTCATTTTGGTATACGATGTGATATTTGTGGTTATCTAATTTTTTGGTATATAGGTTGCTGTGGCACATACAATTGGGCATGTAGCTGCGACGGTGAGTATGTCTAAGGTTGCTGTTTCGTTCACCCACATCATTAAGAGTGGCGAGCCTGCTTTCAGTGTCTTGGTTTCGAGGTTTCTGTTGGGTGAGACCTTCCCAGTGCCAGTCTATCTGTCCCTTGTTCCAATTATAGGCGGTTGTGCTCTTGCTGCTGTGACTGAGCTAAACTTTAACATGACTGGTAATGTGAATTTTCCTTCATTTCTGGAAATTGGAACTCCTATATATATGATTTATGATGTCTGTTATCTGGTAAACATGTGTTGATCATTGCTTGCGTAGGAAATAGATAGGAGTTATATTATTAATCAAGGAATTGTATTTTTAGGGACTTTGGAAAATAAGAACTGTAATAATTTTCTTCCTTCCCCTTAAATCTAGGTTAATACTTAAAAGGTATAAATATCTTTCAGGTTAATTATGAATTCTGTTGTTGGTTGACTCATATTTTGGTCTAGTGGGAAGTTTCTGCAATTGGAGAACAAAACTTCAATCGTTTTGCTTTCAGGGATTTTTCAGGGTGCTGAACTTGGTTGTTGGCTACCTAGTGCTGAACTTGGTTGTTGGCTACCTATTGCAGGTTTTATGGGGGCAATGGTATCAAACTTGGCATTTGTCTTCCGGAACATATTTTCAAAGAAGGGTATGAAGGGGAAGTCTGTTAGTGGCATGAACTACTATGCCTGTCTGTCGATATTGTCTCTCTTAATCCTCACGCCTTTTGCAGTAGCTGTGGAGGGACCACAAATGTGGGCTGCTGGATGGCAAACAGCCATCTCTCAAATTGGACCACAGTTCATATGGTAACTGGAAACAACAGACTGTGATTTCCTTTGTATTGTTGTGGTTGCTCGAAGTTTGTCTGCATATAGTTGTTCTGGTCAAGTAGGATTTTTTAAGTCACAAGGTAAATTTAATTTTCATGAAAATGTTTCATAAAAACTGAAGAATAAATATTTTTTATCATGTGAATATCTCTGAGTCTAGTTAAATTTGACAGCTCAAAGGATTAAGTCAAATCAAATTAAGAAAAGTATCATTGAACCCTATGATAGCTTTCTACAATATGGGCTCTGCTAATGATTCCCTTTGGATGCTGCCCTTTTTTTTTAAAAAATTTTTGGTGCATGTGCTCTGGGAAGTATCGGTGAAGAGTTTGTGTGGATATAACATCCAGTTAAGATTTAGGAACTCATGTTCTCAATATTTGGAGTTACTGCTCCATATTAACTACATTGATATTTCAAGCAGTTAACAACGAGATATATTTTCTCTGAGTTGTAATTTTTCTATCAGCTAGATAATTATTATTGAATGCTTATTGTTCTTCATGTTTTCTTTCACTAGTCTTTAACTTTCTTGTGTGGCAATTTTAGACAATTGTAATATATGAAGCCATGCATTTACTTGGCTACCTTCAAATCATTAGATGAGTGAATTAACTATAATGATGATACTATTTTCTTTCTTTTTTTTTTTTTATTTTGGTCATTTGCTGAAGAATTATTTGTGTGGCTGTTATTTACATGATAGGTGGGTGGCAGCACAAAGTGTGTTCTATCATCTGTACAATCAAGTGTCTTACATGTCCTTGGATGAGATCTCTCCCTTGACATTTAGCATTGGAAACACCATGAAACGTATATCTGTCATAGTCTCCTCAATTATCATTTTCCACACACCTGTCCAACCCATCAACGCTCTTGGAGCTGCAATTGCCATCCTTGGAACCTTCTTGTATTCCCAGGTGAACTTCTGCTCTCTACGTTTTAAGTATGGTTGCTCATAACTCTCCCTGCAGGCTCTATTTTTTAGAAGGACTAGTAAGCCCTTATGACTGACTTTGGATGCAAAAATAGCTGACTAGTACTAGACATGCTGACAAATTTTGTTTTGTTGTACCCTCTTTCATTTCACTTGTTTGTAGTCAAAGATGCCAATAGAAGATTAAAAGCTTCTCCTCCATGTTTTGGAGGATACCTCGGACAGGATAAGGTGTGCCACTGATTGAACATATCATATTATATACAATTGTGACCAAAGCAGAATTGTCATCACTGATGGGAAATATCATTATCTAGTGGAGCTGAGATGAAAGATGATGTCATAGCAGACTGCACAATAGAATTTACACCAACAGCATGTCTGTTAACCATTTATGTGCATAGAACCATTTATGTGCATAGCAGATAAAGGGTAGATGAAGTCATGGTTTAGATGTTATTTGGGATTCACTACAGAAAGGGAGTACTGCTTCACTCATAGGGACGTCATTGAGAAGTCTTGAGAGTCGTAGTTGAGCTATACGGTGTAGTATATCTGTCTTACAAAATTAAGGATTAGGGAACGCTTAATTGCATTGAAAATTAGTCTACTGAAAGAGTCATACCATTTACTCTTGATGTTTAGAGCTGGTGTTAACTGCAATCACATGTTAATTGCCTATCTGATGGTTGATATCGTTGGTGTTAGGTGATTTTGATCTATCAGATATATTATCTTCATCGCTGCCTACCAAACTCCCATGGTTCAATTTATTGGTGCACAAAGATGAACCATCTCCCAATTATTTGAACAGTTTAAGGTGTTGAAGTTAGCCTAATAGGAGATTTCTGTCTTTGATATTGACATGTAGGTTGGTTTTAGGTGATTTGCTTTATTGCTTAGACCTTTTGGGTTGATGTACACCTAACCAAGGTGTATGATACAATCTCCATTAGGAGAAATAAACGGAGTATAGCAATGGAATAATTTGAGAATATCCTTAACTTTTTTTTTCTTTTTAAAGGACAAGATCTCTATGGCTGACCAACTGTGGGTAGAGTGTCTTCAGGATAAGTCCGTGTTGCTGTAATCTAATCCCATGTTTAATTTTTTTTTTCTTTTTCTTCAGGCAAAGCAGTGAGAAAGCTGTGGTTGAAGCATTTAGATTCATCATGTAACATAGATGATGAGATGGAGAAAACAGTGTCGGATGTGTCAAGTGCAGAGGAGTTGGATGGTTGCTGTCTTTCAGGATCCAATGTCGCTGGATTTTGTTCGGATGGGCCTGCAGGGTGTCTTGCTGTAGATAACAAATAATAATAATAATAATCATAATAATGTTGATTACTAGCAACATTATACAGGCAATTAGGCAGTTTTTCTTGTTATATTTTAATGAGGTTGAGAGGGAATACGTCCCCAAAAACAAGGGTTGTGTCTAAAAGGCCTTTTCTGTTTCAATAGACATAAAATAACAATGTGCACGGTGCCATCTATTTGCATTTGTATTTTCAATGTTTGTATCGTTTTATTAGAAGTGAGCAATGGAATTACTCTGTGGATATGCTTGTAGTTGCCGCAAACTAAACGGCCATTGGAATAGATGAAAGCTTGTTGGGGCATCACTGTGAACCACCGACTCCATCGATAACCCATCAAATGCGGAAGTCTTTTGAGAAATGCCTCCTCATGCATTGAAAGAGCAGATTTCTCTTACCCCAGGAAGACCCCCTTCGCTCATAATTTACATTTTAAGAATATGCTGAAACTAATGATGTCCTAGGGTTCGTGGGATGAATATCAGTTTGATGCGCCAACACCAAGTTCAAAAGAGCTGCTTTCACCTACTCTACTAATACTTCTATTAATCATGATTAACCCTCAAAATGTTTCATAATTACGACCAGCAAATAAAAAAGTTAAGAAATGCAGAAAATTACTAATATCCAACTATGTCGATGATTTTTATAGACAAAATTTATACCTTCAAAATTTTGTACTACCACATTAATTTACATAAAAATATTATGTAGTATAAGAGGATATAATGGTGAATACATTGATCTATATTCCCAACTATTATTAATCATTAATCCTCTAATATTGCAATATTATACTCGTATCAGATGGCGACAATGTTAACTACATTGATATATATATATATATATATACATATATATATATATATATCCCTAAACTCCGAAAGAGGGAAAAAAAAATGCAAAGGCAACACTAGAGCTTTCCTTGAGGATAACCCATTTATTTGTTGGCAGTGAATGAATTAGATTGCTGCTTGCAAGCATTACAATCAGACTTGCAAACATTTGATGGCTGTCTGAACGTCCTTGTCACCTCTGCCGCTGCAGTTAAGCACGACCTTAGCTCCATCTGGGAGAGTTGGGCATAGCTTCTCCAAATAAGCCAGCGCATGAGATGTCTCCAAAGCAGGGATTATGCCTTCTAGTCGAGATAATCTCTCGAAAGCTGGACGAAAAACAAATTAATTAGATATCAGAAAGGTAGTAAGCTCTAGATTTTGCAAACATGATGACAACTTATATGAATGACACTAAAATGGAAGAACAAAAGCATCAGAGAGTGTATAAAGAAAGAAGTTTGCTTGCTGTGGGAAATTCGTGCAACTGGTAAAAGGAAAGTAGGGTAAACCATTTAAAAACTGAAGGATGTATATTTGATCACTCTACCGATAAATAAATTTTCCTACGTACAGTAGATTAAACTTCAAATTTTCAAGTTTAATCAGTAAGCAACTGTTTTATGATAAATGGCAGCCTGGTTCTTGCGCCAAAAATTTCATACAGGATATAGAACAAAACCACACAATATATCAACAGAAAGAGATCCATTACAGACCAGAAACAATGAGTAATCATAATCCATTATGAGAGCTGAAAATCTTGAACAGGAAATCTAGAGTAATACCATACCTTCCAATGCTTCATCATCTGTGACACTATGGTACTCAGCAAGCCCTTCATCTTTCAGAAAACTGTGCTCAGGTCCAACTCCAGGGTAATCCAAGCTGCATGCAACAATCAAATTCATTTAAAGTTAATTACAGTACAATAAAAATGAGCCACCGAACAACTAATGACCAAAAAAAAAACCTGACCCAGCACTAATGGAATGAGGCTCAACTATTTGCCCATCTTCATCCTGTAATAAATAGCTCATAGCTCCATGCAAAACCCCAACTTCCCCTTTGGTCAAGGTCGCTGCATGTTTGCCACTGTCTATTCCAAAACCTGCAGCCTCCACTCCGACCAACCTAACATCCTTGTCATTAACAAATTCATGGAAAAGGCCCATGGCATTCGAACCCCCACCCAGACATGCAACCAGCACATCTGGTTTCCCACCCCATTTCTCAAACGCTTGTTTTTTTGTTTCTTTACCAATCACTGCATGGAACTCTCTGACCATCATAGGGTATGGATGGGGCCCAGCAACAGATCCCAAAATGTAATGGGTTGTCTCCACATTGGTTACCCAGTCCCTTATGGCTTCTGATGTAGCATCCTTCAGTGTGGCTGTCCCAGAATGAACAGCTCTGACCTGTAGTGTGATTTATAATGATGACAATCAATGCAAGGGGAAAATCTATCCAAGACTAATGTGTGCAGTAGCATCATATCAATGCTATATGCTCTTATTGGCTCCATTACTCAAGATTTCTTTTAGCGACAATTTTCTTCTCATTCAGAAAAAAGCAGAGATAAATCTATTCGGAAAATGTGAAAAGGCAATCACTCATGGGGACATAGACTACAACTATAAAGATTGCCTCTGCAATTGAAAATAATTACAAATAATAACTGCAATGAACAAACCTCTGCACCAAGAAGCCGCATTCTGAAAACATTAAGTGCCTGCCTTTCCATATCCTGGGCACCCATGTAGATAATACACTGCAAACCAAACCTTGCACAGACAGTAGCTGTGGCAACTCCGTGTTGACCGGCACCAGTTTCAGCTATAATCCGTTGTTTACCCAACCGCTTGGCAAGCAAAGCTTGGGCAACAGCATTGTTGATCTTGTGGGCCCCAGTGTGGTTAAGGTCTTCCCTCTTAAGGTATATGTGTGGCCCTTCACCATTCGGACGCCTGTAATGCTCTGTAAGCCGCTCTGCAAAATAAAGTGGAGTCTCCCTACCAACATAGTCTCTCAAAATCTCTGATAGTTCCTTCTGCAATCAGAAATGTTTGTCCCAAAATTAGCATCACTACTACGAACTTACACGTATAAAACCACTTTTAATAAAAAAACAATTCTCGCATATGAAACAACTAGCTCCTGCATTATACAGCAAGAAATATATTCTACTAATTTCCAAGGAAATTGTAAAATACTTCCACGCATTCTTACTGGGTCATCATGGAACATTGGTAGGTGTGAGCTATACCAGTCCGTACCAAACTTAATATCCAAAAGTCATGGTGCTGTAGAATGATCTGCATTCTACGCTGTGCATCAAACAAGCAGTACATGGTATTCATTTCAACACAATTCATTATAATAAGAAAAAGAATACATAAGCCAATGATTCAATCTACATATTATCACAAAAATGAACCTGAAAATCTTGGTCGTCGGCAACTTTATTAAATGCGGATTCGAGCTCAGAAAGAGCGTACATAAGCGTCTCAGGCACGTACTTCCCGCCAAACCTACCGAAGCGGCCAAACGTATCGGGTCTTTGCCACAACCTCGAGTCGGACTCTCTCTTGGTCACCATTTGAGCAACCGAATCACCGGCAATAGTACAGCGAATGGAGGACGATTTGGCAGAGCCAGATGTAAATTTCTTGATGTTGAAGGGCAGTTGCGAGGAAGTAGAAGTCGTAGAAGCGTAGGGTTTTGTGATTCTGCAAGCAGAGCTCGGACTTGTTTTGGCATTGGCGACGGCCATTCCAAGAGATTTTGTGAGACTAGGGATTTGTTTGCATTTCAGAGCTTTATACTGTAATTGAGTTCTGGATTTATAACTAATTTATTTATAATAATATTCTGTGGATTGGTGGTGACCGATGGGGCCACGTCAACTTGTCTCCGGTTGTGACGTTAGAGCAACGTTAGTTAGTTAGTTAGTTATTTTGTTTGCTTGTCAATATAACGACGAAAACGCCTAACGCTAACCATAACACCGTAGTTATCTCGCCAAACGTTAATCATAACACCGTCTTTATCTCCTAATTCACATGCACATACGGTTACCAAAATACCCCTGAATATGCTTAAAATTACAGGTTGCCCTTACTCTTTGCTCGCGTCTTCTTATCTCATTTTCCCAGTCTCAAAATACAGAACTCTAAAGCCCTAATATCGCTCAGTGAGCGCGGCCACCACCGTAGCTTCCGCCAAACACGAGGCATATTTCAATAATTTCTTGTAAGCAAGCTTTTTATTTTAGTTTTTTTATAAATCAATTCAATGCATTCAGAATTAATTCTGATTCCAGGGTTTAAGTAGGGTTTGCTTCTATGATGAATAGTCAGTAATTACTATGAAGTAAAAAGACGGGGTATTGGAGTCTGGAAATCAATAATTTTGAAACGAAATTCAGAATTTGATGTTCGTTTTGTTTTCTATGGCTTTCTCGGCAGCTAAACGCACATAGTGTGGTAATAATAAGGAATATCTGTGCTGCCTTTTTGATATTTTATGAGAGGATCATTGTGATTTTATTTGCCAGAGTTTAATTGAGATAATTTCATTAAAGAAAAGTAATTGAACCTTTAGGTTTGAAAACTTTTCAATAAATCTCTCACTTGCTTTAGTTGAGGTGAATTGTTTATATTTGTTTCGTCTTCTGTGGAACAGTGATGTGCTTAGTCCTGTTGAAAATTGATGTTATTGCTGCTATAGTAATGTGTTTTGGCATAGTTTTCCAAAATTTAGTTGTCCTTTGTTCATTCTAACAAGCCCACATGGTGGTTGTGCTTTGAATCCTCATTTAATTCTGCATTGAAAAGAAGTTCAGAAAAGTTGAATCGAAAAGTGGAGATGGGGCGTAATTTAACCAACCATTCAGAATCCCTGGTTAGGGATCAAGGAGGGTCTCCTTGCAGGAGGAGTCCATCTCGAAGAGAAAGATCACCTGTGCGGCACAGAAGCTTACATGAGGGTAGTTATCCTGCAAGAGAGGAAGAAAAACATTCACGCCGTGCTAAATTTCCAAAGCATACACGGTCTCAATCTCCAGTTTCTCGTTCTCCTTCCCCACATAGAAGACGATTAATGAGAGCCCGAGATGAAAGAGAGGTGGAGAAAGTGAAAGATAGGGAAGATGAGAAAAATCCAGGTAGGAGAAGTGACAGGGGAATGGATAGGGAAAAATCACGCTCTCCTGTTCCTCGCTCTCCTTCTCCTCGCTCAAAACGATTGGCAAGAGCCCGGAATGAAAGAGATGCTGAAAAGGTGACAGAGAGGGAACATGAGAGAAATAATGGTAGGGGAAGTGATAAGAAAAAAAACAGGGAAAGGTCAGGCCCTCCCATTTCACGCTCTCCTTCCCCTCGCACGAAATGGTTAAGGAGAGCAGAAAGTGAAAAAGAAGTTGTAAAATTGACAGAGAGAGAACATGAAATGAATCATGGTAGGGCAAGTGATAAAGGCACACATAGAGAAAGGGGTTCGGATAGGGAAACTGGGAGTGAGAGAAAGGAAAGACGGGATAGGGATATGAAGGGAGTCAGAAAGGAGAGAAACTTGGGAAGAGACGAGACCAATAACAAGTCTTCCAGAGCAAGACATGATCAATCTAGTTCTCCATTGGATCCACCCCACAGGAGTAGGCATAGATCTCTCTCACCTCAATCGGTTGATGGTGGTCGAGCTCGACACGAGGTGTCTGGTGATATCCACCCCTTTCTGTCTTTTTATTTTCAAAGTAGTCTATGTTTGTGATTTTGGAAAACTGTTACTTGCCCCTTTTTTTTCTAAATAGTTGATGTCTTACTCTTTAACTTTTATTTAATGCATCTAATCCATACTGAGGGAGTGTTAATGTTAAAGTAGATATAAAATGCAAGGTATTTGTCACAAGTTTGGTTAAATAAAATAGCATAACTACAGCTGCTGGACTTGATGATTGATCTATGAATTCAATTTTCTTGAAGCAGATATAAAACTATCGGTAAATCTAGAAATCAGGATGCATAAGTGAATCTGCATGTCCTTGAAGTGAACATCCAATATTCACAGAGATATTTGCATACAATCTTGGGCTTTGTTTGCTCAGGAACTATATAAAGCTTTTAATGGGAGAAAAACACAATTTCTAAACGATGTATTTTTTTGATGAATATTAGCAATTGATGTTGCTATCATGCATGAATCAAAGTGGCTAACTGAAAGTTTATGTTTTACAGGGGACAATTTCCAGAGGAGCTGAAGACAGGTTAGCTGCTTCTTGAATTTTAAACTTCTATCTTAGCTTTTACAGAATTCTGCTGCCAAGCCTCTAGTTTTAGTTGTGTTTGTTACCCCTTCTGGCACTTTGGTGACTGTTGAATTAGTATTTTAAGCCGATATCTAGCTTATTATTTTAGTATATTTGGAAGATAAAAGATAAGTAATGTGTATCATTGAAAGAAATATGATTTCATTAATCTAATAACCTTAATGCTATGCTGGTGATAATACAGTGTGCTCTGCTGATTGGTGTTTCTATATGATTTAAATAATAGAACTTTCTAGAAGTACATAGATAAGATTGACAGAGAGCAGAATACGTATATAAGGATAATTGTCTTGTGAGTTTTCCAGAATGAAACTCCTTCATATAGACACCTTTAAGCCTTATTATTGAGCCTGTGCATATTTAATCCCATGGAAGTTACTAAGATATCTTGAAATATAGAAGTTGATGGGAATATTGGATGAACTCATTAGCCTGGGACTGTAGTGAAGTCACACTGGGACAAGATGGAGCATAGAATGGAAACTGAAGCTTTTTGTTAATGTTTGTTTGTGTACGGACGTTCAAACAAGTGTCCCCTAAATGTAATTGACATATTAAATGCTCAAAAATACAGGAAGTACGGGTAGAAAGGGAAAAAAGAAAGGCTGAATAGGGACTTTCTTAACTTATATCATATGCAATGTAAATCAACCAAAAGAAAACTAAAAGGAATAAGAAAAGAAACATCTTAGCTGTGTATTCTCTGAAATGGTAGATTGATGAATGGGATCTTTTCGGCAATTGACAATAAAGGAGACCTA
The DNA here is from genome assembly GCA_032401905.1 of Swietenia macrophylla. Classification (NCBI taxonomy): domain Eukaryota; kingdom Viridiplantae; phylum Streptophyta; class Magnoliopsida; order Sapindales; family Meliaceae; genus Swietenia; species Swietenia macrophylla. The sequence goes on along the minus strand of CP135565.1, from coordinate 9,159,227 downwards.
CAGTAAAACTTCAATGATGTTTCCTCATTGTTGGTCTCCTTTGGCCTTAGGATTTAATGATCAGACTCTTTTCAATTGCAGTTAGATACAGTAAATGTCCAATGCTCTTCTTTATAGGCCATGATTTCTCCTTGTATGGTTGAGATAAATGCACCAAAATCTGCTTTTCATTGATAAAAAGTAAAATAGACTGGTTTTTGTGTTAATAACGACTGATGTAGCTTCTGATGAGACAACACTTTCTTCTTTAGCAGGACTGGTGGTGATTCAGTGGCTAAAATGAAGGCTACTGAGGAGGTCTTGCAAGCAAAAGAAAAGGTAGTTGTTGCTTTGTTTGCTAGTCTGCTTGTTTCATTTTTTTCTTTCTCTTTCCTTGCAGTTATTTGTTCATTTGTTTGGCCAGATTATTCTTTGTAACCTGGGAGCAACATGTGGTTTAATGATAACTTCTCTTTCCCACATTGATTTCTAAGCTTGAAGGTGTTAGACATATATTTTATGCACTGGCTAAATGATTATCAACTATGCCTGATTTTCGTTGTCTTCATTGTCTTTCCACTTGCAGCAACAACCTTCATTTGAGCTCTCTGGAAAGCTTGCTGCTGAAACGAACAGGTTTAGAGGTGACATTTTCCTTGCCTTTAGTTTTAGATGAAAAAGACATCTTGATTTGCTTCATCATTGAGGAACTCACTCATATAATTTTTCTTCAAGTATTGGTGTTTTACTGAGGCTTTTTGATGTTTTTCAAGACAGCTTGATTATAAGTTTCACCTTGCCCTGATTGTGTATCTTTAACTTACACATCTGCTTGCATGTAGTGGTTATTGGACGAGGGACTTGCGTTAATTTCCAATTTTATTTGGCTTCAAAATAGTCTTCTAACAATGTCCTTCTTTATACGAGCTGCCTACAGAGAATAGTGTACTTTCCTTTTTAGCCTTGTGAAAGCTCCTCAAGATTTCCTTGCCTCAACTTATTATTGGAAGTAATTGCCTAAGATCAATTAGGGAGAGAAGGTCTGCAGGGCATCCAAGGCCTAATTGCTCCTGTTTTGTTTTTGTAATTCAAATAAGAGGAATTTCTTATTTTAATAATATGATTATATGATTTTTTTTTTTTTAATTTCATTCTTCTCCTTGGATTTCACCTTGTTAGGTGTGACGCTACTTTTCAATGAACCCCCAGATGCTCGAAAACCTGATGTAAGATGGAGACTTTATGTTTTTAAGTCTGGTGAAGTGCTGAAAGGTATACAATTTTTCATGTTCATATTAAAATTTATTAATGTTCCCTCTGCCTATGAAACTGAGAGAGAAAGAGAGAGAGAGAGATGTGAATTGATTTTATTAAGGTTATGTTTGGGGTTGAGGTGCTGTGGCTTTTAAGTCACGGCTGTTGCAGGATAAAATCACTAGGTGTTTAGTTTAAGTGGGGGGATTAGTAAATATAAGCTACCTAGTAAAAGTGGGTGTTTACTATTCACTTTAAATTATGCGAATTGAAAGTTGAAACATACCACCCTTAGTATGTTTTAAAACTTACATTAATTCGTGAAAATAGGGCCTGTTTGTTGAAGAAAAGCTCATTATCTTTTCACTTGATGTTGTTGTGTTTCTAAGAAATCTTCTCTTATTGACAGAACCTCTTTACATACATCGTCAAAGCTGTTACCTTTTTGGAAGGGAAAGAAGGGTAGCAGACATACCTACAGATCACCCATCTTGCAGCAAACAACATGCCGTGATTCAATTCCGGTAGATCTGTAATTAGCAATATTATTTGGTTATTGTTGTTTTGGGATGTTGTATAATATCTTGATTCTGTTTCTTCAGGCAAGTTGAAAAGGAGCAACCTGATGGTATGTTGTCTAAGCAAGTAAGGTAAGACTAAGCTGAGGTTTGATACATGCGCTGATTGGGAGACATTGTTTTCAGATTTAATATTTAACTGCCTGGGTCTTCTCTATGGCAGGCCGTACTTAATGGACCTTGGAAGCACAAATAAGACTTACCTTAATGTAAGAAATTCAATTTCTTATTTCCATTCATTGATCTGAGATTTGATTTGCGTTTGCAAAAATTTAATCTTTGATTTTCTTTTGGATTTGCAGGAGAATCCTATTGAACCTCAACGTTATTATGAGCTTTTTGAAAAAGACACCATTAAATTTGGTAACAGTAGGTAGGCCACCAATCAATGTCAAACATGTGTTTAAAATTTGCTTGTGGATCAATATGATGTCTTCATCCTGCTCCAAGTTTCTTTTGTTTAGTTATATTAGGCTGATTGTGGTTCAATTTTCAATATGTGCTTTCCATTTGCATGGATCATGATTTATTTACATTCACATGCATCAAACAACGATTATTTGCTTCTCGTATTAAGCATTTATAAGATCAATAGTACCATATGGTAATGCATTCTTTAAAAATCGAAAGCTAGGCGAACAATTGTGGTGAACTTGTTCCCATCCTTGCAATTTGCTCTAAAAGATTTTAACCGTTGCAAGCTAAAAACTTTTTATTTGGGATTTTGCAGTCGGGAGTATGTATTATTGCACGAGAACTCAGTTTCTTGATTTGGCATCAGAAGGCTACTCAAAGCTGAATACGTTCCTCTCGGCAAGCAGAAGGTGTCAGGACATCTTTATCGGAACAACTTATGATTGAGACGAGTTATAAATTGTTATCTTTCCATTTAGTTTGCATCATATTTGGAAAGGCCTGTAGAAGTAAACCATGTTTGTTAATTTATGTTGGTACGATATCATGCACTTATTCTGTACAAACTTTAATAGAAATTATCACATAGTTTCTTCATTATTTTCGGGAACCCCATCCACTCGCCCCATATATGCTTTTTGTTGTCTTCCGATTTCCCTTATAGACATTTTGCAATTGACTGATATTGCATACTGAACAGTTATAGCTTTACTCAACTAACACGGCGCATTGCCGTTAAAGAATTAAAGAGTCGCCTCTTTTCCGCCAAAAGCCCAACCGCCACAAACGGTTTGAAAAGAACGCAACTATTTGCTTCATACATTCGGTTGCCGTTTCATTTCGCCGTTATAAAATCACAGCAATCGCTTGTTGCAACATTCTTGGATTTTCCCTATGGTTTCCAAGAAACAGAGAGTAACACCAATCTTCACCATGGATGATAACATCGACCTGTTCGCCAGGTTAACAGACGATTTAATCTGCTCAATCATCTCCTTCTTGCCCTTCAAAGAAGCAGCAAGAACCAGCATTCTGTCAGACCGATGGCGCCACATTTGGCGCGCAACCGAGAAGATTGAGTTCCTTGAAAGTTTCTTTGTCAGAGCTGATGATACTGAAGAGAACAAGGAGTTGCAGAGGAGGGAATTTGTTGATTTTGTGCGTCAATGGATTGGAAACTATAAGGCATCCACAGTTAACACATTCCGCCTTGTGTTTTCCAGGCCAGGAAATTTCCTTGCAGATATGCAGGCCTGTATCACATTTGCCATTTCCCGCAATGTGAAGGAACTAGCCCTTGATTTTCACGATCCCATGTGGCAAGAAGTTGATCTTGAAAATCATCCAGCAGTGTTTGATCTGCCAGTGCATGTTTATGGCCACAATGTTCTTGAATCTCTGGAGTTGTTTTCCTGCAATTTTCTTGTCTCACAATTCAACAATTTCACTTCACTGAAGCAAATTTCTTTAGGCTGGATTGAACTGAGTATGCAATCTATCAGGGAATTGTTGGAGTGCTGTCCCTTGCTGGAGAGTTTCAGTTTGAAGAAATGCTGGAAAATTGAGGACCTCGAGATCACTGTGCCTAATTTAAGGCTTAAAAGATTGGTTGTCGATAAATGTGACTTCAACCAAGATTGGTTTCAGATTGAAGCACCAAATTTAACTTTCTTCAAGTATTCTGGGACACTGGGTCATTTTCGTTTAGACGACCATAATTTAATTGTTGAGGCAGAACTTGACTTCGAGCTAGAGACGGAATTTGATGAAGTCGGTGAACCACTTCATGAACTCTTAATACAACTTGAAAATGTTAGGGTTTTGACTGTGTGCAGTTACTTGCTTCAGGTATCATTTTTCTCGAGTTCTTTTTCTCTCTTATATCTTCCCTTCTTTTCTCTTGAGCTTTGAAGATACAGATTTAGTAGTTTGCTGCTGATATTTTTTAGGTTATTCCTCATGGGGAGGAGCCCTGGGGCACGACAGTTCCACTGAATGTGGATCATCTCATTCTGAACACAGCCATGCACTCAAATGAATATTTTGGAATCAACTTCATGCTCAATAGTTGCCCTTACTTGACAACTCTTACAATCAACATTGGTCCTGGTAGAGTGTTTCCTGTAAGTATAAGATGTCTAATTAATGGGCTAAAAATTGCTTCTAAGGTGCATTTAGTAGTGTGTACTTCTGGGATTACAATATGACATACTGTCCCTTTTTCGGTTTGTTGACAGGATTACGTTCCTCCGGTCCAATTTAACCCTCAGGAATGCTGGCGCGGTAACGTCATAGTATTCGCATGCATCACTACAAGTCTTAAAGTGGTTAATGTGAAAGGTTTTAAGGGAAGTATGATTGAACGATTCTTTTTGAACTATCTGCTGAACTTTGGAAAGTTCCTGGAAGAACTGAATCTGTATCTTTCTGATGAAGTTGATGAAAATGGTGGCAACAGAGAAGCATACCTGGGAATAGCTCAATCGGTGCATCGGTTCAGAAAAGCCTCAAATGATCTGCGCATATCAATCTATTAAAAGGGTGCGTTCCATTTGATTGAGATACATGAACTAGTTTCGACACAGTTTCAATAAGAAAGCAGCATACTTGAACTAGTTTCGACACAGTTTCAATAAGAAAGCAGCAGTTTTGATTGCTCAATTTGATTTTCTCTTCTTTTTTTTTTTTTTTCTCTTCTTTTCTTTGTTAAGAAGAATATGCAGGTGCAGAATGAATGATTTCACTCCGTTGCACACAAGTCACAATTACATATTTTATTGCTATATATGGAATATAATTTGGACTGTCTATTGTTTGCTCTTGAAGAATTGAAAATGAGTAATAAATTGCCACGGAAACTCGAAAACAATATGCATGAAGAATCAACTGAAAATTATAGAAATTTCCTGTGCCATTGTGCTCCCTTGTGGCATCGGATTCCGGTATTCCGCTAAACACACTTGCCACTGAACGTCAACATTGGCTGAAACCTTGTCATAGCCCACTCATAGTCGGCCCACTATGTACAAGAAAATAAGTAACAGTATTATAGAGTCAACAAAACTCAGAAATCGATAATTGGCTCTCCGATAGTCAAGTTTCTCTCTACTGTCCATGGCAAGTTAAAAAGCTTGGCCACGATGAACTTGAAAATTTTGCTGACATTTATGTTGTGTGTTGCACTTGAGAAGAAAAGGGTCGCTTTCATTGCCTTTGCATGTGCTCTTGCCTGCATAAATACCATACTCTGTCACGTTTTCATTACGTTAAGAAGTGCATAAATGAAAACCATACTCTTTCCCTATTCTGAGATGGAAATTCGAACTTCAGTTACCCACAAATGGCAGAAAATCAGATCGACATAGGTAAAGCATATGATAAATTTTATGCTGTCTCTGGAGAAAGTGATCTTATTCTATTCTTAGTATAAACTTTAATGAACATGTGGCCCCTTATACGGGGTGAGAGAAAAGAAAGAAAATGATGTCACAATTGTCAAACTAAGGAGGAAAGACTCCCAAGTCCTCCATTCAAATACAAGGGATAGTCAGGTATTTCTGTATATAGTCCGATTAATGAATAAAATACTGAAACTTTTCCCCTGAAATCCATCAAAAACATGATGCATATAAGAGTGTTAAAAGAGTTTACCTGAGTTACAATAGTCCACTGCAAATCTGGTGGAAGTTTCACAAAATCATCAAATTTGGTCCCTATTAATATGGGAATGGCTGTCTGCATATAAATAAAATAAAGTATATATAGATATAATTAGTGTGTATTTCTATACAAACTAACAAGAACAAAAGCTCATTAATTTACCACAAAACAGGTACTACCCCCCTTAAAGTACCATAATGAATTTTAGGGCTCCACTCCATAAAAGAGTTATGGTGAATATCATAATAATCTGATCTAGGCTATCCTGATTTGACATGAATTCTCTTAATGGTGTAGCCTGAATTCTGACCATGTAAAATTTAATAATTAAAAAGGAAAGGATAAAGCCAAGCTTATTTTTTCTCTCTTTTGTGAACCAAGTACTGCACAATTAATTAGCTAATAATTATGTGAAAATGAAGGTTCTGCAATTTCACCTGATTCCACTTTCTGGCTTCACTATACCACCGAAAAACACTGCAAAATCAGTAGAAAATTCACAATTTACATTAAGAAGATGATCATTGTGTCAAATTATAGAGATAAGAAATTAAATCATTTGATTATGATTAAACCTGTTAAGGGTACATCTGCTGGTAAGATCAAACATGATCAAAATCGCTACTGCATCTTTACAAGCAATTGGAAGTTGATCAAATGACCTGCTATCACCTGCACAAGCAATATTTTGCGGCAAGAAAATGTACAAATTACAGAACCAATAAAATGGGTGAAAATCCCGGAAATTATGTCTTCCATCACCAGAAAATTAACAAGTGTGAACAAGATTTCTCAGCCTACCTCCAACGTCCCAGATACTGAAAACAATTCTGGCTCCATGAACCATCAACGTTTTGTTGATAAGATTCAATCCTGTCATCTGCAAACTTCTTTCCTGCTCATTCCCCACATACTTGATCTTCAAACAGACAAAGAGATTGCTATAAACTCAGCATATTTGTTGCAGAAATCATTCAAGCAATGGGAAAAAAAAAAAAACACTAATTGCTGCATGAACACACTCACCACAAAGCTTGTCTTTCCAATTTGGCAGTCACCTAACAAACTGATCTTCAAAGAAACCAAATCCGAATCCGTATCGTACCCACTACTAAAAGTCCTGGAAAGAGCTTCCGGGCTGCCTTCAACCAACTCCGGTGCCGGAGAAGAATTCGAAAACCGGCGGGTGAGCTTATGGTACCTTACAGAAGGCTTCCCAATAGAACAAACAAGAATTCTATCCCAAATGAACCGGAAAAACCTCCGGAAAATCGAGACTCTATCAAGTAAGCTGCATCTAATATTTACATGAACAACTTTCTGATAAAGCTGAGTCATGTTTGCGGTGGCCTCATGGTTCATTTTCGCCATTAAAAAGTTGCTATGGCTCAGGCATAGTGTTTCCTAATTTCTTAACGGGTATGTGTTCTTTCTGTTGCTTTGTCTTTTAACTAACCAAACCAGACCAGAACAACAAAGCCTATCTGACTGAAGGTGACTGCGTCCTAACGGTTGACCGGTATTTTATTCATTGACGATACCGAAACCGTCCCAATCGCCGGCTTCTCGGTTTCTACGTTGTATGGGCATTTGGGTCGGAGTCCAAACGTTTTGATTTTGGAGTACCCTGGCAGCCCAGTAAGGGCCATTTTTTATAATTCCGAGAAAAGGGTATTATGGGAAAATCATTGGTTAAAGGGGGTAGAACTAATTAAAAAATAAATGTTTGATTATATAATCCTCAATAATAATACATGTATTGATGTGTATTAACTAATGAAAATGACATAAAAGGCCAATCATTCATAATTTCATGGCCAACACATATTTTGTTTCTGAATTTTCCAAAAGTAGCCAATGACCTTTGGCTTAAGGCAATTGACCAATCAACAATTCTTTCTATATTTGCAATGCAAAAATAACATTGCCCTACTCTAATACCATAAAAACCAATACAAGGACTAAAAACAAAATTAAAAAATGAAATGGGGTGGCATGATCAATGACAAAAATTGTAATTGGTAGATCTAGATCAAGTGATTTATCCTCCCTTTTATCCTTTTCAACAATTAACAAACAAATCAAAAGAAGAAGCATTTGGTAACTTGGCTTGTTGCCATTGATTCTTAACCGTCAATCAACCAACACTACATTGCACTACCACAGTACATTATTTTAGATTGTTCTTCTTTTTCCTAAGAGAAGTTATAATTAGATGCACTCCTAGTTCACATAGTGTTTGTTCAAATTCCCCAATGAAATGGGCTTCCCTTTTTTTTTTTCCCCTATTTTTAGGTAAAAAAAAAGGCAGCATGCTACATGGAAAGCCTGCCATTTCCTTTTGGCAAGGAACTTATTTGTAATTATATTTAACCCCAAATAATATATATGCATTTTTTTAATACTTTCTATGCTTCTTAAAAGTATAATTTTGGCTTTGGATTTCGAAACATATAGATAAGCGCATAGAAAAATCTATAAACAAATTACCACAATCTTGTTTAATATAAACTTGTACTTGAATTTAGATTATATTAATTAATAAATTATAATCGGTAAGATTAATAATAATCAAATTGTGATCTAACAAGAGAACTTAAATTATTTTTTTATTTAATGTTGTTAATTTTATTATTATTTATAAAAGGAAGGATGGAGGAGTGTCATTGTCCCAAAAAAAAAAAAAGAAAATTGAAATATTAACCACTAGACATTTGGTGGGAGAGGAGCAAGCCACCAAGGTTGGATGGACATCTACACTAAAACCACCTAACAAGTTTTGCAAATACTATACTAATATTTTATTATTGTTAGTTATGTACGTGGGTTGTCAAGTGGAGTTGGTTATGATATGAGAAAGCCAATACTAAACTTATATAATATGTAATGATTCTAATGGTCAATTAATTAAATAAAAATAGGGTTATTGTTGAACATCTCAACTAAGTATGATTAGGGGTCCTTTCTTTTTTTTTTTTCTTTTTTTTTTTCCATTGAAACTTTATTTTATTTTGATTTTCAAGTGCCAATCTTTAATATGATGTGGTAATTTGGGCCATACACGTGTTGAGATGCATGAAAAGAAAGTGAAAGGCTTAGGAATTGGGTAGATGATTGAATGATCGATGGGTCCTCTTTGGGAAAAAGGTTACAAGGAAAGAGTTGCCAATTTTAAAACCATTCATATGTTTTCTTTTCAATTTCTTTTTTTCCTTTTTTGTGGAGGGCAAACTATGTTTCTAAGTTAGAATTTAGCAATAGTGATCTTGGAAGCAAGTGACACAATCAAATAGTTAGACATTAACATTAAATTTTAACCATATCTTGGAAACTCTCTTAGGACCCTTAAAATTTAGGGTCGCACCCTAGAACTTAGTAACAATTGCATGGTTAAGAAATTCTACTGTTTAGAGCTTGCCTATTATTGTTGGCATCCAACCATTAACGTTACTAATTATTTGACATTGGCTCAACTGAATATGTTTACGCTAATATTTATTTTGGGCTTTAGCCCATTAAAATTATGGGCCCATAATCCCACATGCCGTAACCGGATTGGGTCCATTCGACAAAATCTTGCCAGCGCCACCTTCCGCGGTCTATCAGTTGATTATAGAAGGCAGGACGCGAGCTTTTTAGTCAACTACTGAGCCATGCAGCTGCGGTCTCCTCGACCCGGCCCAGGTTTCATTTCGGTCCCTAGCCACTGCCCAAGAGTGTGACAATAAAAAGAAGTTTCTGCGAAAAAAAGGCCGCGAGCTAGACTTGAGTGCTATCGATGTTTCTAAGATTAAAGGGCTAGCTCTGTTTCAGCCATTCCTTGTATTCTAATAATTGCCCGGTAAAATAAAGGGATAATTATTAGTTGTCAAGTTTGATGTGTTAATGTGATAAATTTAGTTGGTTTCGTTACGATAGACCGTGCATAGCCTTTTGTTCTAAAGAATGCCTCGGTGAGCTCAAGGCATTGGCGTAGGAAAAACATCTATCTGTTTGTTATTGTGAGATTATTTGCCGAATACGTCCAATTTCTTAATGTTAGATAAGCTCGACGTACAGCAGGCTAGCGTGTCTGCAAGATGAAAGTTGAAAGAAGCAGTATATGGATATACAAATTGAAAATCTTCAAGAGAAACTCAAGTCTCTCTTGGGGCGGCTTCAAGCAGAGTGTGGCATCTTTGAAAGACTTGTTTACAAGAACAAGAACCAGCATCGAAACTCGTCTTATTTTCAATATCAACTCAAGGTTAGTTCTTACTTCTGCTTTCTGGATTGTGTGGAACTTCTATGAAAATCGAGGAACTGAGACATTTTTTTTTGTGGGATTAATTTTTCTGTTAGGCTTCTGGAAACTGTGAAAAAATAACGATAGTGATATGAAAATATTTTATTGTTATATAGTTTTTCTGCCAGTTTAACTAGTAATAAAGTACAAGCATAATTCCTAAAGTAGCTTTAATAGGTAGCTTATTGGTGTGTTTTTGTTGGATTAGCTTACAATGTACTGTGAATAAATGAAATTTGATTTTCTCTGTTGCCAAACAGTAAGTAAGCTTATATATGGATGTCCATTGCTCAACGGTGTTGCTTATAACAGTTTGTACATTAGGTGAGGAGGGATTTGAGACTTTTGCAGTCAGTTAAGTTGGAGGAGTTATTAGGCTCTTGCTTTCAAGTGATACCAGGAAAGAAACCTCAGCAGAAAGTGCGCTTTTAGAAAGGAAACAGTTCTCTGTAAGATATGTATTTGGTCTTCAATAGATTTAAGAAGCCCTTTTGTGCACATTTACAATGCAATTGAATCTGTAATTATGCATTGCTAAGAAAATAGAATAAAAAGTGGATAATGCAATTTTGTTTGTTTTTGGCAGTGTATTTGGATTCAAACAAGGGGTTCGTTACACGTGTATGATGTTAAGCTGCTTAATTAATTAATCTGTCTCAGTTTGAAGAGGAGAAAATGTGACGGAAAACATAATTTCATGGGGCAACTTTCAGGAGCAGCATGCTTACTGTCACAGGTATTGTTTTCCCTTCTCTTTTTTCTTCTTTTTTCCACAGGTATTGTTTCCCCTTCCTCTTTTTTTCTTTTTAACAAGATACTGCCGTTCTTGTATGCATTGGGTTTTTAAATGCCAGGCATACCCGTGATTATTACATCATCTCCTTTTTGTGCTGTAGTGTAATCACATATGCTTTCTTTTTGTTGCAGATGGTCAAGCCAATGTTGACTGCAGCCACGTATCCTTTATTTGATGTTTCTAACTTTTGATTGTATGTTATTGTTCAAAATATTTACTAAAAAGTTAAGCTGGAATTTGATATTCTTGTTGCCTATATCCATCTGGACTCACCACGGCCTACATTAATCATGTTTCAAGCACTGTTTTGTCTGTCTAGTACACCTGTCCGTTAGACATTGTTCCCAGTTCTGTTGTATTTTCATGGTTTCACTTTTAAGGTTTTGTTATCGGTGTACCCCGTTGAGTTTGTTGTTGTTCTGGTTGAAATAAATTCATGATAGGGCTTTATGCTCCAGGCTAATCCACCACATTTTAGTCTTTCTTTTTTTTTTCCCTAAAGGATATAAAAAATTGAAAGCAGTAAGTTTTCTCTACAACTTTACTTTTGGGGGGTTCATAATTGTTTAGATGCACTCTCTTGTGTTTCAACGGGCAAATAAGCAGAAAGGCTGCCTATACCCATGGTTCATTACCTACACACGTATGTTGGTTTGATCCCGATTTATAAATCAAAGAAACTACGTAATATTTTTATTTCATCCTTGACTACTTTTCAGTGAGGTATCTACTTTGCTTGCTCGTTCATTTTTTTATGAGATTTTCTATGACAATTTTGGTTCTGCTTGCACGGCTTCGTGTTTTGGTTCAACAAGTAAGTTCCAGTACATTTTCTAGAACTTGGTTACATTCAAATTTGTGTAGGATTGCAAGGAAACTTGAGTTTATTTGTAGCATGCGAGACATTACATGTAAAGGAACAGATGTGGTTTTGGCATGGATATGGAAAGTGCATTGATATTGCATTTAGAGAATGAAACCAGGTAAAACTCTGGATAAAGGCTTGGGATTCATTTGAGAGAAAGATGCAAGACTATCCTTGATCTGGTGACATAATTTATTGATATGACATTTTAAGCCTGCTCTTTCCTAAAAGATTGTTACCTTTATGGGTATCCTCAAAGTCGGTGGTTTCATGCTTGGGTATAGCTTGTTCTAAATTAGTGCCAAATACTTGAGCAGTCTTAAGTTATGCAAGAATTTCTTGTTGTAGTTGCGAGCATGAAATATGGGATTCCTCTGATTGTTGGAGAGCTGATTTCTTCCTTTTTTTTTTTTTGGTTTTGTCCTGCAGATATTATTTGTGTCAGTAGTCAATGTGGTCTCTTCTCTCTCCCAAAAGAAGCAATCTGTGAAAATAATCCAGGAAGGAATTGAGGTTAGTCTGGCTCTCTTAAAATTTGCAAATCCTTTGTTTCAAAAGCTTTGCTATTGATGCCCTTGAGCTCATATGTTGGTCTTACCCTTTTTCCTTAGCATTGATGCAGGTATATAGAGAGTTCTATCCAGTAAATGAGGAACACATCACCCCAGAATGTGTTTAGAGTACAGATAAGTTTATATTACTCGAGAGGTCTCGTAAGAGTGAGAAGAAAAGTCAAGAAGGGAACGGTGGAAGCGATTTTCCTATGGGAGATCCTGCTGTACGGTACCGCAGCATTGAATCTTTTTCTTGGGCATAAGAATGTTCCTTACTCGGGTGTTAATGCTCTCTGATTTCTCTATCCTCAATGCCTGGTTCCCTGCTGATGCATGTGACTCTGGCGTTATCGCTTTTCACTTAATTGTCCGCCCGTTTAAATTTCTATTTTAGATGATGAACTTGATGTTGAAAAGGTGAATGCTGAAAATACTGCCAGAGAATGTCCAACTAACATCAATGAGAATAAGATCAATTTGTTAGCAGACCCTTCCATTCAGAGCGATGATGTGAATCAGGTCGACAATAGTCTGAAAGTAGCAGAAATTTCAGGCACATCCCTGACTAATGCTTACCCCAGAAGCTGGCTTGCTTGCAACCTCAAGCTCTTTCCGAGCTCAAAACTTTTGAAAGCGTAGTGTGGCACAAAGAAAGTGGCATTTGTCTCAGTTAAATGACCTGCAGCAGCAACATCAAATTCATCGGATCTTCACATTAAAGAACCTGAAAACAAAAAGAGCGATACTTTCTTCCAAAATCCAAATGGGAAAGTACAATTCAAATTTTTTATGATATTCCATATCATATACAGTCTCCGTAGAGTTTGTAAAAGCCTCAAAGTTAGTGTCTTCTGATTACGGAGCCAATCTTTGAACTGAAAGATGTTTTTGTACCATTTTCTTTCAACAGTACACATACGATTAAACAGTGGGATGAATGAGAAAATTACTTCTGTTCTTTCACTGAAATTGTTTGTTCGCAAATCTATGGTTGAATTGACCTTTCAAAACTTAATCTAATATATTAATCGGAAGTATTGTCATGGAAAAACAAAATTACTTGGAAAAAATATCAAGTGGTTTTGATGAAAGATGCTACTTTCAGAGTTGTCTACTCCTTGACTTGACTCTGAAAAACTTGTGGTTGTGAAGATATATAATGCGGTATATATTATATACAAGTAAAAGTTATAATTAATATTTCAAAATTAGACTGTTGTGTTTTTCGAAATATCAAATATTTATGACGGGTTTTTTGTGGTCAGATTTTGGACTATTTTCTCTGACAAGTCTAAGTTTGTCTTCTTCTTCTTCTCCTTCTTCTTCTTCTTCTCTTCATGTATATATAAAATCAGAAGCCGAAAATTCGTGACGAAGTGCGACGTTAGTGAACTGAACCGGATCACTTTAACTTGGTATCAGTGTCTGTTGTTGAGAGGAGAAGAGAAATCAAAGTATTATTATTATTTATTGTAGAGTAGGGTAGAAATGGTAAATGTTATATATCAAGTATCCCCTGCTCTCCTTCAGTGTTGCGCTGCTTCTCCTCCTGCCTCTATTCCCAGGTTATCAGCAGAACATAACTGCACCTATCATCTCCTTATTTACTTTTTTTTTTTTTATTGTATGGTGGAATTCTTTTACTCATTTTTTCCCTGGCATTTATGAGCTAGATTTTCTTGTAGCTGCTGCTTCTCCTGCTGCTTGTTTTTTTTTAAATTTATTTAAAACAATTCTTTGGCCACTTTTTCATGAAGTTTTGGCTTTCACTGAGTTTATCGAATGTTTATCTGGGGCGTGAGAAATCATGGAAAAAAGGAAGTAATAATTTCGTTGAATGTTTCCAGATTTTTCTCCTTTTCCTATGTCTATGATGGCAATTTGTGGAACTTGATTATGAAAATAATAGTTAAGTGTTAAGGCTTTGGTTTCTTGATTGAGATTGGTTTGATGGATAAGAGTTGCTTTTGAAGTCTTTTAGTGCTCTGGGTATCGATGATCACTGAATATGCTAAACATAGAAGAGTGTGCTTGGTATTTATCGGCTTAATTCCAAAACTCCACTTTTGTTTAGATGTTTCTTATTAAAGGGAATCATCGTGCATACAGCATATAATAAAAGACAACAAGGTCTAGGATTAAAGGATGCAAGTTTTCAGCTTGAAATTAATGACTTTGGTAACTAGGAGCTATTGGTGGCAACGGCTTGAGCACAATGAACTTTAAATGTACTTCTTGAGTCACTTCAAGTTGTTCACCAGACTCAGCATTGCAACCCCCCGATAGTGAACTGATCATGTTCGGGCCCATGTGTGGTTTTGAGAAGCGACTGACCTTCACTACTTCTTTAGCAACCCAACTGAAAAAGTCAAAATTTATTTGCTGCCTGGTTTGCATTTTTAGCTTCCATTGTCTACAGAAGATTTACGCTCTTGTAATCTCTTGAATGTAATTTTTATTAAACTGATTTGTTGTTCTGCCTGTCTAGGGGGAGTCCAGGGAAAATGATGTTTAAATGCTCCTTTGACCACCCTGTCTTGATTAAGGCTATTACGAGCAAGGCTAGGCACGTATTATCTGGGCTTGCTGCCTCCATAATAATTCTTTCTCAAACACAACAGGTTAGTTGATTTCACTAATAGAACTCCAGGCTGTTAACAATGAATTTTCCATCATAATACAAGTTTTTTACTTGATACAAGATCCACATCACTGCTGAATGAATTAGGAACGTTCTAATTAGCTTTGTCACTTTATGAACAGAACATGCACAAGATATAATGCTAATCATTTAATATGTATTGTCTTTTGATCTTCTATTCCATGATTCAACCATTCATTGGCTTCTAAGATTCCTGCTGAGTTCAAAGGAATCTTATGTATTAATAGATAACAAAGATAACTCAGATATCTGTAATTTCTAGTTAGATTGATTCCAAAGGAATGTATATTAGATTCCTGCTGAGTTCCTCTTGACTTGCTGGAGTCTGTAAACACAATAATACCACAATGAAATACACTTATTTCTATTTGATGAGTGTTTGGTGCTTCTAAGATTTATCCTTATTTTCCTTGGGAAGGTTGATGCAGCAGATTTACCACGTCCTCACAATATATGCCAGCTTGCAAGTGTTGCAGATAGTACACCAACTCTTCCAATTGACCAGGGATCTGATGGGCCAACTGGGAAGCTAATGATGATGAGAGGTATGACGGCTAAGGATTTTGACCCTGTCAGGTATTCTGGAAGGTGGTTTGAAGTAGCTTCACTCAAACGTGGATTTGCTGGGCAAGGTCAAGAAGATTGCCACTGCACTCAGGTAAATGCTACGGGTAGGTATTCTATTAACTTGTAATGAAGATAATGTAATCATTTTCTGAGCAACTAGTTCACTAGAGGAAAGGGACCTGATTTCTTCCTCCTATATCACATTTCATAGATAGCCTGAACTCATTGATCATCTGAATTTCTGATTTTTGAAACTCTATGGCGCTATATGTAACCCCTAGGCTTCTTTTCCAATCCATAATATATGTCAGTTAAGCCTGTAGCAGTCCATGTGGTAAGCATTTCAATCTTCCTGTACATACAGATTGAGTTGATGTGCCATAAATTGTGGACGATGCATAGAACTGGTTAAATCATGGATGCAAACTGGTGTTTGCCTTTTTTAAACTTTATCCACTCAAACATCTGAATACTGATATATAAATATGCAGGGTGTGTATACATTTGATATGGAGACACCTTCCATTCAGGTTGATACCTTCTGCGTTCATGGGGGCCCTGATGGATACATTACTGGAATAAGGGGAAAGGTTCAATGCCTTTCTGAGGATGAATTGCAGAAGAATGCAACTGATCTAGAAAAGCAAGAGATGATTAAACAGAAATGTTACCTCCGTTTTCCTACATTGCCTTTTATTCCGAAGGAGCCTTATGATGTGATTGCCACCGACTATGACAACTTTGCTCTTGTTTCGGGAGCAAAAGACAGAAGTTTTATTCAGGTAATTAGACATTTGAGGAAGACAATGCCATAACATTGGTCACTTCTTTCAAAATTGTCCAATGACTTGCATGTTAGAAATTCGATAATTCTCAATCATAGTAGATGACTTCTTGAACTGTTTACATAAGCATTATTGAACCAGGACCATCAATAATTTTAGATTGGCCAACATTTATTTCCAATTCAATCATTCAAATTATGTTATACAGCATTAGCATTTCAGATTCATATATTAATGTTATTATTTGTTGGCATCAACATTTCAGATATATTCTAGGACACCTAATCCTGGACCTGAATTCATAGAGAAGTACAAAACCTATCTAGTGAATTTCGGATATGATCCAAGCAAAATCAGGGATACTCCACAGGACTGTGAAGTGATGTCTAATAGCCAGCTAGCTGCAATGATGTCGATGTCCGGAATGCAACAGGCACTGACAAACCAATTCCCTGACCTAGAACTGAAGGCTCCTATCGCACTTAACCCCTTTACAAGCGTATTTGACACTTTGAAAAAGCTTGTTCAGCTCTATTTTAAGCAATAATTGAGCTTAAAATCTTATTGCATCATGTGTCTTCTATAAGCCACATTGTATAAAACTACATAATCATTTATCTCCATTCTCTCAAATGAACGAAGTCTACACCTGTAGATATAACTTTCTTATTTGCTTGCACTGCAATCGCCTCCGCTTAACCCCTTTGCAAGTGTATTTGACACTTTGAAAAAGCTTGTTCAGCTCTATTTTAAGCAATAATTGAGCTTATAATCTTTTTGCTTCATGTGTCTTCGATAGGCCACATGGTATAAAACTACATGATCATTTTTCTCCATTCTCCTCAAATAAAAGGAGTCTTCACCTGTAACTTGCAGTCACCTCCAAGTTACAACAATTATCCAGTCTCAGTTTAACAAGTTAAATGGGGCATGAACTTGTACAGATTTTGATTATTATCCTATATTGACTCTCCCACGTTCCCCACGGTTACTGAATATTGTGTTATGATGTTATAAACTTTTTTGGGCGACTCAAATCCTTGACAATGCAAACCCATTACTCTAGCAGACCAAACTCGTGTTTTCAGTTACATAAGTAAAATTTATGCATTAACTACCATAAGATAGCATGGTTTAACCATACCTGAAAATGATGTTAACATGACTGCATATAGTAAATAATGTCTTTGGATTGAATGCTCAAATAACTTGAATATTGAGTTGCACATTACTTATTGGACAATTCCACTACTTGGAGAAAATTTAGTCAAGATGCTGGGTAATCAAGATCTTAGAGAATGCTAAGATATCTGAATCCAATAATGAAGTTACCCTTGAAGATATTATCTTGAACAGGGTACTTAAATGTTACAGAATGCTAAAATATTTGAATGTAATATTATATTGAACATGTATTAACAACACTTGCATTGCCATTTTGTACATCTATAATGAATAATGATGTTATGCTAGAATAATATCAACATTTAGATACTGTGACATTTGTATTAAGCAGCTTCATTGGTGAACGTATCAGCACAAAAAATAACAGTTAAGAAGCAAATACATCAAATAATACTTTCACAATTTTCTTAACAACAAATACAAATCATCCATGAAATTTTTTATCCTCATCCAAAAATGAATATTCATTTTCCTGGTAAACAGATAATAATTATCTGATGTTGCTTGCCTGTATGAAATAGTGCTATTTAGCTTGACAAGTAATTGCCACAAAAATGGATGCAAATAACATGATGAACTTACCAACAATGTTACCAGTCAAACTCAAATATTACATCGTAGGAAGCAAGATATTTAAAAATCAGAACTAAAATCATAATGTTCAGAATGAATATTTCAGATCATGCATTCTGAACCGAAAAACTACGGATTAAGTCCTTGATTTCGTCAGTGGCAGCTTTATAAAGTGCAGTCCTTCCATCTGCATTCTTGACAGTGTAATTAGCTCCAGCTCTCAACAGTTCTTCAATCATAGGCTTATCACCTTCCGAAGCAGCCAGCATCGGCAAAATGTCAGCTGGGTGGATGTTTTGCCTCAGAAGAGCCTCCATCTTATCATATGTACCCTCAACAGCAAGCATCCCCATGTAGTTGAAGTACTGAAGGGCCAAATAGTTTCTTCAGCAGTGAAAACCTTTCTATGCCTCTATGGCCACAATTCATCAAGTATTTTCTTTACTTCCAACAAAGCTGCAATTTAATACTTCTCTATTCAGGCAATGGTTTCTTTGAACAATTCAATTATAATGAGATAAAATATTTTAACCAAACATAGGTAGGCAAGTTTATGACTATTATGCTACAGTTCTAGCAGCAGCTACAGCTGGCATGTCTTTATTAGGTGATAATTGTCTTAAAACATCCTAATTTCTGATCTCTGTTACAAAACATAAACTTCATATTTCAGATATCACAGATCCTTGTAATTAACAAATATGGAGTCGCATAAATATAATTTACCCAAAGTTCCAAATTTCAAATCATGCATCTGAAAAACATTGAAACGAACAAACTTCCCATGAAACAGAAATTTAATTTACATTAAAACACACTCTACCAAGAAGATAAAAAATGAAAGCAGCGATGCTATTTGAACACATAATGAAAATACATGCAAATAGAGAGAGAGGAAGAACCTGCTCAACATCGTCTTTATCAAAGTCATCCCTTGTCTGGCTACCATAAATGCCAGCATTTTCAGCATCAACGCCATTTTTACCAAACTTGAACCAGCACTTCGTTTTGGACCCATTGGAGGGTCCAATTTTGAAGGTTCTGAAAGATTGGATACTGTTTTTAGTACCCAGAAATTGAGAAGAGAGTTTTGGTGACGACGATGAAGAATTTGATGAGATAAAGTTTAAGTGGGTTGTAGTGCATGGGATTGAAGCCATATCAGAAGATATTTATTGTGCAATTTGAGAGCGTAAGAAACTGGTTTATCACTTCAGTTTCAGTGTACACTACACGTGTGTAAATCGGAGTGCAAGAGGAAGTAGTAATACGATGTATTTTTGTATTAAGAAATGTAATTCAGAAATGTGTTCTGGACCGTTGATTTGTTACAGTGGGCTGGACTAAAGATCTCACCGTCACTTTCATATGTGATCCAGGCTCAACTCTGTTTCACAACACATGGGCTTTTCAAGTCGACCTTAATCGATTAAGAAATGGTATTAAACCCAATTACAGACAACCATCTACGGCCACGTGCACGAGTTTAAGAACATTTCTGCCGATGTTTCGCCTATATTTTCTGTTTTCACATACGGTTGGACATGAACAAATTTGAAAGTCATCATTCACGTATGGTTGCAGCAAAGGGGCAGCGTGCTTTAAGAACGGAGCGGTGGTTCTTTATTTTCATTTACTCTTGCCTTACCAATAAAGTGTAGTAAGAACCCAAAAAATGAATCTCATCACTTTGTCCAGCGGTCAAGCACAATGCCCCTGTATCATATTTTACCCATGACTGTGCCTGAAAGTAAAATCATTCACAAACTGACCCCATTGCTGAAAAGCAATCAAGTTGCTTCACCAAACCTTTCCCCTTGCCATCGAAGACACCAAAGTAAATAAATAAACAACAGCTTACTGAAAATTGGCTATGAATGGGTCCATCCATCTTTTCAACTCTTGCATTTCATTTGACATTTGTCGGTATTTTGACGTGAAGCTAGGTTCAAAAGCACATAAGAACGTCTGTCACATAACCATTTTACATTATTCATTAATTGACAATCAATTCCTGCTTAAGCATGGACATATTACAACTTAACAGTGCACCGAAACAAGTAAATGGGGAAATGACCTTGTGTAATAAATGAGAAGCTGCTCTTGTTAGGAATTTAAATGTTTCTAACTGCAGGCACATGAATAAAATGACTGTGTCATATCTCCAACCAGCTCTGGATAAAGAACATGGGGTAAAGAATACATGTGAAACTCTAGGTATAATAAGGCCACTCACATGTGTCCCAGACTCGAAGCAATTTCCCCACCAAGACAAGCCCCGAAGCCTCCACTCTTCATCCACAATCTTCCTGGACTATAACCAAACGGAACATGTATAAATCCAGCAACATTGCCATTGAAATTCCAGAAAAAATGGTTGCACACGCTCCAGTAGAAATAGGCACCAGAGGGACTGTCGGATCCCTCATATTGAAAGAAATTGAGTACTTTAGCCAGCTTGAATTAAGCTGCCAAGGTGGCTCACAGAAGCCGCAGGCTCATGTTACAGACATGGCTTCGTCTAGTAGTCACTCTAGACCGGCTACTACATCAGTGATAACAACTCAAAAGAAGAAAAAGAAAAGAGGCAACAGGCTACCAAGCATATGTTCTATGGTGGAAGTCTCAGATAAGAGTCGGCCAATTGGGATTTCAGGGTTTAATTACAGGAACCTGAAATCTGACGTGAAGAAATTGCGGGCTTAGATTAATGCTCTCAGATAGTTTTGAGTATCCAAGCTTCTTAAGTTTGTTTCTTATAGGGTTAGTCCATGCTCTATCTGGATGCCCACATTTTAGGTCCACGATTTTTAGGTCCTTTCTTCTCAATTTTCTGCCTGTTCGGAGTCCTATCCAGCACAACATTATTGAAGCCAAGCATTGGTATTCGATGAGTACTTTAGTCGTAGCATTTTGTTTTCCTAGCAATTTCAGGGCTTCGGCGATCAATGTTGCTGCTGCTGCTGCTTGTACTAGCTTCATCGAATGATTTTCTCGGTTGAAATCTTTTAGCACTAGTAGCAACATAGGCAACTGCAACGGGAGGTGTTCGAGGTGTGTGGAGTGCAGATTTAACAAATTCCAGTTCCCTGGTCATCAGGGAACTGATAGTTCCAGTAGTGCCAACTCTGATGGATCCTCCATTGCCCCGGATAGCTTCTAGTGTCTGAACCATGTTTCTCTATGTTTTCAATCAGAGATCTGAGAATATCTCTTCTAATGATGTTCTTAGCCCTCAAAGCTTGCTTGGAAAAATATTGCAGTCAAAGGACTTCAAGAATCTGTTAAGCAATGACACAACCCAATGTATATAGATGTGAGTTATATTTTCTACTAAAAATATAGCTCGTATTCTGCATGGGAGAAGAGACAGATAATTCCTAGTTGATTTCAATTTATTTTTTTCCCTTTTGGCGTAGACTCCTAATGTAACAGTTTACATATCTAACAAGAAAGTGTAAGTCCAGTATTAAGGCCAAAAAAAAAAAAAAAAAGGAGAAGAACAATCAATTACCCTTAACGATAAGAAAATCCAGGAAAATGGAACCCAAAACACTCCATCTGTTGACAAGAAGCAGATCGATCACTGAATTAGCGTATGGAGAACTGACAAATACACAGCAGTGAATATTTCAAGACTGATAGGAAATTTTTTTTTTAAAAAAAAAAGGAAGAAAATTTGTAAAATCCTCAAGAAGCAAAGAAGGGCATCCTAGCATTAGCAGCTGATCAATAACAGCAGCAATTACATGAATTCCAGCAAAAACACTGGTTTAATTCACAACAACTTGACCAGAAATGGTTAAGTGGTATTAAAGGTCATTAAAACTTGCGACGGACAGATAATCGAATTAATAAACCCAAGGTCAAAACTTGATTTGTAAAAGTTCTTGAAAAGGTTTATTGGCCCTTGAAATCCAGATTGCAAACTGGGAATGTGAGTAAACACTTCAGTTTTTTCTTGAGATATAAATACACAAGATAAACAAATTTCTAATTCACTAGAAAAGAAAATACCTTGGTGTAAAGCGGAAGCTATAAATTGAGGAAAAATCAATCATATAGGCAAAAATAAAGCGAGACATTAACTGACGCAACATCCTTAAAGCCGCTAACACACTATATTTATTAAAACCTAAAAAAACTGAAGTTTTTTACAGCTTTCAACAACCCAAATCTCGTTACATACCACAAATCACCAAAACCAACAGTACCCACCAAAAAAACACGCCGCAGATCATAAATATCAAGATTTATAAGCAGACCCGCAAAACAAAGCGAGCGAGCGAGCAATCAAGGCCAGTCTCATTGAAACTTGAGCAGCTCAGCAGTTCGGATGAAGAGGACAGTTTCTGTAGTAACTAGAGGGTAAAATCCTCACGTGAGACAATGTCAACTTCAAGAACATATCTGATTTCTTTCTGATGAAATCTAATCTAACTTTTTTTTTAACAAAGCTTGCCCGTCTGTCTGTGGCTTCGTACACAAAGTGTCAGACCAGTCAATGCACACCAATCATGGTGTAGGGAACATGAATATGACTGTCTCCTCCCCGTTTCTGACACCGACCATTTTCACGAAGCTTTCATTTACCACAGAGCATACACGTCAAATAATTATGTATAAACATAGTCATGAATGGTGCTTAAGGAATGAGTGCTGGAGCCTAGTATTGTATCAGTCATAGTTTCTCCACCAGCTCCGTAATTTTTTGTAGTGACCTTAAATAAAAAATAATAATTAATAATTAAAAAATAGGATATAATTAATTGATCAGAGTGGGGGTTGGTTTGTTTGTTTGGTTTAAGCAGTTGGGTTGGGAAAACTGCGGGTCGAAAAAGGCTGGGCCATGTTGGGTTTAAATGGTGGATTGAAACGGTTTCTAAGTATACCTCAAAATGTTCTAAGTAGACTCGCCCGTGCAATTTCAGCCCAGCTAATGATAAATAATGGAGACGTGAGTCCATCTAAATGCTTATATAAAATAAAATATTGAACAATAAAAAATTAATTAATAAAAATAATTAAAAAACATTTTTTTAAAAAAAGGGGGGGTGGAGTCCATTGGCTTTCACAAAGCCAAATCATTGAAAACAAAGTAAAGAACAAGGCAACAATACCCTTCCTCATTCATTAATCACAAAAATGGCAAATGCATTGGTAGTAAGCTAGCAAGCCACAACACTAACAAACAAACTCTATATAATAATTTCCCACCAAAACCAATTATTTACTTTTAATTTTGTTAATTCTTTATCAATACAATTATAATTTCAATGCTACTCTATACAAAGGGGTCCCTTTTTCTTTAAATACTAATTGGTTTCATAATCTCCAAATTAATCATAAGATCGATGGTCATAACCGCTTAAAATTTTTAAAATTATTAGTATTCGAATAAATTTAAGATTTTACGTACATAAATAATATTTACAAATAGAGAACGAATGAAAGTTTTAAAATTTTACTTAATTTTTTACATTAATTTTTTGAGTGTTAAAGTAACGTATTTTTAATGATTAATGTTAAATTTAGTGTATATATTAATTATATAAATTTAATTTAATTTTAATTATTAAAAAATATATTAATTAAATAAATAAATAATTAATATAAAAATTTATATAAAATTTTACTATTTTACAAATACTATATCCAAAATTCCTAATTGGTCAGCTCAATTACCAAATTCAAATGAAGGTCATTTGAAAGAAAAGAAATTTTGAAAAATATAGATCTATGTTTACCCGGTTTTCAAACAGACTACAACTTTTTGTTGGTTTTCGCTCGCGTGGTAGTAATAGATCTACGTTTGATTTGATTTGATTTGGTGCGTATTGCTAATTGCTATTCCCCACATTCAACACCAGCTAGAAACCTTAGTTTTTACTTCATCTCTTCTTGCAACAGCACCATTGGCATTGTGTGTGTGTTCGTTTTTTTGAGACTCTGCTTCTGTTTTTATGTAAAGTTTTGTTCTTTGGTCAATGGGCAATGAACACTTTCTGTCTCACCAAGTTTTAAGCTCTCTAATCGAGAAACCCCATTTCTGTCTCTTTGTTTAAGCTACATCCATAATGTGTACAGCCCCATTACTGTAAAAAACGATTTTGTTCTTTCTTTCTCGTTCAAACAAGCTAAAATGAGTTCACAAGCAGCCAAATCGACGAAACCTACGAAATCTACAAGCCAAAACCAGCAAAATGCATCAGCAAATGCTTCAAGATCTTCTTCTCTGTCTTCACACTTGGCCATGGTTGAACTCAAGCAGAAAATCCTCACATCTCTCTCGAAATTAGCCGATCGTGACACACACCAAATCGCCATTGAAGATCTTGAGAAGACTATTCAAACTCTCTCTCAAGACTCTACTCCTATGCTATTGAACTGCCTCTACGAATCCGCTAATGACCCGAAACCGGCTGTGAAGAAAGAATCTGTGAGGCTTCTTGGAGTTGTTTGTCAGCTTCACAGTGACTTAACATCTACACATGTTGCTAAAATTATTTCCCACATCGTTAAAAGATTGAAAGACAGTGATTCTGGTATTAAGGAGGCATGTCGTGATGCGATTGGATCGTTATCTAAGCTGTACTTGAACGGGAAGGAGGAAAATAATGGGACTGTTGTTGGATTGTTTGTTAAGCCTTTGTTTGAGGCAATGATGGAGCAGAACAAAGGGGTGCAATCTGGTGCGGCAATGTGTATGGCGAAGATGATGGAATGTGCCTCGGACCCGCCTCTTGTGGCGTTTCAGAAGCTGTGTCCCAGGATTTGCAAATTGTTGAACAATCAGAATTTCATGGCCAAGGCTTCTCTTTTGCCTGTTGTGGGGAGTTTGTCTCAGGTTTGCTTGTAGTTTGGCTGTTAGTTTTGTCAATCTACATTTCCTTCTCGGTTGGTTTGTTGTGTGGCAGTTTTCTCTATAATTGTGCACTAGATAGCCTCTATGTAATGAGAGAATGAACCAGCTAGTAAAACTTTATATGGTTTAAGATTTCGCAAGAAAGGAGAGAAATCGGGGACTGTAACAGTGTGCTACTTGCTGCAGGTAGGGGCAATTGCGCCTCAGAGCTTGGAACCATTGCTACAAAGTATTCATGAGTGTCTTGGGAGTCCAGATTGGGCAACACGTAAGGCAGCAGCTGATGCTTTAAGCGCCTTAGCATTGCATTCAAGCAACATGGTTACAGATGGTGCTGCTTCTACGCTGGCAATTCTTGAGGCTTGCCGATTTGACAAGGTGGCTTTACAGAGTTACTTTCGATGGCATGATAATCCTTGTTTTGTATTTTATTTTTTATAACTCTAACTTTATAGTCTAGATCCCAAGGTTATCAAATTTCAATATATTAATAGAAGTTTGGTCTTTTAAGTTTTGTTATTCTGGACATACTTGTGTTTGTCACTAGTCAATAGTTGGGGCAATCATACTCATCAGAAAGGAATTACTTCTAAGAGAATGTGCACTGCATCTGGTTGGATCATTTGCTTGGAATTATGAATACTCCTATTGATCATGCGTAGACCTCTCAAGAAAATGTTCTAGTTAGAAAATGATATATTTCCAAGACCAAAGAATTTAATGAACTATTTTAGGCTTGGTCTGAAGTAACGTAAAGATATTAACTGCAGAGGAAGGACAATTGGACTTGTATGCTACTCTCACTAGTGTAGAAGCTGTCACTGACACTTACATATCATGCTTCTTACGGCTGTTTCCAAAATTTATACATAATTTGTCAGAGTTCGTCTTAAAGAACTTAGAAAATAGGTTTATGTTAAGTAGGTGGTGGTCTTGGGGAACCTATTGATCATGTTCAGTGGATTATCTATTAATGGTTTTGCAGATTAAACCTGTCAGAGATAGTATGAATGAGGCATGGCAAGTATGGAAGAAGATTGCAGGGTCAGATGACCAGAAAGCTTCTCGTGGTAAGATTTTTGAGTTGTTTCCTTTCAGAAATGACATCAACATCTAGTCTTTGTTTATCATGGTGAATCCTTTCTAGTTAAAGTTACAGATGGCAACTCTTGTGAACCGGCTGAGGCCCTGAAGAATTCAAATCCTAGTGACAAAACATCAGAGCCATCAGCCGAGGATCCATGCAATGGCTCTTTCTCTATTCCAGAATCTCTTTCTAAAGGAAAAGGTGGAAGCATTTCAGATAAGGCGGTTGTGATTTTGAAGAAGAAAGCGCCTGCCTTAACTGACAAAGAGCTAAACCCAGAATTTTTCCAGAAGCTGGAGACAAGGGGATCTGGTGATTTGCCAGTTGAAGTAGTTGTTCCTCGTAGATGTCTCAACTCTTCAAACTCAAACAATGAGGAATTAGAAACAAATGATTTCGACTCAAGAGGACGGTCAAATCGCATGGGCAACAGTCAAGCAGATGACTTTTCTGGGTCCCCATATAGTAAACATCAAAGCGTTGACGGAGGAACTGCTGGTGTAAATGGAAAAGACCAAGGAATGAGGGCATCTGATGTTGAAAGGGAGTTATCTGGCAATCGTGCCGGTTTTTCCAAGACTGATAGCCAATCTGAGGGATCCTTTGTTAACAACAAAGGTAGTTGGTTGGCTATCCAGAGGCAGTTGATGCAGCTGGAGAGACAGCAAGCTCATCTAATGAGTATGCTGCAGGTACTCTTGAATTTCTCTCAAGGAAATGGCTTCTTACATGCTTTTATGATTGCTATGAATCATAAGATGCCTTTCTTTATTGCAGGATTTCATGGGTGGATCTCATGACTGCATGGTGACTTTGGAAAACAGGGTTAGGGGTCTTGAGAGAGTTGTTGAAGACATGGCACGGGATTTGTCAATATCATCTGGTAGGAGAGGTGGTAATTTCACAATGGGGTTTGAAGGATCCAATAATAGATCGTTAGGCAAGTATAGCTGCTTCCCTGAATACTCTGGTGCCAAGTATAATGGGCGAATTCCATTTGGTGAAAGATTTGCCCACTCTGATGGTGTTGCTGCAGGTATCAGGGGCAGGGGCCCTTCTAGGAGGTCTGACATGTCTGATGCTTGGGATTTTCCTGCATATGGTGCTTCCAGAAGTGGACGGATTGGTTCTAGGAGAGCTCCAGGTGGTGGTCCCGTGGACAGTAGATCACTTAAATCAGAACATGAGAATGATCAGGTCAGTGGCAGGAGGGCATGGGAGAAGGGGACTGGACCTGTTAGGTTTGGTGAGGGGCCTTCTGCTAGAAGTGTCTGGCAAGCTTCAAAAGATGAAGCTACCCTGGAAGCCATTCGGGTGGCTGGGGAAGACAGCGGAACATCTCGGTCTGCCAGGGTTGCTATCCCTGAATTGACTGCTGAAGCCTTGGGGGGAGAGAATATTGGGCAAGAAAGGGACCTAATCTGCAATTCTTGGACTAATGCAATGGATGCCCTTCAAGTGGGTGATATGGATACAGCTTATGCAGAAGTTGTGTCTACAGGGGACGATCTCTTACTTGTGAAGCTAATGGACAGGTCGGGACCTGTAATTGACCAATTCTCAAATGAGGTAGCAAATGAAGTCTTGCGTGCTATTGGACAGTTTTTATTAGAGCAGAACTTGTTTGACATTTGTCTGTCTTGGATTCAGCAGGTACGAGATTTTCTTAGTATTCAGTTTCAATTTATGCTGCATATTGTGGAGCTTCTACATCTTATATGTGTTTCATGGCCTTCAAAATTTTAATCCACAAAATCTGTATTAACTACTGTTGTTTTTAAGCAATAGGCTAGTGCAATCAATTGAACTTGGGCAGGAACATGTAGTAAAATATGGATGTAAGATTTGTTGTAGCCATTTTTTGTGCGAGTTTAGTATCTTATTAATGATTATAGAATCTGATTCGTACTGTTTCTGCAAAATAGAGTGTAATATTTTAATTTTAGCACCACTATTCCTTGCATGCAATGTTCCTATTGGCTAGAAACAAAAATGGACTGATTACAATGTCAAACATTATAGATATCACAACTGAGTGTCATCTAGGGCATGATTAATGCTATTCAGGCAATAAACTCCTGTTATAAATCAAGATTATTTGACTTTCAAAAGACAATCTGTGATGTGCTCAATTCGTATTGAAGGCTGCATTTTTGAAAGCATTCGCGGACCTGCAGAGCCTTTTTAACAAAGCTATAGCTCTTGTATGTATACAACCACAACTCAAGAAAATAAAAGAAAAAAATAGACAGACAGACAGATAGATTGAGAGAGAGAGAGAGGGAGAGAGAATCTGATGATTCTCACCTTAAGAATAACATCAGCCACCAGATTTCCAATCGGCTTCAGTTTCCAGTTGCTTGTTAGTCCCGTAACCGCTGAAGAGGAAGGGGGCTTTGATTATTAGTACAGTTGACCTCTTATTCACTCTTCTTTCTGGCTGCTGCTTCCCTTCTCTCCAGAATTGACGTGTTATACCTCTTTTTAATTTTTTGCTTTCTATTCTTCAGTTGGTTGAAATAGTGCTGGAAAATGGACCGGATGTCTTGGGAATTCCTATGGAATTGAAGAAGGAGCTCTTGTTAAATCTACACGAAGCTTCTTCAGCAATGGACCCACCTGAAGACTGGGAAGGTGTGGCACCTGACCAACTTTTGCTACAATTAGCCTCAGCCTGGGAAATTGAACTACAACAGCTTGAGAAGTAGTTAGCTAAAAAGCCGATTGCATTATGGGATTCTGTATGCAGGCAAAACTTTTGATCGGGGTGCTTACTCTGTCCAGCATGTATTTTACATCAATTAAATGGCAAATGAACTGTCTTTAAGATTTTAGACAAAATATGCAAGGGCAGGATTTGATTGGTTCATGATGTTTATAGTCTTCATATATTATTTAAACATGGAAGATTGTGCTTGATTTTTGGTGTACTTATTGTATTCATACCGCCACCTATATTTGATTTGTGGGGAAAATATATATAGAAAAAGAGGATTCAGTGTTGTGCTATCTAGCAAGTAGTGGAAAACAATGGCTATCATACGTTATTGCATTCATCAGAAACATGTAAAATTTTCAAGCTTTACATTGCACTTTGGCCCCTCTAGCTATCCCATCGGAATCCATTTGCAGTAGATGCTGGACTGCTGTCGCTTTGCTAGCGATGTGAAAATGCCGTAGTTGTTGCCAATAATGAAATTATAAGTTCTCTTATTTTTGTAGGTGCGTTTAGATAAAGTAGTTATTAATAATGGCCAAGCAATTGACAAATGACCAGATTGAAACAATAAGGTATAAAATAAAATGAAGTTGAATGGTTGCATTGCATATGTAAAGTTACAGAATACAACATCACCCCCTTCTTACATGCTAAAAATCTACTATACATCTGGTACAATTTGTGGAACCGCCGTACTCTGGGCTACAATTCTTATAGGCATCAAAGCACACACAACTCCATTACATCCCCACCTTTTGGCCACACTGAGTGCCATGCATCGGTGCGGCAGAAATCTGACATGGACTCGATACCGTTGGAACAAATTTCCCAACCAACAAAATTTGGGGAATTGAAATCGGTTATTGCACCGGCGTCGAAAATCTATCTTTTTCAGCAATCCACCCCTTCCTCAAAACAAATCATCTATTTGGCAGAATACCAGTTTTGAGCGCACTTAGCATCAACAGATAGATCAACTCTAAGAATATTCTTCCCATTGAAGGGTTTGGAAATGCACTCAACAACTGTGGCCTTGGCAACTTCGGCCGACTCGCTTGGGCCTTCTAAGATCACTTCATCATGAACCTGCTTTCCACAGAGTAATTAATTTTTTGCAATAAAATTCAAACTTGAGATCATTTGGAACGGAGTCAGGGTAGATGAAACACAAAATTAAAGTAAAATTCCAGGAACATGTCAGACAGACAAGATAAGAATTTTTGTAGAATATATTGCAAGCAACGAAAAGTCTAGGGTTGAAATGGGCACACAACGAGGCTGGACAAGTTCTTTCTTTGATTCTTTGCATCTGCACTTTATGTAGATAACATCAGCTGAAAAGAAAAGATGATATCTGCTTTACAAATTTGTTAGAAGCAGATCACTGGAAGATATGCATGTGTGTAGATAATATTCTACACATATGCATTTGTGATTACAGTGACAGAATTGATATTAACTTGGATTTTGGCCAAGAATTCTAGACAGCAACTGCAAGAAGTCAACTGGGATGAGTCCAGAGGTTTATATAGAATTGAATCCGACTAAAATATAAAATTGTAATACCTAAAGTGAACAAAAAGCGATACTATTCACAATGGGGAAAAAAAAAGAAAACTAAGCAAGGACAAGAACAAAACCTGCAAAAGCAACCTCCATCCAATCTCTTTCAAACGGTCATTGATAGGTGTGCCTGAGAGAGAAAAGAAAGAGAGAATAAAACTTAAAAGCACAAGATGGGAAACAGAAAACCTGCACAGGGGTATTAATAGCAGCCCGTTCAATATGATTTCTCTGTGGATGTGTAGTGGAATCCATAGATGGAAACTGGCGAGCCCTCCCAAGCAATGTATGAACACATTTATCTTTACGAGCTTCTTGCCAAGTAAGCACTTCTTGTCTTTCTTTATACCAGAGATCAACTGTTTTCTTTGCTTCCTCCACAGAAACCTGAGTATAGAGATGGCAGACACCTTATTTTTGTGGATCAAATTAATCAATTTGAATCAGTGAGAGGAACTCATTTAGGTCTAATATTCAGGCATACCTTCCAATCCCGAGCAAGGCCCACAGGAGTTTTTCCGTATGCAATGGAAAAGTTAAGCATTTTAGCTTTTCTTCTTTCAGAAGTAAGGGCATCCTGACATAGTTTGCAATTCACTTGGAATCAGCTAGCAGAATCAATTATTACTCGTTACTTTCTCTGACGGAAGATAGTACGTAACATTAGATGGACGTAACATTAGATGGATTCACATATAGTAGTTAAAAAACATTACGATACATTGTTTATGGTTATTTATTTTTGTGGGACAGAGTTCACCAACTAGCTTTTCTTTGGGCTTAGCTCTCTAAAGCTTTTCAGGATATTTCGCTTTCTTTATTTGCTTGAATTGGTGTTGTGTTAATGTGCTGTTTATCTATCAGTTTCTTGATTCATTCATAGTTTTTCAGGAAGTCATTTCAGGTTTTATTGTGTAAATATTTTTGTTAGGCTTTTCCTTATTTTTGTGGGAAGCTTGTTCACTCCTTTGTGTTTGGTCTTCCATAATATATGTTTCTTTTATTTTTGCAACTTTTTTCTTTCTAAAAAAGTTAAAAATTACCACAAATTTTAATGTTCGGTAACATGACACATCTATTCATCTCTCTCTCAGTAAATCTAAACTACCAAGCCAATAATAAAAATTTAAAAGAACCATAAAAAATAGCGTTTATCCTTTACTATACGTTCTTACTCATCAGCAAAGCAAATGTGACTTCCCCATTGCAGCTGAAAATCATTGTGCCCTCAACAAACTCCAGATTTTTTAAAAATTTAACACAGCACATTCTAACGCCAAGTTTTTATTTTCTTATTCTTCTTCCAAAAGAAAGGGAATAAGGAGTGACATGCCTCTAAGAAACAAAAAGAAACCAAAAGAAAACAGCTGAAACCAGTGGTAACCACAAACTTATTACTTGTTCTACCATTTGAAATATATGGTCATAACCACATTAGAAGATTTTGAAGTTTACCTTTAATAATGGAACAGGAGGTCTATCTTCACCAGGTTTAGGATGCCACTCAAGAAGCACTTGCTTTGTTTCAACAGCATTACGTACATGTGAATACATATTCATTGCAGTCCTTGAATGGAAATCTCCACCAGCTTCGAATGCATCCAACATGCTCTTACAATTAGCAAGATGTGCAAGAATTCTAAGTTCCAGATGTAACATGAATAAACATTTCAAACAACACATTAAATTCTATAAAACAAGCACATAATTCAATCAACTTACCTGCCCATAATCAGCAACGATAAGAGAATTTCCAGGGGCAGCTATAAATGCCTGACGGATTTTATACCGGTCCTTCTCTAGAGCAGGCTGATTCTGCTTTGCGTGTGGAAAACATTAATAATCAATAGTTTCTTATCATGCTTGAGAAAATAGAATGATGAATAAATATACTTTTATTGCTACTTGCTTCTACATGTCACAGAACTAATCACTAAAGAACTCAAACCAGACTACAGCGGGACCCCTCCACACTGTGGATCCAAGTAGACAACTTTATGAAGAAAACATGGATGCTTTTGGAGTTGAAAATTGGAATTACTCGATCCCATAGGATTTCAACATCACAGTACGC
Organism: Swietenia macrophylla; assembly: GCA_032401905.1. Taxonomy (NCBI): domain Eukaryota; kingdom Viridiplantae; phylum Streptophyta; class Magnoliopsida; order Sapindales; family Meliaceae; genus Swietenia; species Swietenia macrophylla. Next base: position 9,126,762 of record CP135565.1, on the reverse strand, counting down.
AATTATATTGGGAGAGCTTTTTAACAATTATCGCCTTTAACAAATATGCTTGCATGACCACAGAGGTCATGTTTTATTCAGTGACAAGCATCAAAGTGATTGTGACCGTGCAAAAAATTCATGCCAGCATATCTTCTGTACTAAAGCTCTTACCATTGAAGCAACTAGGAGCATGTTCAGAAAGTAATTCTTTTTGAGGAAAATTATTCAGATTTAAGAATGATCAAGAAAAACTAAACTGCAAATTAGGTCTCCTTGCTGACAAGTGCCCAGTTTCTGTATTGATATTTAATGAACAATGAACACGCCCGTTATTGCCTGATACATTACTCCCCTGTGGTGTGAAAAAACAATGTTATCTTCATAAATTTGATAGGACAAAAGAATACAAAGAACCAATAAAAGAAACGAATCTTAAATCAGTTAAAAGAACATAATTTGTTTATGCAGAGTCGATCTTACAAATAGAAGAGAGGGGATTTCCTCTCAAGAACAAAGGTTTTATCCTTCTCCAGATCCACTGATTAAATGCTTCAGATAAAAGGTTTGGATTTCAGTCAAACCGTGTATGTGTTATAATTTGTAACACACTATCTAGGAGTAAACTAATATATGCTAACCACAGAGAAAGGGGAAGAGGACAGATGGATAAGAAGCATGGAAAAGATCAGATTTGCAAAAAAAAGACTGCATTAATGAGAACTGGTGTAGAACAACAGAAATCATACATCAGATCTGCAAACAATTATGGAATCAATGACAATAGTATAACACAAAATAATAGAAGAATGCCGCAAGGTAAATAAGCATCATGTCAAAGACAGGTTCTAGTGAGAACACATGTTTTTTCCCTGATTTATTTTGAGAGGCACATAGCAGACAAAATATTGAAGCACAGTGGTAGACATAAAACTAGTACATTATACATAATCTAAATGAAAACTTAATTTTCCAGTCAAATGGAAGATCAACATGCATGAACGGTGAAACAAGGCAATAGAAATCACCTGCAAGGAAAGGATGAAGTTGGATATCAAGGAGTCAATAGAGCAAACTTCACATAAAAGCAGCAATGGCATGGGAAGCTTCCCTTGTCTCCTCCTGCGTTTCAAATGTCTTAATATTTTCTGCATCCTCACATGCAGTTGAGTCGTCTGTTTCTGAAACTATCATCTCTTCTGTATTTCCAGAATCATCCTCTAAGAGCAAGTCATCAGCCCCATTATCAAAATCATACTTTGCAGAAATGTTTCCAGCCAAGGTCTTTAAAGCGTCTCCGCTAACTGAGGGCCAACCAGTGGCTGTGTACTTCTCAGTGGGCAGATTAATGCCAATGCTGCACAGCCTGATATTGCGATATTTTAAGGCAGTCTTCTTGCCTTCTTCAATCACTCCTTCAGTGTTGAGAACTTTGAAAATTCTCTCATCCAGAAGACTCTCAGCATTGTCCTTGCTAAAATAAGAAATAAACAAGTTAGGCCTCCAAAGCTTTCCTTAGCTCCATAAGACTAGGGTGGCCATATAAGAAAGCCAAAGAATCTTGTTTGACATTGTTTTGGAATTACAGTAATATGAGATTGACGTTTTGTTTTTGGAAAAAAAAACGAAGGAAAAATTCATTTTTTGTTTTTGAAGAAAAAGGAAAAATTCACTTTGTATTTGCAAGCATGGTATCACACAAATATAATATTTTCACTTTGTAATCCACATAGTTCTAATGCTGTCTCTCAACTGAAGCATACCAAAATTTGGAATGTAAGAAAATAAGGCAACTGTAATTTGACAGTCTGTAAATGATTTCTTCAGTTGTCTGAAAGACTTTCTAGCCTGAAAGAAAACTTTTCAAATTCACCATAGACTTCATTTTAAAATTATAAACCATGAATCAGACAGTAGTACAACTTTGTATCTCCAACATTTTAATATTATAAACTATGAATCAGACAATAGTACAGATTTGTATCTCCAGGATGATGCTAAGGGAATTGATCCTAAATGAATCAACTCCAATATCGAAGACATTAATTCCTAACAAAATGACAATTTAGAGCTGATCAGTGGTCAAACTCAAAATTAAGGTTTTGATGCTCATCACGTCTCTGTTTGCAGAAGGGCACTAAAATACATTTCATTTTGCAACTGAAAAAACAAACTCCTCTATTTTCATCAATGGTATTCATTTCAGTACAATGCAACAAAACAAAATCATCACATATGACATTTTACCTTTCACTGCCTGCTGAAAAATAAATGCAAGAACTATTTGTTTTGTACCTGTTTTGAACACCGCCAAATAAGAGCTGGCAAAGTTGTGTGTCACTTCCCACATTCATATACTGGGCATCAGGACAATATTTGCATGCCCAAATTCGAAACCTGTTAACAGCAGCTTCTTGCTCTGCTTTGGCCACCTTCTCAATCTCAGCAAGATAAGCCCGATCAACCAACATCCCTGCAGTTTCCATCTTAACTAGAATCTCCCCAAATGGTCACTGGTATTCCTGATAGAAGTCAAACATGGATTTTCCTGGAACCAGTTTCCCATCAAGTATCCATGACTTGTGTAATAGTTTTTTTCTCAGGCTCTCATAAAGCTTTAGTGTGCTTATTGCATCTAAGGCAGAATAACAAATCCACAGTTTCCGTTCCTCCCTTTGAAGCTCGTCAACAGGAGGAATGGTGATCATTTTTCCCTCAGATCCATCCTTTTTCACCTTTTTCCTGCCAAAAATTGTTTTCATTGACATTTTACCCATCAAATCCTTTCCTAGAATATCTGTTTTAGCCTCATTAGACATGACTCTCTGGTCACCTGTAAGTGCTTCAAGACTGTATCCACCCTCTTTTCGTCTTGACGAATCCCAAAGTCATGCCATATGCATTGTGTCAGCAAAAAATCCAGAAACCTTAAGTCCATAGTTTTCTATAACATGGTTATCAAAGCTGTAGTTATGCCAAACCTACAAAAATGGTAGCTGATATTGTTAGTTTAAGATCATGAGAAAAAAGCAGACAACATAAATTCTTTTATGATCTAAGTAAACTTATATGGATCAAAGCGGTCAGGATTTTACAATCCAGTAAAGATATCAGAATATTGTTACATCTATTAAAGGTGAAAATCACACCAATAATCACAACTCAAACAAACACTTGAGGAAGAGAGAGAGAGAGAGAGAAAGAAGCATGTGACTCTGAGTAGAGTATTTTACTGTCTTTGACGGGCTTATGACATACTTCCTTGGCTAATAGGAAAGCTATCTTTGGGTGGAAATTAGAATTTCAAATTTTCATCAAGTCTGAATAATTTCATGTGTTTAGCACGTTAGTTGGAGAAGATAGAACGAGCTTATCTGTAGAGGCAACCTGATAGACTACAATGGAAATGCTAGCTTCGTTAGGTCAAGAAAAACAGACTAGAAGAACAAATGAAGTGTGAGGACAATCACCCTAAATCTATCACTGAACAATGATACTAAAAGTCCATCCGATCATACTACAACTTTTGCAAGACAAATCATAATATGCAGAAAATCAATTGTCCAACACTTTCCCAAACAGACTAACTAGTAGCAAGTCCAATGCTTGAATCATGCACCAACCACGTAATGACTAGGGAAAATAATCATAAACATTTCCACAATCCTGTTCTTGATACTGCTAACCAGATGACAATTATGCCATTCAAAAGATACTGCAGATCGAGAGGAACACAAACAAGAGAGAAATACAATGGAGAGGGAGGGAGGGCTCACCTTTGTGATGGATGGATCCTCAAAAAAAGGAGCAAATTCATTTAAAAGGCCCCTGCCACCACCATCAAGAAGATCAACCCAGATACAGGATTTCCCATTTCCAAAATCTGCTTCTGGTCCAGAATAAATACTGAAGCATATCAGTTCTCCATGATCAACAGGGTCTCTTGCTTCACATCAATCTTGGCCACCTGTAAATATTCATACATGCACAAATCTATAGCGCGTATCTTGAATAAAATGTGTGCTTCTCTACTGCAGCAGAAAACCATATAATAAAGCAGTAAAAGAGAAAGCAACTAAGTACCTCGGTATCACATGCATGGACAAGATGCTTATATTCATGTGTAAGCATCCTAACAATTTTCTTTGCAGCAGAAACATTATCCACAACGATAATATTACTGTAGATGCCAGCAAGTTTCCCATGAAGACCCGGCAGTGATACATTAGTCTCTTTGTCTACTTTTTTCTCGCTAATAAATTCTGAGTCAGTACCATTTGGCTTAGATGCAACCTGATTAGTATTAAAACCATACTCTGCAAGACCTGTGTCATGCGCTTGTTCATGAATATCGTGTTTAGCCAACCGTTCAACTTCAAGAAGTTGAAGTTGCCTAGAATTCATGGTTCCTGGGTTTAATAAATAGGAACTAACATCTTGCAAGCACCCAGCCTCTGATGAAGTAACTACTCCGACATGCACGGATTTCTGCATGCTGATAATGGTTCCAAAGGGATCTGGTTTGCTTTCTTGACCTTCTGCAACTCTCATTTCATCTTGCAAGCACACAGTCTTAGAATGAGGAGACACTTCCACTCTTCTTTCATGCAGTTTTCTCATTTCAGCTGCCCACTCACTAGGAGTGCAGAAAGTACTTTCTGAAGGAACCGATGCAGTTCTAAAAGCATTAGATCTTTGAAGATTCTCATGAAATCGCTCCTGAATATAATTTCTGGAACCTTGATGTCTTTTTTCATCTTCAAAACTATCTTGATTTCGGTAGCAAGGGATCATCTTAGCTTGTGACGCACACACTTCAAGCACATAAAAAGATTTGTTTGGGAGATTTCCAAGAGTAGTAACATGATCCATAAAACCGAGGGAAAGAACCCAACATGGTAATATTGGGAAAGGTGTTGTGGATTATGCAGACTTCTCTCCTGCATTTCATATCAATACAAACAGTATGAAAAAAAGCAAAAGGTTCGATCAACATGATAATATGTTTCTTGTTGCATGCTAAGTAAGACACAACTAACCTCAAACATCCGCAGCAGCAATTAGAATTTAGTGTGGCATGCATGCCTCAAATAACACATGAAAAGCAGTATAGGATACTATATGAAACATACTATAATTCTGCAATTTCAATTAAATTCTCTGGTCTCACTAGATTCTTTCTTTCAACATCATGTTTCACAAGCCCTAATCATCCCATGTTAACATGTTCCTTTTGATTTTATATCCAGTGATTACATAATATATATCCAAGGCAGCTAAAAGACCATAATACAGAACACTCAAAAAGATCTAAACTCTTGAAAGTTAACCCCAAAAATGAAGCCTATCTCACAACATTTCTAGATGCCAAATGAGCATATTTTTTGCACAGATAATCAAAACTGCCAAATAATTGTGCAAACTGCTAGTATTCCAAATTTACTTGATTGTGAACAGCCTTCAAGGGGCTACCTCAGCCAGTTATATCAATTTCCCCCTGAACCCTTTAATCACCAAAGCCACCCATAATCCTTATGCTAAAAACTTTACACATATGTAGTTTGACGCTAAGAGAAACTTCACAAGTTATCTTGTTTGATTTACTTCAATCGATGGTTTTGATCTTCATTGTAATTTTTTTTTCTTTTCCTTCTTGTTTATTCCTTGTTTCAGTGACCATAAAAGAGCATACCAATGTAATTTCATATACATTCAAATGTAAACGGACCTGTAATTTTTAATGTTTTAACTTCGTACAAACTATGAATTTCATATTCTAAAAGAGTATCATCGAACTTGTGAACCAAAACAAAATGAAAACCCAAAATCTGACAATAAGACATAGACCCCAAGAGCTTCACATTCTGCAAACAGCAATGATACAACATAGCAGAACCAGTCAACCCAACAAAAAAGCATTATTACAGCAGCAACAAACGAACAAGTAACCATTACATAACAGAAAAACCCAAATGTAAAACAAAAAATAACACAAAATACCATATGCAAATATTGTGGTCTGCAGTACTCTTCTTTGCAGAATAAAAAGCCACGACAAAACACCCAAGAATCAAATAATCTAAAATTCTAGAATAACAAATGCTCCATTAATTAGAAAAAACATGGTCATGAGTAAGAATAAAAACTAAAGGAGGGTATAAACGAAAATAGAATAAAAAATAAAAACAGAACAACAGAAAAATAAACCCAAGGCAGCATGTAATCATTAAAACCCAGACCACAAATTCTATAAACAACAATAAAGAACTAATTTTTTAGTTCCTTCAGTGACACAAACAAAATGTGGGTGTCACATAATCTTTAAAACCCAGATAGTAAAAGCTACAAACAGCACAATATACAACCTTCAACTTCTCCGATGAATAGAACAGTATGCGGGCATCAAATACCCCCCAAAATAAAGAAAGCAAAAGCTATAAACAACACCAAAAAAAGCAAAAACACAAAACGGTATGAGATAACAAATTAAAGCAAAACACTGAACCTTTTCAGAGCCTTAGAAGTAGTAAGAGAGAGAAAGCGAGAAGAAAAGGCAATAGGGGAAAAAGGCCACTTATTTATGGTGGGAGAGGAGGAGACTCCCATGACCATTATCAAGTGTGCAACTCTCCTGCTATGCAGCAGCTTGTTGGTAGTGTGAGTGCTTGTAAGAGCCGTTTTGAAGGTTTTAAAGTAGTAGAACTGTAAAAAAAAAAAAAGTTGGGATTTTGAGGGTGGGGTTTAACAGAGTGGCGCTGCTGTGACTGTGTCTGAAACTAAAATGCAGAAGAAACAGAGTGTGGCCATTAACGGTCGGGCTCAGAAAGAGTTGGAGCGAAAACGAGAAAGGCTAAAACCCTTTCATCCCTGGGCCGGCGCGTCGTGCGTTTTTATTTTATTTTTATTTTTATTTCTTCGCGTATGACAGAGGAGGAGCAAATATTTGTCTACGTTGACTAGTGTACTGCCACGTGGCTGCATTTATATCGCTGCTTTCCTTATTTTCAATTTAAATATAATCTTCTTTTTAAAAAAAATTACATAAATATAAATATAATCAGAATTCCCTTAATCGTAAACTTGTAAATTTGGATATACCGGCGTCAGCCTGCATTATAAAATCTAAAACCACAAGAAATTCCCACCAAAATGAAACCAGGTATAAGCTAAAAAAAACAAATGAATTAATTAATGGCGATGGGGATTGATTTACAATGCAACACTGAGTGCTTGTAAGCTCCATTAACATTGGTTTTTGCTTCTGTTATCCCTCAATACCATGGCTATTAATTTCTGTAAGTTCTTCACTAAATGTTTCAGAAGGGCTAGAATTCTCGCCGTCTTCAATGCCTGCTTCCTCCTTGTTAGCTAAATACTCTAGAGCGGTTACGACGTCGCTCATCAATGGCCGAGTAGCAGCTTCTTCTTGTAAACACATTGCTGCCACTGCAAGTGCTTGGTATAGACCCTTTAGAGGATAGTTTCCTTCTAGCAATGGATCAGCCATTGATGCGAACTTTCTTCTGTCTTTGAATAGTGGAGTTGCCTGCAAAAAAGGCAAATACAATGAAATTACTAAGGCTAGCAGCCTTGCAATCCAGCTTTTATTTTTGTCGACATTTGGAAATTTTCTGAGCAATTTAGACATACCCAAGTGACTAGATTTTGTTCTTCTGTTGGTTTGGTATTGTCAATGACTCTCCTGCCTGTGATTATCTCCAGAAATACAACACCAAAGCTGTAAACATCGGATTTGGATGTCAATTTGCCAGTCGATGCGTACTCCGGGGCACAATATCCATAAGTGCCCATCACTCTGGTGGAGACATGACTTTTATCACCGGTTGGACCAAGCTTTGCTAGTCCGAAATCTGAGAGTTTTGGATTGAATTCTTTATCTAAAAGTACATTTGATGCTTTTAAATCCCGGTATATCACTGGCGGATATGCTGTTTCATGCAGATATTCAAGTCCTTTGGCTGCACCTTGTGCAATTTTCATCCTGGTAGTCCAATCCAAGGGTTTTCTGTCCGGAGCTAAATCTAGATGAAGCCAAAGACAAATGATTGAGCAAACATGCACCTGTTAGCAATTCTTTGGTACAAAAAAGATGGACAAGGAAGTAATTTTGAACATACCAAGAAGGTGATCTTCCAGGGAGCCACCAGGCATGTACTCATAAACTAAAACTCTTTGATGTCCATCAGCACAGTATCCAACCAAATTGACAAGGTTAGGATGGTGAAGCAAACTCAACATCAGAACCTCTACAAGAAATTCTCTGTTTCCTTGAAATCCATTCCTGTCAAGTTGCTTAACAGCAACAATCTGAAATCCACAACAAAAGGCAAGAAAATTAAAAGAAAGATGCATTTTTAGCTGACAAGAAAGTCACACGCACAAACTCAAAATCAAAGAAACTGGATGGAGAAATACTTGATTTGAGCTTTCAAGCTTTCCTCTGTACACCCTCCCAAAACCTCCTTCGCCTAGCAGATTTTCAGGGTTGAAGTTTGTTGTTGCCACACATAGCTCACGATATGAGAAAATCTTAGCAGTAATATTCCCCTTTCCGATTTTTTTCAATTCTTCGTTTATGTATCTGTGCCTGCTGCTTTCTGCAGAAAAGAAGAAAAAATTTTCAAATTTACTAATGTCTACGCTAGAGATGGGCACAGAATAAAATACTGTATCAGGACGTTATAGGTCAGACTGTAGCAAAAAGAGAAGGAAAACAAAGAGGTACAGAGCAACAGGATGATCTGAAAATTCCTGACAGGATTTGAGTTTGAGAATAGGAAATAGGAACTTACCCGATTTAAAGGAGATGTTAGCAAACGAGGTTAAATATTTGGCAGCGGGACAGCCGTTGATACTTTTGTTTAAAGATTTTTTGGTGAGTTTTTCTTGTGAAGCGCAACAATAATGGAAGCAGCCCATCCTGACGTCTTGGTTTTTCCCCCTTCAATCCGACCACCATCCTCAGATTCAACAACCATCATAATCTTGAACACAATCCATAACTACATAAATGCATAACATATATATATATATATATATATATATTTCAGAATCAAATGAATTCAAGAATTAATGAATGGATTGAAAATTCTGAGAAATGGATCTGCCGAGCTATCGAAAAGCTTTTAGCCCTGGAAGAACAGAACAGAAATTTCTTCTGGTTTCTCAGGAGAAAACAGTTCACATTTCCCGTAAAATGATTGCATTGCTTCATCTCTCTCCAAGCCCCATGGAACTCGGACAGGAAAAAGAATCAGTCAAATTTACTAAATTAATATATAGCCGGACAGTTATATGTACTTATTTTAGCTTAATTGTACTTCTCATCCTTCCAATCTTTTCATTTCTTTATTAATATTATTATTGCTCATGCATATTATTTGCCAAATGTAACACGATCCTGCATAATAGATGCAACTTGGTTGATCGAAAACTCATCTACTCTGATTAGCTGATTATCCACTGTCATGCCATCCAAAATTAGCTTGCAACATTTTCCAAAACACACGTCTATTTGAAGGAAATTGTGATTTGCACCAAATCTACATTTATAAAAAAAAGAAGAAGCATACGAGACCATCAACTTGCAGATAACTGGATTGATCTATTGGGCATTACTCATTAGCTAATTATAGATGTTAGTTTTAATCTAAAACAATGAAAAATTTATTGATTAAATGATAGAAAAAAATTGTACAAGAATTAATATCTCACTATGTGACATATAATTATATATAACATCATAATTTTTTTCATTAGTATTAAATAATAGGTCATTAACCTTACTAAAATTTTCAAATTTTAATGGTCATTGGTCGTAATTTGTAAGTAAATTTGATAATAAAAGATGCTTTAGTTATTTAGCTAGAGATTAAGGGTTTATTTGATAGAAACAAACAAGCTATGTACTTCCTTATTGATGAAATAAAAAATAAAAAATAAAATGCAGTGACCAAGAATGCTATTATCTGATAATATAATTATTCTAGTGCTAGATAATTAATAATAAATGTAAATCATTTAACGCGTAACTCTAATCTCTAAACTGCATTCACCGCGTTTTGGGTTTTCATTTGCCTTTGTGCTTTTCGGTCGGATTGTGCAGCACGATTATCAACAGGGAAATTCACAGATGTGATAATTAATTTTCTGTATGAACACAGTGATTCAGATGACTGTGATTAATAGATTTTGTCAGTTGGAACCGTTGAGTCAAATATCAAATTGAATTTCCACTTTACCTTAAATATTTGAGGTAAAGAGGCAGACAATTATATTTAACTGAGTCTCCTGATCCCAACAGCTGTTGTGTTTTTGGTGCTATTAGCAACTTTTCGGAATTGGTGCTTTCTGAGAAGGTATGCAGAGTGATAATTAACAATAGTATAAATGGCAAGCTGTTGTAGGCTTCTCTCAAACACATTTCCAATGAAACCAAGTATGAAACTTGCTGGTGCCACTCTTTTCCTTCAGTTGCTTGCTCTAGCGACCATCGAAATTGGCTTCTGTAATGGAAGTGCTAATGTTGGCTGCATTGAAAAGTGAGGGAAAAGCACTTTTAAGTTTCGGGCAAGATCTCACAGATCCTTCTTACCGGCTTGCCTCTTGGAGTCATATCGATGGAAATTGTTGTACATGGGCTGGTGTTGTCTGCAATGACTCCACAGGTAATGTCCTTGAGCTCCACCTTGGAAATCCTGTGAGTGACGAAATCGAACATTATGAAGCTTATGAAAAGTCAAAGCGGATTGGTAAGATAAATCCCTCTTTGCTTCAACTTAAGCATTTGGTTTACTTGAACGAAACCAGTAATAATTTTGAAGGAACTCGGAATATTCCCGGATTTCTTCGTTCCATGAGAAATCTAAGATACATTGATCTCTCAAAAGCTGGATTTACGGGAATGATTCCTCTCCAACTTGGAAACCTCTCTAATCTCCAATATCTTGATCTCAGTTGGAATGAGATCTATGATTATTCCACTTATTCGTTATATTTGGAAAATTTTTCATGGTTTATCTGGTTTTTCTAGCCTGAAGTACCTTGATTTAAGTTTTTTGAACCTCAATAGAATCTCTGATTGGCCTTTGGTGATAAACATGCTTCCTTCTTTAAAAGTGTTAAAATTGTCAGATTGTGGCCTCCACCAGTCGCCTCATGATCTGCTGCCCATTGCAAATTTCTCATCTCCTACCACCCTTGATTTTAGTGGCAACATATTTGATAAGTCTTTGGTTCCTAGTTGGGTTTTTGGTCTTAGTCGTTAGTCTTTCTTGATAATCTTCAAGGTTCAATCCCTAACGGATTTCAAAACTTGACTCGTCTTAGGCATCTTGACTTATCTTTCAACTATTTCAGCTCTTCACTACCGAGCTGGTTGTATAAATTTAGCTGTCTTGAGTACCTTTCTCTTGGGAGAAATAGCTTGCAAGGTAAGATTTCAAGTGCTCTGGAAAACCTAACTACTCTCAGAGAACTTGATCTCTCCTCCAATAAAATTGAAGGGGGAATTCGAAGATCATCAAGTAGACTTTGCAACTTGAGATCTATCGATATCGGCAATGCCAAATTGAGTCGAGATATCTGAAGTCTTAGATATTCTCTTAGTTTGTGTTTCCGATGTCCTAAAGGCCATTTACTTAGGTTACAATCAACTTTCAGGTCATTTAACCAATCAACTTGGGCAATTTAAAAATCTGAACACTCTTGTACTAAATCGCAACATGATTTCAGGTCATATCCCATCGTCTTTAGGAAAACTTTCGTCCTTGCAAGACGTAATTCTTAGGAATAACAAATTGAACGGAACTCTTGACGAAGTCCATTTTGCCAATCTCACTAGCTTGATATATTTTGATGTATCTGAAAATTCAGTAATTCTGAAAGTCAGTCCCAATTGGGTTCCTTCTTTCAAACTTCAATGGTTAGGATTAGGTTCCTGTCATCTAGGCCCTCAATTTCCTTCGCGGCTTGACTCACAGAAGGATTTGGGATTTTTGGATATATCCAACTCAGGAATTATAGATACTATACCCAGTAGGTTTTGGAAATCTCATCACCCATTATTCTTTCTAAACCTCTCTCACAACCAAATCCAGGGGCAACTTCCTTCTTTATCTGAGACTACTCAACTCGAGTCACTTGCAACTCTAATAATCTATCTGGTTCATTGCCTTTTATACCCTTTAGTGTAAATGCGCTTGATTTCTCCAGCGATACTTTCACTGGATCCATGTTCCATTTCTTGTGTTATGAGAGAAATGAATCCAAGCATTCGATGCAAATTCTCAACCTTAGTGACAACTTTCTGTCTGGAGTAATACCTGATTGTTGGGTGAATTGGCAAAGATTGATAGTGCTGAATTTAGGTAACAATGAATTTACTGGTACCCTTCCAGCCTCGATGGGAGCTTTATTCTTCCTTCAATCTTTGCATCTTGGCCACAGCAATCTTTCTGGAGCAATACCTGTGTCATTTAAAAATTGTAGAAACTTGGTAACATTTGACACTGGAGAAAATGGGTTCTCTGAAAATGTTCCAGCCTGGATCCGAGAAGGATTTTCAAAAATGATAATCCTCAAACTTCAATCAAATAAATTCCATGGCCAGATACCAGAAGAATAATGTCGTCTGAGTTCTCTCCAAATCTTAGACATTTCTTATAACAATCTCTTCGGAACTATAGCAAGATGTATCAATAACCTTACTGCCATGGTGAACGTGAGCAGTCCCGTGGAAACAGATATAGAATGTGCATATGTATATGAATATGAATATGAATATGTTCATACTGGTAATCCATTTGTTGAGAATGCAGTGATCGTGATGAAAGGAAAAGCGTTGGAGTATAGCACCATTCTTACATTGGTAAAAAGTATGGATCTTTCCAGAAATAATCTTACAGAAGACATTCCGGTAGAAATGACAAATCTTGTAGCATTGCAATCTTTGAAGTCGTCTCACAATTCTCTTACTGGAAAAATTCTCGAGAATATTGGTGCTATGAGATCGCTGGAGCCGATTGATTTCTCCGGAAATCAACTTTCTGGAAGAATCCCACAGAGCATTGCAAGTTTGTCTTATGTGAGTCATTTGAACTTATCAAACAACATCTTGACAGGGAAAATTCCTTCAAGCACTCAATTACAAAGGTTTGAGGGGCCCAGTTTTGTTGACAATGATCTCTGTGGATCACCACTTCCTACAAATTGTACCGAACATGTTTCAACATCTGAAGATGCAAATCTTAATGAAGATAAAGAGGAAGCCGGCTAAGTGGACCACTGGTTGTATGTGAGCATGGCATTGGGATTTGTGGTGGGTTTTTGGTGCGTAATTGGCCTTTTATTTCTCTGTACAAGATGGAGCTACAAATATTCTCGTTTCTTGGATAGCATCGTACACAAATTAAGCTGGTTTTACAAACATGTTGCTATTTGTATTTTGAAAACCACCTATTATATCTGTGGTTACGATGAATGGTATGATGTTATTAAAAGATGGCATTACCTGTATTTTAGATTTTTCATATTTAAGATCATAAAAATACTTTAGTTTAGCATATTACAAGAATATTTTAAATGTAACTTATCACAATCTTGATAGACATCACAGAAAGTTAAAAAGTAAAACCAAATGGCTTTTTTCTTAGTATTTTTAAATGTGAAGGTCACACTCTTCCATTGCAATTAAGGGTCCATTTGAGAATACTTGGAAAAAGTGCTAAAATAGACAAGCACCCATGTCTTCCATTTCCATCTCTCTCTTTCTTCGGAAGCCAAAAATGAAATGTCATGGTCCACGAAACCCTCATTTGGCCGTAGATAGAGCTCGTTATTGATCATAGGAATAGTCTCTTCACGTTCCCTCTGTAAACCACATAACCATTTCTGGTTCAGACGTCATTTGTAAGTTTTATCAATGGAAGAATGAACTGACATTAACTCAGGCTTTCACAAAAACACCAAATAAATAGAAAAGAGCAAAGCAAAGCAACTATATCACAAGCTGTAAAGCGAAGAAAAAGGGATTTGATGGAATGAGGAAAGGGGTAGCTACCCCTATTCCTCGTCTTCCTTTAGAAGAGTTTGGAAACATCAGCAGATACATCAGACTGGAAGAAGAGACATTGATTCCTCTGTTTCTCTTGATTGTTCTCTGAAGAAAACCAATAAAATGGGTGAGACATCGAAAGAATAGAAGGAAGTTAATGGGGTCTCTGCCGATGCGGAATTACCCTCAAAAATGCTGTCACCGAGTCTAGCAGCGAAGAAGGAAGCTAATGATTTCCTTTTTCCTCCCGGTTTTTTCCCCAAATCTAATTTGTGAGCAGCAACCGATTTAACCGAGGAAGTTGTTAATAATATGACTATTGCAGAACTACTCAAATCTAGGAGGAAGCATGATGGTTTTTGGAATGGACGGGTCGGTAACTGTGAAAATATGCCAGGTCAATCCGAAACTTTTTCAACTACAGATTGTGGGGAAGTTAAAATTTTCGAATCACAGACTCAAGTAGTGCAAAAGATCATGCAGAATAAACCAATTAAGGTCGGCTCAGAGACAGCCATCGAAGATTCAACTGACAATAATCCAGCTCGTGACAGGGAGAAGAACCAGGGTGGTGAAAGAAGAGATATCAACGAGTATGCAAGTAAGATACCGAGGTTGCAAGTCGAAGATCGGGTTACTAGTCTTGAGAAGATAATTGCAAAGCTTAAAGCAGCAAGATTTGCCCGGTCTTGGCATCAGAATGAGTTCGATCATATTCAACATGGTGCAAGAAATTAGTGTAATTTCAGCAATTCAGCTGCACGTTTGATTCAGCTACTCCCAGTTTGTTTCAGATTTATAACAAATTAACAGTTGTGTAGAATAACCTGCAATATTTTTGGAAGAGATTTGATTATTTCATTTGCAACGAAGTAATTTTCGTTGGCATCACAAGAAGTTAATAATGAGACGGATGTGTTGATAAGAAATTGAGGAGAGTAATTTGGTGCGAGTCACCTTCTTATTTGAGGGGATTATTTTTACTGGAACATGCCTCTGTGTACAGTGTATCTGCAAAATTACCCAACAAAGGCCTTACACAGTTCACCAAATATTTTCCACTGACAATGCCACACGTATCTATGTTGAAAGCTCATGAAATGGAGTTCATGCGATAATTGAAAGCTGAGAAAAAGCCAGTTTGCTTCACTGTTTATTTCTTCCACACAAAGAAATGTACCAAAAAGAAAAGGGAAAAAGGAAAAAAAAAAAGAAGGAAAAAAACCACACTGACAAAATCAACCATCAAAACCCAAATGCTCGCGTGGACCTTTCATGTTCAACTTCATCTTCCTCTTTTCGGAAGCCGAAAATGAAAGGCCATTACCCACGAATCCGCTCAATTTACCCTAGATAAGTTCATCGTTGGTCTCAGCCAGAGTCTCTCCACTTTACCTTTTGTAATCCACAAACACATTTCCTGTTCAAATGTCATTTGTATGTTTTTGCAATGGATGAATTAACAGACTTTGGTTTTGAAGTGAGGGAGGAATTCATGGTTTCACCAAGTGGTGCTGGAAAACCTACAAAGAAACTAGCCCATTTTCTCCAACCTAGCATTAATTCCATTGAGGCTACAGTGTTCGAGTTTCCTTCTCACTGTCTTACCTCCTTGCCGGCCAGTTTTGTGCCCAAAAAATGGCCTTTGACTGCCAATTTTCATGGATGGAGGTCACCGCTAGGACCTTGGAAAACATGGGTTGGAAAGATGGCGGCTTTGCATGATTCTACATGGAAGAAAGCTGGTATACACGAAGCAATATTGAATTCCACGTATGAAATTCGGAGAAACTATGATTTGGTTCTTGGTCTTGCAGAGAAATGGTGTCCTGAGACTAAAAGTTTTGTCTTTCCTTGGGGCGAAGCTACAATTACGCTAGAAGATGTGATGATTTCAGGATACTCTCTGTTGGGTTCCCCTTTCTTTATCAGGCTCGAAACAGATGGATTGAAGGAAACAGAGGAGAAATTGAATCAAGTAAGAATGGAACTCAATAGAAGTACGGCTAGGAAGGCGAAGCATGGTAAGTGGATGCAGAAATTCATGGATAGTGGGAGCGAAATCGAACACGAAGCATTTCTTGCCTTGTGGTTGTCAAGGTTCGTTTTCCCAAGCTCCCGCTCTTTAATTGTCAAATCTGTTTTTCCTATTGCTGTACATTTAGCTAGAGGGACTAGAATTGCACTAGCGCCGGCTATTCTTGCTAGCATTTATAGAGATTTGGGTTTGTTGAAAGAAAAGATTGTTGCTTTATCTGAGATTGACAATTGGGAGGATGAAGACAGTAAATTAGCAGTTACTATATCGTCACCGTTACAGTTAGTACAAATTTGGGCATGGGACAGGTTTATAGAATTAAGACCAAAGTCTAATTTGATACAAACTGGTGAGGCAAGATTTGCTCAGTGGCACAAGTTGATGCTCAGAGTTGAGAATGTGAGGACGGTTTTGGATTCAGCTAAAGAGAGTTTTGATTGGCGTCCCTACGCTGAAACTGGACAAAACTGGAATTTACCCAAGTCTTACGGAGAAAAGCATATGCTGGTATCCGTTAATGCTGGTTTGTCTGAGGAATTGGAGTCTTTTGCTCGATGCTTGAGGATTTCTGAGCTAGTTGGTGTTGACTGTGTAGAGCAGTACCTTCCACATCGGGTAGCAATGCAATTTGGAATGGATCAAGATATTCCAGCTTCTGTTTCTCGGGCAAATGAGAGTGCTTATATTGCATGGGGAATTTACAATAAACCAATCAATTATGCAGATTTGCATATTCCCACTGGCCTTTATAAGGCAGAAGTTACAACCCGATACTGGGAGTGGTGGAAGCGATCACTATCGCGTCTGCAAAGTGCTAGTTGTAAGAAGATCTCAAAGATATCAGAAGCAAAGAAAGAAATCAGTTTCACTGGTTTTAAGAAGTCCCCAGAGAAAGCAAAAGGAATGAAGGATGGCAACATTTTCTCAGGTCTTAAGAAATCACCAAATAAAGTGAAAGAGGCAAAGCAAAGGATCTTTATCACAAGCTTTAAAAGAAAGCCAAAGAGTTTTGATGGAGTAAACACAGGGGTTGCTGCCTCTATTCCTCCTAATTCTTTGAAGAGTTTGGAAATGTCATCAAATACATCAAAATGGAAGAAGGGAGATTCTGATTCCTCTGCTTCTCCGTGGATTCCTCGCAAGAAATACAAAAAATTTGTTGAGACATCAAAAGAAAAGGAGGAAGTTAATGACGTGTCTGCCGAATTACCTTCCAAAATATTTTCGCCAAGTCTAGTAGTGAAGGAGGAGGCTGATGCTTCCCCTTTTCCTCCCGGTTTTCCATCCAAATCTAATACGGTAGCAGCTACGGGTTTAACTGAGGGAGACGCTGATAAGATGACTGTTGCAGAACTACCGAAATATAGCAGGAAGCATGATGATTTGTGGAATGGACTGGTCAGTTACGGTGAGAATTTTGCAGGAAAATCTGAAATTTTTTTTTCAACTGCAGAGT
Source organism: Swietenia macrophylla (assembly GCA_032401905.1). Lineage (NCBI taxonomy): Eukaryota > Viridiplantae > Streptophyta > Magnoliopsida > Sapindales > Meliaceae > Swietenia > Swietenia macrophylla. The sequence goes on along the minus strand of CP135565.1, from coordinate 9,109,215 downwards.
GCAAGGGTGTTAAAATTGTTGAATCACACGCAGAACTAGTGCAAAAGATTATGCAGAATGAGTCAGCTAATGCTGGATCAGAAACAGCCATGGAAGGTTCAACTAATAATAAAGCGGGTAGTCCAGCTTATGATATGGTGAGGATCCAGGGTGTTAAAATTGTTGAATCACACGCAGAACTAGTGCAAAAGATTATGCAGATTGAGTCAGCTAAGGCTGGATCAGAAACAGCCATGGAAGGTTCAACTAATAATAAAGCGGGTAGTCCAGCTTATGATATGGTGAGGATCCAGGGTGGTGAAAGAGATAGCAACAAGTATGCAAGTGAGATACCAGCATTGCAACTAGAAGACCGCGTTACCAGGCTTGAGAAGATCGTTGCAAAGCTAAAAGCGCAAGACTTGGTTATAAAAGGCCAGTCTTAGTATCAGAATGTGTTCGCTCAATTTCATAATAATACAAGTGTAGTTTTAGAACTTAAGCCGAACATGTTAGATTCGGCTACTACCTGTTTATTTTGGACTTGTAACATACTAACAATTTGCAGAGTGGCCTTAACCGCAATAAAACCCGAGAATGACCATATTTTGTAATATTTACTGAACAGTGATATTCTCTGTCTAGCCCTTATGTTTTATGTGTAGCCACCACATGCGATCTGATGCATGTTATACATTTAGTAAAATTTGAGGTCTTCCTGATTGTAGCGAAGCATTAGTGTCCAAAATTGTCAATTGGAATACTACATGGCTAAAATCAGTAAACCCTTAAATTCCTTTTCAGTTATTGCAGGCTTCAGACCTAGTTGAGCCTGTTCGTTATCTGCTTCAACATGGACACAGGATACTGGTGATATTGCTGATCTTTGATAAGAAGTTAGATGTATCAGAGGATTGGCCTGGCAAATTCCATCAATGTGACCATAAACTTACTGAGAAAGAATCAGTAAACTTCATATGTACACCAAACCAAGCAGCAAAGACAGTAAAACATTAATATCTGAATCGCTTGGAAAGTTTGCGGCTCACAGACATACTGACCAATCCAAACTCATTTCTTGAACTATCAACTTGGTTGCTGCTTGGAAACCACCCACTAGATTGGTGATAAACCACCATGAGAGATGGGTTCGATTCCCACTAGTGACATATGTGGGTAGATTTTCTCTCAAATATAACAGAAGATACAGTTCAACAAGAATTCCTAACTGTGCTATAACAAATTTGATCTAGCGGTGTTAAAAAAGGTCATTAATCCAAAGAAAAGAAAAGAAATAAAAACCTTGGCCGGTGCTACCTTAAGAAATGCAAAACAGACTGTATATTTGGATTTAAAAGAACAGCTCAATAGCCCCAAGAACTAAACAACCTGCAAGAGCAACATTGTGACAAAAAATGAGCACAGGTAAGCATACCATGTGACGAGAGAGGCGGTTTTATGGACTCAAGTACTGACAGATTTTTATGAAACTGACAAAACATTGGAGTATATAATGAAATATAGCGATGGTGTTCATGTATTTGTTGCAGAAAAACGCTTTGTCAGCTGGAAAGCAGTACATTGATGATTGTTAATCCATTTTTGTTTTCCAGTTGAAGCAAATAGAACGGAAATAATTAAATGTGGTCAAGAGGGTCCAAAACTTTTTGTCAATGCTAAAATGGGTAAGTGGGGGTGACCCGAAAAGCAAGGGATGTTGTCGGATTTCAGAGGACTGAAAAAATGAATTTACGAATCACAGGTTTTATGTTATTAGAAGAGTAATATCATGAATTCCAACACATACTTGAAATCGATGGTTATACGAATTACCTTAAATGCCACAAAGATAATATTACATGTTGTTAAACTCATTTTTTTTAATAATGTAATTATAAAAAATCAATTTTTAATGGTATATTGAAAAAAAAATCAATATTTATAACTATAGCCAAATGGTTGCATGTCTCGTAGGCCATCTCATGGAGTCCGTACAGCTCAGAGTTCTATAAGTTCACGCAGAGCTGCAAGTTTTCCTTTTTAACGCTAAAAACACACCAACGGGAACGTGAATCGTAAGTATTTGTGCCACTAAATAGAAAGCAAAGCTACAAATTTTGCTAAAGCTTGTCATTAATCTTCAGCGAAGCTGTATATTGACATTTAATCTCTCTTTCTATATTATATGCTGCACAAACACCCACGTGACAAAACCCACAAACCCATTTCGGTTGACAACTGTCCGAGCATCATTCTTGAATTTTAACAATGGAGGAATCATCAGAAGTGGGTTTTGAAATGAGAGAAGAGTTGATGGTTTCATTAACGGGTGGTGGAAACGCTACTAAGAGACTAGCCCATTTCTTCAAACATGAAATAAACACCATTGATGGGTCCGTTTTGGAGCTTCCTTCTCACTGCCTCTCCTCTATACCAGCAACTTTTGAGCCAAAAAAATGGCCTTTAAAGGCGGAATTTCAAGGATGGAGGTTTCCGCAAAGGCAATGGAAAACATGGGTTGGAAAGATGGCCGCTTTGCATGAGTCTACGTGGAAGAAAGCTGGTATACACGAAGCAATCTTGAATTCCACGTATGAAATACGAAGAAACTATGATTTGGTTCTTGGTCTTGCAGAGAAATGGTGTCCTGAAACTAAAAGTTTCATCTTCCCTTGGGGTGAAGCTACAATTACGCTAGAAGATGTGATGATTTCAGGATACTCAGTGTTAGGGTGTCCCGTTTTTAGCCGCCTTAAAGAAGATGGAATGAAGGAAGTGGAAGATAAATTAGACCAAGTGAAAAAGGAAATGAATAGAAGTGCAACTAGGAAGTCAGACCATAGTTCGTGGATGAAGAAGTTCATGGATAGTGAGAGTGAAATCGAACACGAAGCATTTCTTGCCTTGTGGCTGTCAAGGTTCGTTTTCCCAAGCTCCTGCTCTTTAATTGTCAAATCTGTTTTTCCTATAGCTGTACATTTAGCCAGAGGGACTAGAATTGCACTAGCGCCGGCTATTCTTGCTAGCATTTATAGAGATTTGGATTTGTTGAAAGAAAAGATTGTTTCTTTACCTGGGATTGACAATTGGGAGGATGGAGACAGTAAATTAGCAGTTACTATATCGTCACCATTTCAGTTAGTACAAATTTGGGCATGGGAGAGGTTTATAGAATTGAGACCAAAACCTAATTTAATAAAAAATGGCGAGTCAAGATTTGCTCAGTGGCACAAGCTAATGATCAGATTTGAGAATGTGAGGACAGTTCTGGATTCAGCCCAAGAGTGTTTTGATTGGCGTCCCTATGCTAAAACTGTGGAAAACTGGAATTTGCCAAATTTTTATAGAGAAAAGGAAATGTGGGTATTGGTTGATGCTGATTTGCCTGAAGAATTACAGTCATTGGTTCGATGCTTAAGGATTTCTATGCTAGTTGGTCTTGACTGTTTAGAGCAGTATCTTCCACATCGAGTAGCAATGCAATTTGGAATGGACCAAGACCTTCCTGCTTTTGTTAGCCAAGCCAAAGGCACTCTTTGTGCAGCATGGAATCATTACAGCAAGCCAATTAGCTATGCAAATCTGTATATTCCATCCCGGCTTTATGAGGCTGAAGTTACAATCCGATACTTGGAGTGGTGGAAGCAATCGATGTCACGTCGACAAGTTGCAAGTGGGGGGTTTCTGCCCCCGAAATGGATTTCTGCTAGTGCTGGGATTACAGCGAGGAGATCAAAAAGGGTGACAGAAAGATGTTTGACTGGTTTTAGAAGGACACCACACAGACCAAGAAAAATGATGGAAGGTGATGATCTCTCATATTTTAAAGCAACAGCAGAGCGGTCAAAAAGAACAAACAAAAGGAACTTCATTGGAAGGATTAAGATAACTCCAAGGAGATTGGATGCAACGAAGGATCTGAAATGTGCCTTCATTGGTCCTTATTTTCCTTTGAATGATTTGGAAAATTCACCAGAGACTTCTAAACGGAAGAGGAGAGATACTGATGCCTCTGTTGCTCAAGGTTCTACCCCCAAGAAAACTAAAAATCCTGTGCTGACCTCAAAAGAAAATAAGGAAGTTAGTGATGCATCTTCTTCTGCTGAATTAGCTTCAAAAATGCTACCACTAAGTCTAATAGTAAAAAAGGAAGCTGATAACTCCCCCGCGCCTCCAGGTTTCCCTCCCAAATCTAATTTAGTAAAAGCAAGGGTTTCAGCTAAGGAAGATAATCTGGCCATAACAGAATCATTGCAATCCAGCCAAAAGCTGAATGATGTTCGGAATACAAAGGTTTGTGACCGTGAAAATTCATCTCAAGCTCGAACTTGTTCCTCTTTAATTGCAGATGACGAGGCCGCTAAAATTATTGAACCACTGACTGAATTGGAAGAAAAAGCTATGCAGTATGAACCTGCTCCTCGTGGATTAGAGGCAGTTATGGCAGATGAGACTGGGAGTAGAACTAGCTGTCCTGGTCATGGTATGGCAAGGAAGCAGGGCAGCAACAGTAATGGTGAGAACGATGCTTGTGAGTTAGAGAATCTGGATCTTGAAGCTCGGGTTAGTAGGCTTGAGAGGATCTTTGCAAAAAAAAAGGCAGCAACATTTGGTCATAACAGGCCAGTCATAGTATTAGATTGAATACTCTCCTCTTTAACATGGTACAAGAAATTGCTGTAGTTCTTCTACTTTTGCTACAAGTATGTTCAGCGCTTAATATCATGGACTGGGATTGATCTTAGCGAAAACGATAATTGTACTTAGACCTTTATCTGATTTTGCTTTCAGTATGTGATACTCAAATGTTTTACATGAACAAGTAAAGCTTGCAGTGCTTTGGTTAGAAAATTTTCGAGCACTTTCCTTGCTGTATGTGATATTAGTGTTCAAATTGTCTACCAGAATCCTGTATGCCTAAGAATTTCTGGTTGTTAGAGTTGCTGATAATATGCGATTTTTGGCTTTCAATAATTTTGATTTCTGCCTCAGAAATTTTGGTCTCTTTCAAGGGAGTTAACTGCACCTTATACGGATATGATGCAGTTAAAACAGAGGACACTTGAAATTTCACCGCGCAAGTTCCAGCAGGATTCTAGTTTCTACAGAAACTAAATTTTGAAGCCCCCTCCAGAATGGTATCTTCAGACCTTAACTCACAGGCTACTCACTATCATCAATTTCTGAATGGTTTGGGGAGCTTACACCTTATAACAGACAAATCCAAGTTCATTTCTCGAGCAACCAACTTGGTTGCAGCCTTTAGAACAAACAAACACTGTTTACATCACAAATTTAAAACGAATAACCAGTGGCCCTGAGAATTAGCAAATATAAAGGGCATCAACTTGAAAGAAAATGAGCACAAGCAGCTACATATTTTGAGATCTGGCATCTGCTTCAGTAAATTGTGAAACTCTTTCGAGGTAGTGCTACATAGCAACCACAATGACAGCAGTTTGCCGATCAGATTCTCCAGCCTCTGGTCCATCTTCGGCCATGCACCCAACTTCTATATCCATTCACTAGCACGATCCAATTACATATGGCATGGTTGATTGTATTATGATGACTTAATTATATAGCACAACAATAAAACAAGTGTTGCATTCATTAATACTAAGAAAAAATAATGCACATCCCTCAGAATCATTGAACCATCAAAGATCAGGCCACTACTTTTAAATTGCATAGCATTCATCTCAGGGATGTGAAACCCATGACAAAATACAACATGCAAAAAGCTGCTCCCTCCTAGGTACAAATTGTTTGGTAAAAGAAATCAGTTCCCTTTTCAGTACTTCTAAACAGTAAAATCTTTTCACAAAAAGCAAAAACAAATTTCCATAAAAAGATAGAAGCAACTGTCAAGTTTCAACGGAGAAAGACATGTACACATAGAATCTATTTAAGGATCTTCAAAAGAATCTGATAATACAAATAAGTGCATCCCTCAGGATTTATGTTTTATCAGCAACCAATGATCAGTTCATTATTAATTCTTATATTATCCTTCGTATGGATGTAATGGCAATATTGAAAGGGACCAAAAAACATACATAGAGTTCTAGGGAGTAGCAAAACAGCACAAGAATGTAGGTATGCAGATAATCTCAAAAACGCAAATAATGATCATTATCGAACAACTAACTATAGGCAGAACATTGACAAATTAAGCACATAATTCTTGGTGTTCGATCTATTGCCCAACCCACACCCTTTTTCATGCCAAGTCATTTTTTGTTAGAAGAACAGTGAATAAATGTAGTAAAAATATTTACACATATGGGGGCTAGATGGGCTCATAGTGAATGGATGCAGTAAGAATATATGCACATATCCCTCAGAGTTTGTTTATCATCAAGGAGAACACTTTTAATTTTCGGATCATTCTTCACAGGGATAAAAGACAAATAGCAGAGCAAATAATACGCAGCAGCCATGCAAAACTCCTACGCTGGAAACTTCACGGCGCAAGTGCATAAAACACCTAGTCAAGGCAAATGTACGTTTCAGCCAACCTCGGATAACAAAACTACAGAAAAATATGTTATCAACTGTAATCAAAATCCTGCAATCACAACTATAAAACAACCACAAACAAAAATTCAAAACTTTCAAAACCATATGGTAGTTCGACTGAAATTACATTTCTTATCTACGTAACTGCTAATACCAGGTGATAAATCAAACGCGACTATTCTGATCAGTGAAAAAGTAGGCGGATGTAGAGAATAAGAGGAAACAGATTGTTCGAACCATCAACTACCATTGTGGAAGAAGGAAAAGACGGTGGATTTAAGTGTTGCTTTCTCTTCTTTATCTGCGACTTTCCAGTGTAGAGGACAGCCGAGACAGTCGCAGCGGGGCTTTTAGTTTGCCGTTACAAAGGGCGGAATAAAGAGAATCTTTTCATGGGTAGTCCCTGTAGTATAGCTAAATTATATTAGTCCCACTGAATATAAAACCAATAGAGGGGTTTTTGAGTAATTTGCGCAAAAGTTGGACCCAGTATATGTAGCTAACAAAGCGTCCACATGAACATGTCCAAAAGCTGTGTTGGTTGAGTGTTTGGGAGATTTTTGGTAGGGTTAGCTCGAAAATCAGTAGTTATGGAATCACAGAAGAGAAAACTGGTGACGGGTCTTTTTGTTTTTGTCGTAACATTTGTTGCATCAAATGTTGAAGCTTGGACCGGTGAGATTCACGGGAGAGTCGTCTGTGATGTCTGTGGCGATTCCTCTATTGGACCTGAAGACCATGTTCTTGAGGGTCTGTCCCCTCTCTCTCTCTCTGAATTTATAAACATGGTTCATTTTTGTTTGATTGATGATTGTAGGTTGCCTGGTTACTTTTTTGTATTTCATGGTTTGTTGATATAATTTGCTGAGTGCGGCTAAATTTTCTGTTTTTGGTTCGTCTGTAGTTAGCGATTTGTTTTGAGCTTGTCACGGATTATAATCAGAATGACGCTGTATGCATCGCACGTAATTGGGCATTTTCTGTGAAATTATGCCTTAGTTAATATTTTGTTCCGAGTTTTGTCTTTGGGTTGTGATTTTCGGTTGGTAAATTATTGGGTTTGCTAAACCTTGTTCTTTTTGAGTTCTTGATGTTTACCTCTATGGTAGATTTATTGTTGTATTTACGTTGAAGTAATTCAATTGCTGCAAGGAATTAGATAAATCTTGTCGTTTACTTCCTATCCTGTATAAGATTTGTGATTTATGTCAAAGTTGAATATCATTCATTACACAGAACTTGGGCAATATCTGGTAGTGGTGGTATATTATAAGTTGAGGCTGTTGTTTTTCCTTGGTAAATCTTCTAGGAAAAAATGTGTGCACACACATTAACCAAACCCACTCTTAAATCGAACATGTTTTTTTATTCTGGTGGCTCCTTAGGGGTTAAAAATTGACAAGTTATAAATTTTTAATTCGGTTTATATTTGTCCTTTTGCTAGCTCGGTTTAGTTACTTCACATAATGATTCCTTCATTATGAATGATTAATCCTAGGATTTTTTTAACTTAAATGCCTTAATTTGTAGAAGTTGCATACCAAACTTCCCAAAAAATTCAAAGGTTTGATGTTAGAGATAATATGCCAATTACTATATTGTTAGGGTGAAATTGGCTTTAATCATCTGTCCTTATGTTTGTTGCTGTGAAACCAAAATTCCAGCGTATTCTATCTTAACTGGTCTTATGATGTAATGAGAGACTAATTTTTGGGAATTTATTGAAATAAAAAAGATAATTACATCAAAACTTTCGGATTTACTTAATTCTTTTTGCATACCATTATCAGTATGCTGTATAAAGTTTATTTATATGTTATGAAGATATGTTGTGTAAAAATTTTGTCCTTCGCGTCAGATTTTGCCTTCTAGTGCTAAAGTGAATGAAGTATTACAAGTCAGATTCTGCCTTCAAGTGTCAAAGAGAATGAAGTATAACGGACTTATTCCCAACTTTCCTAAGAACTTTATAAAGATGTGAAATGCTACAGAAGACATCTAAAAAAATCGTAGCTGCTGGATAGGATGAAATTAGGAATCTTGTTTTTTCATTGATGCATGTTCATATGCTCAATGAGGTGAAACAAAGGTTGATTGCTTTTGATGCAGGTGCTGAGGTTGCTGTTCTTTGCATAACTAAATCTGGGGAAGTCTTAAATTATCAAGCATTTACAAATGCTAAAGGAATGTACACAGTAGCAGAGACAATGCCTGAGAGCGACCGCTGGGATGCATGTCTGGCACGACCCATCAGCAGTTTCCATGAACATTGCACCCATCTAGGGAAAGGCAGCGCTGGGGTCAAGTTCACCTACAATCATCCATCAGGTTATTTTCACACCGTGAGACCTTTTGTGTATCGACACGGTAGCTTGCCAACTTACTGCATTTGAAACTCAGAATGTTGGTGTGTATATCTTTTCTGATATTCATACATAATAAATCAAAATCTATGCTTGCGTTAAGTAGAAGGGAAAATGAACAAGAGGATGTTCATGATTGTATTTTGTATGGCCTAGGTCTCACCATGATATTATTACTGGTGACAACCTCAACTTGGCCATCACAAACTTCTACATTTCTGCAAACTGTAATACAGGAAATGGAAATGATGCCGAATAATATGCTAAAGCCTTCTCTTACCATCTGCAATCTTGCAGGCCTTCCAATCGAGTGGTTCAGATGTGTTACTGGTAATGTCTGATAGCTTGGTATATCATACCAACATTTTGCCAAGTGACCAACAATGCTGATCATCCTATTTTAGTCATAGATTAGACATATGGTTTCTTAATTATAATAAGTATATTAATTAGTTAAAATTACGTAAATTTGTCTTAAAATTAAAGTAATAGCTCATTCTGGCCCATTAAATATTTACCTTAAAAAGAAATCATTATTATGATTATATTGGTGCAGTAATCTTATGGAAATAAAGAAAACACTGGGACACAAGATCCAAGCGTCGAACGCGATTACTGTTGTGACCAAAACGGTTGACCAACGGCAAATAAGTGGGCGAATGTGCTGACTTGGCAAATACTGGTAGGTGAATTGAGCTGTTCTGCGAATGGCGGTTATTCGTTAAATGACCCAATAACCGTTATGAATGGGAAAGTTGATCAAGCTGCAAGTGTCAACCAAGCAGGGGAGCGTAAACGTCCATAAAAATCAATTGTAACGATACGAAAACCGTTAAAAGTGATGATGAGAAGACGTAACATTCATGGTTGTGAAGAGAAAGAGAGAGACAGAGAAGGAGAGAGTTTCAGTGAGGATGAAACAAAGATTTGCTTGGCAGAGAAAGCACATAGAGAACGAGTTTTGAGGTTGTTGAAAGAGAAAAGAGGAAACAATGGATAGGCCAGTTGAAGAAAGCATTTGGTGCTCCATTTCTTTGGCTGGTTTGCCTGATTTACTTCACCCAGGTTTTCACCTAGCTCTCTTTCATCTCTCTTAACGTATTGATGAGTTTGTTTCTGTATTTCTAGACACGATCTCTTTGTTCTTGAGGAGTTTTGTCTTACGGGTCCTGTGGTTTTTACCAATAGCTGTGATTTTTTTTTTAAGAAATTTTGTTTTTTGGGCTAATGGGATGTTTTGATGGGTGATTTTATTGATTTCGCTATCTGGGGTCTTTAGGATTTATGGACTATTGGTGATTTTGGGTGGTTAGTGGGATGAATTCATTGATTAGGAATTCTAGCTGGTGTTCATGGTACTTTTGCTTCCCTACATTTTGTTCATCTTATTTCAGCTGTCATTCTTGTACCCCTTACTTATCTTTTGTCATGGAAATGTGAATGTAGGGTTTCACATCATTTGTATGGACAGCAGTATCCTACCAGTTGAAAGATAGGCTTCGGTTGTCACCTTCAGCCTCCCAATTTGCGACTTCAGTAGCATTTTTCACATGGAGCATAAAGCCTTTGTATGGGCATAAATATCATGGCAATTTTGGGGGGCTTGGCCTTTGCCGTGAATCATAATAAATTAAATATGTACCTTTCCCGTGTAGTCATGATATCGTTTTCTTTCCACATGCAATCTATGAAAATGCCATGTAAAATAGCATTAATTTGTAAGTATAATGAAAGATTTTCTGGGGTATCTGGGCAGCTTTAACAGGTTATACCATACAATTATGCTAGTTGTTGTATATTAACAAAAATGTATGGTAATACAAGAACATAGCAAATTTCGTTTTAAAGGCGATGCATTTGTCATAGTGCCCAGTTGTAAACTGTGTCCAAGAAATTAAGTTGTGTTTTTGTGTTATATATTTGAATTTGTTTTCTGTTTTATGTGCAGGATTTTGCCTGATTGTATTTCAATTAAAGGGAGAAAACAGATTCCGTACCTAGTGATTGCAACTGTTCTCTCCCTGGTGCCATGGCTAATTCTCGGCCTAGATGCATACCTAAGAAGTTCTACTTTGCACCTAACAGTTTTACTGACAGCACAAAACTTGGGCTCTGCCATGGCAGATATCGTAGTTGATGCAATGATTGCTGAGGCGGTAAGATCTGAGCCGTATGTCCACTTATTGAGTTTCTTTTACTTTCCTAACTGCACAAACTTAAAATTGTAAATTGATTAGTCTGCAAATCTGACGAGAATATTTGGAGCAAGTGACATTCAACTCCATCCACCCAATGCATTATTTCTATCCACTTGTGGTGTATGGATTATTGTTTACTGTTAAGAACTACTCTTTTATGTTTTATTTTTTTCTTTTAATGTCTTGCATAGTAAACACATTTATTCATGTTCTTGAGAATATATATACACTCAGGACTACACTTAATCTGGGCCTTATATGCTGGAGACCTGTAGTCAGTATCTTGGTTGGCAATGGCTTTCGGTGGAATATGTGGAAGTTTGTTAGGGGGATATGCCTTATCCAACTTAGATATAATTCTTCTTCTTTTCACTGTACTGCCAACCATACAGCTATTATCATGTGGTTTGGTGGAGGAGAATCCAGAAGGCATGAAAATTTTGCAAGAGGTTTCAAATGCAAGTGGCTATAATCTGGTGAATGGGAATAATAGTATTTTGGATGAAGCTGGTTTATCAGAGAAGAAGTCCAATTGGAGCACAATTAAAAGAAAGAAGAACAAGAAAAAGAGTGGTTAAGACCAGT